>QEPC01001471.1:1617584-1632216 GCA_003113815.1 Sphenodon punctatus | reverse complement strand
CAGACTGCGAAGCCAGTGGTCTGAGGCGAAAAGGGATGGTGATTGGGCAGGCTGGCTGCTACTCCAAGCCTCTCCACCCCTGGTGCCTAGAAGTCTGCTCCTCAGCTGACTCCCCCTCCCTGTCACGTTTTGCCTTCCAGTGACATGTTTTTGCCACCCAAACTCACCCGAATGCGATCCGAACTGACTGAACAAAATCGGTCATTTTGACGTTTGGAATCGAGTTCGGTTCGGTCAGTTCATGTTCAGGTTCAGTCGTCCGAACAGACTGAGTTCGGGCCGAACTCCGAACTTCTGAACCGCGTTCGCCCATCCCTAGCATCTGCTTCCTGAACCTGATTCTACACCGGCTCCCAACATGACTCCACGGACCCTGTCCCACAGTGTGTCCCAATCCAACCGCTCCTGCCAGCACTGTTTGTTAGCTTTCTGTGACCTAGGCAGGAACATGTGGGCATGCAGACTTCTAAAGAGTGAGGGGGCTGCTACAGGCCTCGCCTTTCCCTAGCTGCCCAGATCAGCAAGGACAACACAGGATTTGAACCTTGATCTACCATGTCCAAGTTCAACACCGCTCCACAACACAGCATAGTACTGTACTACATAGACATAATGCGAAACGGGGTCTGCCCTCCACCCAGCCCCCTGCAACTTAAAATTCATGTGGACCGGATACAGCAAAGGTGGAAGTCAGATCAGCTAAGAATTTTTTGATGTAGCATTTATTTGAGTCAGAAAATATGAATTTGCCTGAATCCCATTCCCCATGGGAGCAATTTTGGAAACTCAAAAATGTCCCTATTTCTTTTGGAACAGTTTCAAATCAAAATGGTCAGTGCCATCCTGAGACTACTGAAGCCACTGGCAAAATTCCCAATGGCTGCAGTAGCCAGGGCCCCTGACTCTGAGGGGGCCATTGCAAGCCACTTGAGCGCGGGTAGGAAATTTTCAGAATGGGAAGAAGTGGAGCCAGCACACTGCCCCTGCCTGCTCTGAGCATTTTCTAGTGGCACCCAGGTTGTTTGCAAAAGGCCCAGCCAAGAAGGAAGTTTTCAGAGTGGGTCGGGTGGTTGCTGCTGCTTCGGAGAGGGGGGACGAGTGGGGGAAAGCAAAGCAGTCCTGCCTCCATGCGTAAGCCCTACCCCCACCTTGGAGACTCCACCCCCTTGTCCTTGAGGGGGTCCATAATTGGGACATGAGCCCGAGCCCACCATAGCCTTGCTATGCCACTGTCATTGGGTGTGGGCTGGACACCAAATTTGCCATTTTGAATGCCCTGCAAGGTTTTCTGTTAAATGTCAGGAAAATCTTCCTAACAGTAAGTGCTGTTCAGCAATGGAACAAGCTGCCCTAGGGAGGTTTTGGGCTCTCCATAATTGGAGGATTTCGAAAAGAGACTGGACAGCCATCTGTTTGGGATGTTGTCGCTGTAGTCACCCTGCATCCAAGTAGGGCGTTGGACTAGATGACACCCCCCCCCCCCCAAGATCCCTTCCAACTCTAAGATTCTATGACTCGTCTCAATGAGACATTTTCATGTTGTTCCGCCATGAGGCGGCTTAATCTTTTCCAGGAAAATATTTTAATGGGGCTCTGGATTTTAATGGGGCTACTCCCAGGTAATGGGAGTTGCAACCCTTTCAGTTTTCACCCAGACAGTCCAGGAATTGGGAGCCTTCATCCAGTGTGCAGGCTGACATGTAACTCATATGCGATATGTCTAGATATGTATTTTGTGGGGTGTCTGTTCTACATAGTGCTATTATATGGCTATTTTTGTTATTAATTATTATTGCATTCTGAATATCTCTACAGCATTGAACCAAGACCTAAATTGTGCCACTCGGATCCCACTCATATGTTTCCCACCTTGTAATTTAATCTCTCATTTAAAAATTGTTCCTATTGAAATTAACCTTGTACTTAACCTCACTTGATAAAGTATTTTACATTCAAAGCTTACATACAAAAGTAAAGCTGTGAAGTGCCTGTTTTACAGAGTGCTATGGGGCTGTGGTATTTGGCAGGAAGAGGACTTACTCTATTTATTTTTGGGGGACCCAACCTCAGTATTTGGCAATAGGTTATTTCAAATTTATATCAACATGCATAGGTTTTGCAAATTACAATGGTCTGGTTTTCTCCCTCGGGATAGTGGACAACCCTTGTTTACATTTCTCCAGGCGGTCCTCCACTGTCCCAGCAGCCCTTGGTACTTCCTCCTTTGTGTGTCCCTCACACAGCACCTCTGCCTCTCCGACTGCTTGCTATTCCAGCACCTTCAGTCCTGTTACAGCAAGTTCCAAAGAAGGAAGATCAGGGGAGGGGAAGAGCTTTAATTGCTGGTTTCCTGAGCTCATGAGAATAGAAAATGAGGAGGGCGGTATTTATTGTGGAATACCAACCCTGGATGCGGTATGCTCATGAGAACACACCCAAAGTGAAGTACAATTGATTTATTCCAGAGTTATTACCCTTGGATTAACAACCCCAAGAGTAGTCTGATTGTGCAAAGATGATCTTTACCTCCCAAGATGCTCTGCTTTTCTCCTTTCAGAAAACATACATGTCACAGTAGGAGGATATAGATGATGAGGATATAGATGATCAGGTTATCTCCAGTCTGGATCCAGGCAAGTACAGACTGTGTGACCACACAGAGTCCCATGTGTTGGGGGACCCCACAGAGGCTCCTAAACACATGGGGTCAATGCATAAACATGAAATGCTGATGTGGGTGTGAGAAGTACTGGTGTCAAATACAAGCCCACAGAGCCTCAAATGCAGAAAATGCTGGACTATGAGGGCCCCCCAACACATGGAACCCATAAGGAAACTAGAAATAACAACATACAGGGCCCATAAGGTCCGCATTTCAGCATGCAGGAAGCCCCAGCCCCTGAAGGGGGTGCTAATTAAACACCAAAGATCAATTTAGAGAAATATTCTCCTTTTTTTGTGATAGATGAATGGGTGCGTGTCCATCAGACATAGGAAGGGGCCCACATCCCCATTTTGCATGGAGCCTCAACTTCCCTGGATCTGGCAGTGGTCTGTCCCCTTCCCCACCTGTCCCCCACCCCCCACAATCCAGAAGCCAAACACAGAAGTACAACGAGAACAGAAGCCCATAGATTATCTTTCAAAAATACACACTCCAAGAGGAGTATCCGCCTGGAACCGACCAAGACACTATTTCATGAGAGCAAACTTAGTTTGCCAATGGGCCTAAAGTGAGGGAGCTTTTAGACAAGCGCCTCCTCACCCGTTACCCCCCCATCACCCATGTTGCAGGGCTGCATTGGTGCCCGATGCTTGTCTAAAAGCACCCTAAATCAAGTCACAGCTGGGAAGCCAGCTTATACCATGCTCGGATCTGTGGGGCAAAGGAAGGGCCTATGTTGCCTTTATTGGGGATGGCTGTGGTGATTGTTACTGCTGTTGTGCTGTTGGGTTTTTTAGACACATGGTGAAGAGTTACAGTAGGGAGGGGAGCAGACTTAATTAAAATAAAATGAACCAAACAAATTAAAGGCTGCATGGGGCACCTCTGCAAAGCGCACAGGAAGGGGGGACTGGAGCCGCCGGAATAACGACACTGCAAGGGAGTGAAAGAGAAATATTGTGACTTTCGAATGAAGCCTGCAGAGAAGAAGGGAGGCTACAAGGGATTCTCAGTCATGGCAGCTCAGTAATTAAAATGGGGATAAGAAATGATGTGCAATGGGGATAAGATAATAGAAATTATAAAATGGGGATAAGATTATGTGCAAAACGGCCACCGTTTCTCAGGAGACCTTGAAAGTTCAAAGCCAAATCTCCCACGTGTCCCGGATTGGGCGGGACAGCACAGGTTTCACCTTTTTTGTTGTTGCTGATGTTCCGCCTGCCCCACCTTGCTGTTCCAATGTCCTGGTTTTGGGAGACAAACTGGTCTCCCAGTGGCTTGTGGCACTACAACCTAAGTTGCATGTTTCAGCCTCCTGCTGTTTCCATTGTTACTTTGTATCTGGTCACTCCCTGGCTCAAGGGCTCCTTGTTGATTTCAAAGCAGCTTCCCACTGTTGTTGTCAATTTCAAGCAGCTGCTATGGTCTGCTCTGCTGCATTTCTCTGCAGTTCCACTCTGGGCTCAACCCTGGCCTTGCCTCTCACTGTGCCCGTAGCTCTTCCTTGGGTTGGACAACCCTCTCTCACCGGGCTGCTCCCTGATCTACATCTCCCTAGGTGACCTCTTTCTCTCTCTGGCCAGCCACCTCACTCATCAGCAACTCTCCCTTCTCAGGTGTCTCCAACCTGCACCGTCACCAACTCTCCCAACCCTTCTGTGCTGGGGTCTGGGCTCTGTGCCCTCCCTCCACCCTGCTGGTCTTTGTTCACACTTGGCCTGCAGCCTGGGCCAAGCAGCTTTCATTAACCCTCAACCTATTCTCCTTTTAATGCTACCTGTGGCATGCGTTCTTAAAGGGGCTGCACCCCAGCCCCTAGATGCCCTAGTGCTGCCACATCATACACAGAATGTACTACAGCCATGTAAGTTTACATAAATGCATGCAAATTTGCATATGCAAAGTTTATGCAAATTGTGTCCCTCTTTCTGAGCTTTGTATGCTGTCTCTCTTTTTAGGGTCCAGGGTTGAGCGGTATGGCCAAACCTGAAGAAGCCCCAAGCATGACCTCTGATCCAGGGTTGGCTTTAGGGTATGCGGGGCCCAGGGTGGGGCACAAAGGGCTGGCGGGCGTAGAGGCGCTCCCCGGCTCAGGGGATGCTCCCCGGCTCAGTCTGGGGGCGGCGCGCTACCGCTGTCTCGGCCAGGGGGGATGAGGGAGAGGCAGGGGCCCTGCCTCTCCCACATTTTCCCTGGCCAAGACTAACAGGCAGCGAGGAGGGGGGCACTGAGTGTGGGAGAGGTGGGGTCTCTGCCTCTCCCTCACTCCTGCTGGCCCCCTCCATTGCCTGTCAGTCAGAGTTGAGTCGGACTTGGTTGGTGGCCCCGCACTCGGGGTCCCCAGCTTCCAGCCACTGTCAGGCTGGGAGCTGCGCTGAGCTGCCCCGCAGTAGGGCTGGCCCTGCTCTGATCTTATTGCCCCCATGACTCCCAGCAGCAGCCCCAGGGCTCTTTTGTATTGGCCGCACACTCCTGATTGGTTGACTGGCCAACCTGCATCCCCATTGGCTGTCCTGAGTCATATAGGAGGAAACAGGACGCAACTAAGGAATGTCACTGTTACCTGATCTCATGATAATGTGGGTTAGTGTTGAAAGCAACATAAATAGGGAGGTAATTATGGGAGGGGACAGGGAGTATTTAAATGCCCACAGCTCACTTCTCTCCTAGCTTTTGAGTTCCAGGCAAAGAGCTTCCAGCAGCTTAGTGTTTCAGGTAGTGGGAAGAAAGGGACATGGGGGGGAAAGTGTCTTTAAAAAATCAATTATTTAATGGGCTAATTGATTGATGGACTAAATCTTCACCTTGATTGATTTCAGTTGCAGGACAAAAGGTCTTTGAGTGGTGGGGAAGCTGTCGCATGGTGCCAGGCTATAGATGTTCAACCCACCTTTCGGGGTGTTCTTGAGCTGTGGCCAGCTCTTCTGAGTCATTGTCTTCCTTTCTGGTCTGTCTCCAGCCCCTGCCATGCCTCTCCTCTTCTTGGTTGGCTGCCAGCCAGGATATAAACCTGGCTGGTAGCAGTAGGGAACTAGGTGGAACAATGCTTCCTGTCCCGTTATGCCGTGTGTCTCGGTTGTTTTTTCCTTCTTCCCTAACTCCAGTCTTGCCTCCTTGTGTATACCTTGCTCCCCCTTCTGCCCAGAGTTCCAAGCTGGCTTCCTTCCCAGCCTTGCTCCTTGCTCTCCCAGTCCCGGGTCCTGACTGTCTGCCCATGTCTTGGATACCCCCTGACCCTCACACACTGGGAATGAGAAGGGGACATGCCCTCTGGGCAGATGTGGCTGAGCTGGGGTCTCCCTGCTGAAAGCAATAAAAGATATCATTTGAACCACTTTCTTTCTCTGTCATTTTGGGACCAACATGGCGACCACACTCTCTGAATTGCTGAAAGAGACAAAACAGTAAATTTGTCTTTTCAACAGTAGGACATTGAGGCTTAAAGTGCATTTTTTTCTGTTCTGTTCATCTTTCCTGCACCAAACTTTCTTGTGTAAATAATCTTGCAAAGCAGCGTGTTTTGCATGATTTATTTAAAGATTTAAACTACACAGAAGTGCCTTCAAAGCATGGAGAAACTGAGGCACACTGTTGGGGCATCTTGGGTCATTTTTAAATGGGGGAGGGAGCGGGCCAGGTCCGTGTGCAAGGGGTGGAGCACTGCTGTGTGGGCCGTGAGTTTGGGGAGGGCACAGATGGGTTTACACCCATCTCCATCCACTTCCATGCACGGAGCAACCCGCCTTTTCACCAACTGCTCCATGAGTGGGGGGTGGGTGGAGATGGGTGGGAATGCATGGGTTGGGAGAACACGCACCCATGCACCCTCACTTTTAAATTAGACATCCCCCCCACGTGGACACTGGGTGTCCATGTGCGGGAGCATCTACTCTCGTTTAAAAACAGCCTTAGAAAGAGAGATCCTGCCAGGTGGAAACAGAGGAGACCTGAGGTGAGAAAATTACCCTGTGTGTGATTTCTAAGCAAAGGTTCACTCAGCCTAATTTGGAGTCTATAGGTGTTTTCAGACGTTACGAGATCACAGTGAACCACGGTGAATACCCACCTGTGGTCACTGTGCCTCGAACGCCTGTTTGGCGGCTGCCAGATGTTCGCCACGCTCAATCGGCACATGGGGTCAATTTCAACCACGCTTCCCAGGCTAGCCGCACCAATTCCCCGGGAAGTGTGGTGAAAGTGATCCCCAGCAGCGATCAAAGAAAAGTCACGTCTGGTCAGGCGCCATGGCCCAGGATCCCCGGCAGGATCCTGGGCCATGGCAATTTCGGCCAGACGCTGAGGCCGCATTGGCCCCACCGCCCGCCCGTCTCCCCAGAGGGTGAGCGGCATGGAGGGGGCAGGGCCGTGCGACCACACGGTGCGCCGTGCGGCCCCGCCTCCTCCCAGATTCCCCGCTGGGATCCCCCAGCACGTCTGCTACGGCGTGACAGGGTCATCCCGGCGGGGGATGAATCGATTGTTTTTGGGACGGGGCCAACCGGCCCCGTAACGTCTGAAAACACCCTATGTGTCATTAATTTTATATATCACTGCAAATGGAATAGAAAGGGAACATATAATCTCTGGAATATCTCCATTTCCCAATGGAGAGATGTAAAATGTGGCATGCCCCAGGGATCCATATTGGGAGCGGTGCTGTTTAATGTATTCATTAATGATCTAGAATAAGGCATTAAGAGTGAGGTGATCAAATTTACAGATGACACCAAGTTAGTCAAGGTAGTTAAAACACAAGCAGACTGTGAAGAACTGCAACGGATCTTACAAGACTGGGTGCCTGGGCATCTAAATGGCAGATAAGATTTAATGTGGACAAGTGCAAAGTGATGCACAAAGTGAAAAATAACCCAAACTATGAGTACACAATGCTGGGTACTAAGCTCAGAATTACCACTCAGAAAAAGGATCTAGGAGTGATTGTGGACAATACACTGAAATCCTCAGCCCAGTGTGCAACAGCAGTCAAAAAAGCAAACAGAACGTTAGGAGTTATTCGCAAAGGGATATAGAATAAAACTGAGGATGTCATAATGCCTCTCTACAAATCAATGGTGCGGCCGCAGCTGGAATATTGTGTGCAGTTCTGGTTGCCTCATCTCCAAAAAGGCATAGCTGAACTAGAAAAGGTGCAGAGAAGGGCAACGAGAATGATAAAGAGCATGGAATGGCTTCCGTACAAAGAGAGGCTTGACAAGCTGGATCTCTTCAGCTTAGAGAAGAGAAGACTGAGAGGGAACATGATAGAGGTTTATAAAATCTTGAGTGGTGTGGAACAAGTAGATAGGGAACAGTTATTTACCCTCTCAAACAGTACTAGAACTAGGGGACATCAAACTAGATGCCAGCAGATTTAAAACAAATAAAAGGAAGTACTTTTTCACTCAACGCATAATTCACTTATGGAATTTGTTGCCAGAGGACGTTGTCAAGGCCAGTCGTATAGCTGGATTTTAAAAAGGACTGGATAAGTTCTTGGAGGGTAGGTCCATTAATGGCTATTAACCAAGTAGCTTATGGGATGAACTTCTTACTGTCGGGAGCTGGGAGTGAACAATGGGGGAATGGATTTCCCATTGTGACTGTTGGTTCTTCTCCCATGCGATCGAGATTGACCACTGTCGGCAGACAGAATGCTGGGCTTGATAGACCATTGGTCTGACTCAGTATGGCACCACTTATATTCTTATGAATAATAAACACTTCCATAGAAATAAACTTCTTTTAAAGTTTCAAACATATTATTTGAAAACTAAATTCTGATGTCGTTGTTATGGGGGGCTTGTGGACGAGGGAGCAAGGCATCTTTAACGTTGGGCACGAGGATTCTCTGGGTCAGGAGTGGATCCAGCATCCTCCCCAACAGTTAGCCCAAACTTACATCAACAACTATAAAGTCAACATCTGGTCCAAAGAATAGCACCCAGCCTGGCCTGCTCTATAGTGTCAGCAGTGGGTACAAGCTACAGCAGAGGCAAGAACTGCAACACTGAGGTGAACATGCCACCAGCTGAGCTACCAGGGCCACCTCCCAAGTCAGAACAATGTTGTTGTATCCATGATACTGCTGCTCAGAGAGCTACCTTAACCTTTGCACAGAGAGCAGCTAGTAGAGAAACAGGCAACATCAGAGAGTGTGCGTTGTGTGTGTGAATGAAATAGAGAAAAAGATGTCAGAGAAGGATGGATATATGTATGTGGGATGACAGACCAAGCAGACAGCCTGGTCAGACAGACAGATTAGATATGGGATAAAAGATAGATGAGGAGACAAACAGAGAGACAGACATGTGTATAGATTAATAGAAAGCCAGTAGGGATTTATAGCCGTCCCTTTATTTATTTATTTATAAATATTTTTTAGCTGCTGGTATACCAGGCCCCTTCCTGTCTGGCAGCATCTCTTGCCGTTCTAGCAGAGCTGGCCTTGGAGGTGGCGCTGAACTCCTCCAGACTTTGGTCCTGGGGGACTTCAACGTCCATGCCCGCGCCGGCCTTGTAGGAGCGGAGTGTGAGTTCATGGCCGCCGTGGCAACCATGGACTTGTCCCAAGTGGTTAACTGCCCGACCCCTGGGGGGGGGGGGCAATATTCTCAACCTGATCTTCTGTTCTGGCCTTGAGGCAGGTGATCCGTTAGTGGAGGATGTGAGGGTTACACCCTTGTCATGGACGGATCATTATCTCCTGCAGGCCAGTCTCTCAGCACAGCTCCTCCAGAAGGGGAATGGACCAGTTAGGTTGGTCCGCCCTCGGAGGCTGATGGAACCGCAGCAGTTCCAGGAGGTTCTGAGGGAATTAACCTTAGACCCGTACGGCCACTCTGTCGATGAGCTTGTCTGGCATTGGAACATCTGGCTGAAGGGGGCAATTGACAGAGTGGCTCTGAGACATCTTCTCCCTCTGTCTCGTCACCATAGGGCCCCTTGGTTTACTGAGGGGCTGTGGTGTATGAAACAGGTAGGTAGAAGGCTAGAGCGATGCTGGCATCAGACTCGTTCTGAATCTGACCGACTTCTCCATAGGACCCATTTGCGGTCCTATGTTGAGGCTGTGAGGACAGCAAAGAAGGAGTTCTTTGCTGCCCTCATAGTGCCTGCGAAGTCACGTCCAGCGGAGCTGTTCCGGGTAGTGTGGGGGCTGGTCAGTCCGGCCTCCCTCCACCTGGACGGGGACTTGTCCCAGGCTCACTGTGAGGAGTTTGCCATCTACTTTGCAGACAAGATCACTCAGATCCAGAGTAACTTTGACACCGGATTGGGAGCAGTAGGCAAGGAGCATGAGGTTATGGAGGTGCCATCTGGTCGATCTTTCTGGGATGAGTTTCACGAAGTGACGCCAACCAATACGGTGAATGTCCTGGGGTCTGTTAGGGCCACTAGTTGTGAATTAGATCCGTGCCCGTCCTGGTTGGTGAAAGCCTCCAGAGAGACCTTGGGGACAGTGCTGGCGAGGGTAGTGAACGCGTCCCTTTGGCAAGGGAGGTTGTCATCCAGTCTCAAGGAGGCTGTGGTGCGCCCCCTGCTGAAGAAGCCATCTTTGGATGTGGATGCACTCGTCAGCTACTGACCTGTCTCTAATCTTCTCTTTTTAGGGAAGGTTATTGAACGGGCGATGGCACTGCAGCTCCAGGCGCATTTGGATAACATCGGTTTTCTTGATCCTTTTCAATCTGGGTTCCGCCCCGCTATGGTACTGAAACAGCATTGGTAGCCTTGGTGGACGATCTCCGCTGGGAGATGGACGCAGGATGTTCAACATTTCTGATCCTGCTAGATCTCTTGGCCGCTTTTGACACTGTGGACCATGGGCTGCTGTTGAGACGGTTGCAATACCTGGGAGGTCTGGACGGGACTGTCCTTGGGTGGTTCCGCTCAGGGAGAAGCCAGCGGGTGGTGCTGGGGGCTGAAACATCAAGCCCCTGGGCCTTATCCTGCGGCACTCCACAAGGTTCGATCTTGTCTCCATTATTGTTCAATGTGTATATGCAGCCCCTGGGGGAGATCGTGAGAGGGTTCGGGGTGCGATGTCACCAATATGCTGATGATACTCAGCTGTGCCTCTCATTTTCAACTGACCCAGGTCCTGCAGTCCCATTGCTTTCCCAATGTTTGGAGGCCATCAGGGGCGTAGCTATCATAGGGACAGGCAGGTCATGTGTCCCGGGGCCCACCCATGGCTGGGGGCCCACAGGTCCACCTGGCCACCCATCATCCTATGATAGCTATTAAATGAAAAAAAAATTTTAATTATTTTTGTTCCTTCCTGTTCCCGCCACGCCGGGCCCTCCACCAGGCCCACATGTGGACACACCTCACCGCCGCGCCATTAACAAGCCTTAGCCCTGCCTCCCTGATGCAACGTGCATGCCATGCCGTGCACTGGGGAATGCATTGCGACGGACCGGACGCACTGCAGGAGGCGGTGCGGCACAGCACAGAGAGAGCACGCGGGCCGGGCTGGGAACGGGAAGCTCAGAGTCAGCTCTGCTCCTCTGCTCAGCCTCATCATCAGGACGAGACAGTCACGGACACGGAGTGTGTGTCGAGTACGGAGAGTCTGGTGTGCCGTGGGGGGTGGGGGGTAAGGAGGAAAAGGGGTTTTGGGGGGCGGGGGATGGTGACCGCTTGGAATTGGGGGCGAGTCGGGCGACCCAGGGCCAGCGCCAGGGACAGGCCAGAGCATGGCCCATTGTGGTGAAATGCCTCGAGCTGGGTTCCTGACGGCCCGACTGTCGGCAGCGCAAAGCCCGCAGCAGTCAGCTGCGGCAGTGGGGGGTGGAGGGATGATGCTGGCTGGCTGTGAGGCCAGGAGGAGATGGACTCAGCACTGGGTTGTACTGAGCAGCTGGAGGTGATGGCTGTGGGGGGGGAAGCCCCTTGCTCTCCCTCAGGGGTGCAGATCCTACCCCCATGAGTGTTTGAGGACTCCTCCCTCCATGTTACTGAATCTGCCCCCCCCGCCCATAGGCAGCCAGAATTTCCCCCCCCTCAAAGTCCAGACATTTAAATAAAACTTCCTGACCTTCCCTAACCCTTTCCCCCCTCTCCCTCCTCCCACATTTCCCCCTCTTCTCTCCCCACTCCAATGTGAAGAGTTGATCCTCAAGCTACCGCTCTGTCTGCACCCTCCCCCGTGCCCTAAAACAGGTGGGGCACATCTCTCTGTGTATAGGGTGCAGATAACAGTTTTTGTTTGACTGACAGATAGGGTTGCCACTTAGGCAAATTTTTAAGGTACACTTATGAAAAATACAGGTTACAGGTTCTTTCTTTTTGATTCTGCCTTTTGCCTGCGCAACCGGACAATGATGAAAGCCTGTTCATTTTCTGTGGGGGAAATATGGTGTTGAAACATTGAATCAGAAAGCAGTTCTGATGCTGCATTTGCATTCTCCTCTTTAACGATGAAAAACATTGAATCCTGTGTGTCTGAAAAGCTCATTTGGGATTGTGGGAAGCTCTCAAGGTATGTTCCTGGGCACCTCTCTCTCAGTGGTTCTTATCCCCACTTTCAAGATGTAGATGTGCACTTTTTCCTGCCCTCTGATGACCTGCCAGAGGTGGTATCCAACCCCAGGCTTGCTCTCTTCTTCTTTCCTTCAGCATGGTCCTTCAGTATGGCCTGATTTATTCATTGACTGGAATAGGAGGAGTGCATATCCCTTTGCATCTTTGGAGTCTGTGCTGTTGTGCTAGGGCCCTTGATGGGACCAGGGCTTAGTAAAGAGAGGGTCTTTGGAGACCCTGGGCCTCCTGAGTATTTGGAGCCATCCTGCAGGAGTTGGAGGTTCTTGTCTTTTCTCTCTTAAATTCATGGTCTCTTTGTCTGAGTGAATTTCCTGACAGCAACAAAGGAATATTGTTCCTTTGTCTGAGTGAGTTTCCCTGATATCTGCGCTGCATGCCTACTTTGCTTAACTATACCTGTGAAAGTAGCAACATCTGAAAGATCATTCTCAAAGCTTAAAATTATTAAGAGCTATCTGAGAAGCTCTATGTCCCAGGAAAGACTAAGTGGCCTGGCTCTGCTGTCAATTGAGAATGAACGCGCAAGGAAGCTGGATGTATCAAAAGCAAGGAACAAGCCATTGCAGTAGCTGCATACATGTTTTCTTTACACTAATGTTATGTAATAAATAATATTTAATTTAAGTACGTTTGTTATACAATTATATAACACTAATTTTGGTTAATAAATAATATTTAATTTAAATACGTTTGTTGACTGTTTTATACAATAAGGACATTGAGGGACAGGGGAGTCTATGGTGATGGGCCGGGCTCGGGGGGCCGTGGCGGATTGGATGAGGCAGAGCAGACTGAAACTAAATCCCGATAAGACGGAGGTGATGGTGGTGGGGAGGGTGGGGGAGGTTTTGCCCCCCCCCTTGTGGGAGGGGTCTGTCCTCCCATCGCCCAGCAGGTTCAGAGTGTGGGGGTGGTGTTGGACTCAGGTCTCCGTCTGGATCGGCAGGTGGAGGCGGTGGCTAAGACCCCCTTCCACCAGCTGTATCTGGTACGGAGGTTGCGTCCATACATTTTCAGGCCAGACCTGGCCACTCTTATCCATGCCTTCATCACCTCGAGGCTGGACTACTGCAATGCGCTCTACGTGGGGCTTCCCTTGTTTTTGGTTCGGAGGCTGCAGCTGGTGCAGAATGCAGCAGCCCGTCTCCTTATGGAGACTGGGTGATGGGAGCACATAACACCAGTGCTCCGTGCTCTGCACTGGCTGCCTATAGTGTACCGAGCCAGATTCAAGGTGTTGGTATTGATCTATAAAGCCCCGCACGGTCTGGGTCCCTCATACCTCGGGGACCGCCTCACCCTCCGTGCCTCAGAGCAATCCCTTCGGTCCACTGGGGGCACCTTCTTGGAGGTCCCCCGGGTGAGACGGGGGGCTACAATGGAGAGGGCGTTCTCGGTGGCCAGGCCGTGACTTTGGAACTCCCTCCCAGAGGAAGCCCGCCTGGCCCCAGGTCTATTGGCGTTTCGTCGAGCCTGCAAGACCTGGCTGTTTGCCCAGGCCTTCAGGGGGGAGGAGGGGAGTGTGGGGTAGCTTTGGGGGTGTGTGGATATGGGATAGTGCTTTTTAAATAATTGATGAAGCTGTGGTTTTTTTTTTAATATTGTTTTTATGGAATTTTATTGTATTTGTTGATTGTTGTAAGCCGCCTCGAGATGCCATAGGCATGAGGGGGCAGCAAAAAAATATTTATAAATAAATAATGTGCAAACAGAACGTGGTTCGGACGTTTGGATGTTCGGTCGTTCAGTTTGAAACCTGAGTTTGGGTTCGGCTGTTCGTTTCGGCGGAGTTCAGTTCGGTTGAACTCAGTCGAACATCCGAAAATAGCACTATTGATACCGAAATCGATACCGAATTCAAAGATTTTCTTTTCGGTATCGGTATCATTTGGCCTTGGGACCACCCCTGGTCTCCCCTGGTGCCAGGAAGTCTGCTCCTCAGCTGCCTCCCCCTTCCAGTCATGTTTTCCCCACCCAAAGTCACGTTTTTCCCGACCCCGAACTCATCCAAACTCACCTGAACATGACCGAACTGTTCAGCCATTTTCAAGTTCAGTTCGGACGTCCGAACCGATCGAGTTCAGGCTGAACTCCGAACATCCGAACTGCGTTTGCACATCTCTAATAGACAGGCCAACAGACAGATGTACATGGGATAAAGGGTAGACAGGTACAGGATAAAGTAAGAGACAGAGAGAGGGGTGTATTGGGGGATGGTTAGACAGATATATGTATGGAACAAAGAGACAGATAGAGGGCTGTATTTTGGGGCAGACAGATATAACTGCTGCATCCAACATGTGTGAAAAGTGTCCTTGCCCTCTGTTAAATCTGCATCTAAGAGTGTTTTCAAACAAGACAATAGCTCACATTAGCCTTCCTGCATGCCCGTCTATTAGGTGTCTGCCACGTGGTCAC
>QEPC01001471.1:1583942-1615533 GCA_003113815.1 Sphenodon punctatus | reverse complement strand
ACCATGGGGGGGGGGGGGGCGATCACTAGTGCCACTGGTGGAAGCACATGAAATACAGGCAGGGGGCTGCCAATTTATTAGGTTGGACCCGCTAAACATATGAGTGGCAGCTGCCTGGGGGTTGCACAGACCAAACATGGACTCTAGCAGGCTATCATCTTGTTTGATTTTGACAAGAGAAATCAGCGCTGAGAAAAACAAAACGGACAAGCCAAATGATCCATGATCCATCCGTGGTGAGGCATACTACATATCCCCTGCAGAGGCTGGTAGTCAGATCTGCTGGAGCCCAAATCACTTATATTGCTATAAAGGGCTGTGCTGTGGGTACAAGATGTTTCCCATCTGATTTAGCAGCCTTCTACACCCAAGTTGCTTAGGAAATTGCCCTGTAGATTCAATGGGATTACTCCAGAGTAAGTGATTTGTGAATCACAGCCTTTGGCTTCAGCACTACCTCACTGTGCAATCGGGAGCAACTTGTGCAACCTTTCTGTGCCTCAGTTTCTCCAAGGAGGACTATAGTATAGTGCTACCTCCTTGGGAGTATTGTCTTTAACGAATGTCTGCAAAGTGCTCAGAGTGTCTTAGGGGATGATCCTCTGCCAGGATGTGCTAGCAGTTAGCACAGGTAACAGTCCCATTCACTTCAGTGGGAGTCATGCCCATGCTCACTGCTAGGGCAGCGGCATTATCCTATCAGAGGATCATGCTGTTAGATTTAAACTACAAATGTGCAATTCACAATGTCCTGCTATCACAGCACATGGGAAAGCCCTGTGAATGGGACTTCCATTAAGTAAAGAGGAGAGCCCCTTAAAGGGACAGCCAAATCCAGTGATCAGTTGCATGTGCTCCCAAACTGCCAGCATCTTCAGTGGCTTTGTTTGCACAGGGGCTGCTGTGTTGTTAAGACAGCTTTATGAGTCAGCCTGGCCAGCAACTGAGCTCCATGAGCCAATATCCTGCACACCAGAAAGATGAGATTTCACACACGCTTGCATGAAAAGGAATTGAAACTGCCAGTCGGGTTCGGAAACTGTCAGGCTGTGTGTGAAGGAGCGTGCCTAACATGCCCTGCTTTCGGTGTTTGAATGATGTTATTTTTATTGTCTATTGCTTGTAAGCCACCCCGAGCTGCCTATGGCAGGATGGGCGGGGTAGCAAATAATTTTAATAAATAAATAAATATATTAACTCCCCACTGCAGGACAGAACAAGCATAAGATGCACGTGGGCAGACAAGACCTAGGACCATTTTGGTTTCTTCAGCAAACATTTTGCTAGTGAGACCCTGACATTTTCACAATCCAGCTGAACCAATTGAAAACAAGGCTCCAGAAGAGGTGCTATCTGGTTGGATACTATTTACCCTAGGAACAGTGGCTATTGGGCGGGGGGGGGGGGAGGGGATTAATGAATCAATGGGTTCTCTGAACCAGAGAGCCCTGCCCATTAGGAAGCTACCACTATTGCCATCATTCTGCAGGCGCATCTCAGGCAGTGCCGGTAGTGCCCTGCTGGAGATCTGTGCCAACAGTGCAATGGAGATGGTGGGGCAGGGATGCAGCCCCAGCCCAATCCTACAGGGGGCACTCACAGCAACAGACCTGATGCCTGGGCAGCCTCCACCTCACCAGCAGTGAGACTCTTGAGGCATTTAGAGAAGCGCAGTACAAGCCCCAAACTGCAGGGGGCCCAAGTGCCACTGCCAGAAGGAAAAGAGAAGGACAGGCAGTAGGTCAGTGATCGTTGGGCTCAGAGCCCTAAGAATTCTTAATCTGCCTCTGTCTGCGGTTCTAAAACTCTTTTAAGCCATGACCTCCCAGTGACCCAAAAGAAATCCTCTTGGCCCCAAGCTTTGGAAATTTGCATGTTTAATTATGCAAATCCAGTCTTGTTGGGACCCCATTGATCAATGTGGTGACCCGTTTGAGGTCCCAACCTATACTTGGGGAGCCCCTGCCCTAGGGTTTTAGAGCCAAGTTTGCCCCTCCATGCTACCCAATGGTCATTGCTCCCAACAACGAACCTCTCCCTTAGTGACCTCTGACCAAAGGAAACTCCAGCACAGAAACTGGAGAGTTTCCAAAGACTGCATTTTAATACTCATTGAAATCAAAGGAAAGATTTCTGATGTCTTCATCAGCCTTTGGATCTGTCTCTAACAGAAAACTGGCTGCTAACGTCAGAACTTCTCTAGAGCTTTGTGGCATTTGCAATGACTGCTTTGCAGAGATCACTACATTTACAGTGCACTGTGTGCGACTCTTTCCAACTGAGAGACAAGGTGATGTCTGTTACTGGACCATTATCTGCCGGGAGGCGGGGGGAGTACAAGCTGGTGAGTTTCCTGGAACTCTTCTCTAGGTTAATAACTACCTGGAGAACTTGCCTACTAACAGATGCTGAAGATAAGATACCACCATACACACAACTTGCCACCATACACACACACACACAATATCATTATGCACAGAGATACAAAGATATATCAACATGCGCAAACACACAAGGGATCACAAATGCATCACCATATACACACACACACACACACACACACACAAAGATATTGTCATGCTATGCACAAATACAGAAGGGATCACACACCTTGTCACCACATCCACAAAATATCACACACACACACACACACACACACACACACACACGATACTGCCACATAATCACCTGGTTACCATATACCCAAGATGTCACACATCCCTTTCTACACATGTACACACTTTCCATACTCTGGGATCAACATGGCAACCCCTCTCCTACCTGTCCCATCTCTGTACAGACACACTCAAATAAATCCCCATGCAGCATGAAGTCAAGGCTGTAGAGTTCTGGCCTTCTCTATTCTAAACCACTCATCCCCACCTGTTTCCTTTAATTAAAAAATAAGATCCCTACTCCAATAAATCAAGCATTGGCTCCATTTGAAATGTCACTGGGAACTCACTTACCCGAGAGTGGCACTGAAAGCCGAAGTATACCACTACGATGGTTGGGAGCAGGACAATGGTGAAGATGGTAGCCATCAAGAGGAAGTTCAGGAGAAAGACCAAGGAGTTCATGACCACCACCAGCAGAGTCCAAGCCCAGCAGCAGCAAATGCTACGGTGCTCCATGGGCAGGAGCTGGTCCTCCATGTTGTAAGGAGGGAGGCCAGGGATCATCTGGGAGGTGTCGGACAGACTGTCCACTTCAAAGTCATCGATCTCCTGGTCTGACATTTTCAAAAGAGGGCTGGGTTTTTTTTCCTCCAATACTTGCTTTCTTTTCTGCCTCTTTTCTCTTTCCCTTCAGTTTGTTAGACACAATCTGGAACTTGGAAGCTTCTCTTTCCTTAGGAAATAATTAGTCAAGTAGCCTCAAACCCAGCAGTCAAGAAGATTTATTGAGTCACTTGCTGCACTTAGCCAGTGCCAAACCTTTTCTGGTTCCGTGTCCAGCTGAGCTTGAGCCGTGTTCACTGGAAGTTAGGCAAAAAGTAGCTGGGCCACAATTCCGGCTTTGCTTTTCAATGCATAATTGGTCCTTTATTCCTCTCTTTCCCGTTCACACTCTTCTCTCCTGCTGGATGCACTGTCCCCAGGAGCAGCCCCTGTTCTAACCTCACTCTGCTGCATAGCTTCTGCAATTGCCTAGTTTCAGCATCTTCCAATGGCTTTTGAAGCTGACGCTTGCTAAGAATATCGCAGGCACTCACAGACACTCTTCCTTGACTTTGATTCTGACATCCCGGAACTGAGGAATTTTCTCTCGGCCCAACTTTCTTCCAGAGAACAAGAGCGTCTCTCTTCTCCCTGCACCGCAACAAGACAAAAGCAGATTTGGTGCGCACGGCTGCCTGCCTGCACAGGCAGTCAGAAGGAGCGATGCTCTTCTTTCCTATCCAGCTCCGGGAACTGTGCAATGATGCACTGTTTGCAGGCTTCCTCCGTTAACCAATCCTTTGCATTTCTCCCCTCCCCACCCAAGTCACTTAGCGTGGTCCCTAGATGCTGCCTACTATGATTGCATTATCAGGGTTGGAGGGTCTCTTAACATTTAAATTGCCCTGTCTCCACATCTCCCCCTGCAATTTTTCTCCAGGTAAAAGTCTACAATTAGGAATAGTAATCATCGCTGCACCGTGCCTTTGTGGATGACAACATGTGTTGCAAATAACAACTTCTTTTTCAAAAGGCTGTGAGCGTAGCTTATTTATTGGCCCCAATTATCCAAAGCAAGCAGGAAGCACCTGCAATAAAGAAACCTAGTTTTCTAATCTGGGGTTGGGAGGATGCTCAATGTAAGTCAATGGGATTTTATTGGCTATGGAAGGGACCATGTCCCCTCCCCAGGCACAGCAATTATTATGAAATTTTGGGTACCTGCTTACCTTTGGGCCCTCTATTAAATTTGGTTGGAGTCAGCCTGTGAGATCAAGAGTTATTAATCAGACCTCTGTGTAAATCAAATTAATACGGCAGGGGGAAACAAAATAGCCATATCTCATTTTCAGGTACTCCAGGCATTACAAAATTTTGGGGCCCTGATTCTTAGGCTTCTCTGCCAAATTTGGTTGAAATCAGTCTGCGGGAGCCAAGGTTGTTAAGAGAACATACATACAAAAGGTTATCATATACGCCAGGGATGGGGAGCCTGTGACCCAAGGGCCAAATCTGGACCCTGGCTAGTTTTTATTTGACCGCTTTTCAGTTTCTGGATCTGGCCTGTGGCTCCAGTCCCTATCCTAAAGCACTAAAAGAGTGAGCTCAGGGATCAGAAAAGACAATAATATGGGACTGATCTATGGCCTAGATCCAGGATCTGGAGTCACTCTCCCCTTCTTTCCCTCATCCTGAGCACACACCTTAAATACCCTGGTCCCAACTCCTGTCTGGCCCACAGAGCTTGTATTAATTTTCAAAGTAGACTCTGGGAGGGAAAGGTTCCCCACCCGTGAAGTCTTCTTCCGTAGGAAATCAAGGTAAAAATGGGAAGGGAAGACATTGTTCATAACTTTCAAATACGTAAATGGTTGTTATTAAGTCCCTGCCTATTAAGATTCCAAAGATCAATTCTTCTCTGTGGCCATCAAAGAAAAGACAAGAGGGGAGGGGTTTGTGTTAAGGTAGATGGAGGTAAAATATATGGGGACAATACTTTTCAACTGTAAGAAAGACTGGGCAGTGCTAGAACTGAAATAAGTGCCCCCCAAAACAAGTATACCCATCGTATTTGTGTTATCCAAACTACCTCAGGCAGATCAGTTTTAAAAGAGTACCTGTTTATTGCCAGAGTTATCTGAATTACCATTTACCAAGTTATCATTTTACCAAGTTACTTAGTTACTGTTCTTTGCCATTGTACCAAGCTACTGATCTGCTGTTTTCCATTTTGGTCCATTGTACCAAGTCAAGGACTCAAGGTGTCCATACGGGCAGTGCCAGGGCAAAATATAAATAAATTGCTTTGCTATTGGTGAAGGTGTGTGCATAGGGGCTGGGCCATTTGTTTTGAGGGATTTGCTCAAGGTGCACTGTAGGCACTGTGCAAGGCATACTTTGGACTGGAAACCTGAAAGTAAACAAGGAAACCCAGAATCTCAACAACACCGGAAGTCAACACCACGGTAACTCAGAAATACAGTAATATGGTAAGTCAGAATGTCGGTAACTCAGTCATGGTAATACCTGCTATTCTGGGTATTCGGTTACCTATTTGGGTATGTGGATACCAATCAGATAACCAAAAGACTGCTCAAAATTCCAGGCATTCTCCCTTGATCCAAAATTTGCAACCCATTTCAGCTCTAACCGGAACAGGTTCCTAAGGAAGATTAAGTTGTCCCCAGTAATGGAATAAGCTGGATAAACATCTTCCAGGGAAAATGAAGGGGTAAATGATCCTGCCTTAATGCAGGGCAAGGGATTTGATGACCTCTTGAGATCCCTACCAGCCTAAATAGTTCTGTGATATGGAGATAGTGTCTTTCATTCTGATCCTTTGTCAAATGATTCCTCTAGTCCAGCACACCATGATGTAATGAGAGGAAGAGGAGGGGGACAAGCAGGGGGCCTCTCACCTCCCAAATTTAAGACTGCTGCAACACCCCACTCCCACCCCCACTCCCGCCACCCAGCAGCATCCCTCAGACCCCTGCTACGTGCAGGGCATTCCCACCAGCAGTAGAGCCAGTGTGGAGGACTTGCGTAGGAGCAACTTAGGGACAAGAAAGAGCATCAGAATCAAGGGGGAGGGGAGTCTGGATGCCCACCCCAACTGGCAATAGAGACAAAGTAGTACAATGATGCAACAATAGTACAAGTAGTACAATTAACCCCAACTTGGTCCTTCTTACATCCATGCCAGAATCCCATCCCCCATCAATAATCTAATCTGCAGAACAACAACTCCACATCGGCCAGAGCAGGGGCATCACTGAGTAGATGTCAGATATTGATGCCAAAAAGCAGCACCACTCCAGCTCAGAAGCCAAAACCCAAT
Source organism: Sphenodon punctatus (assembly GCA_003113815.1). NCBI lineage: Eukaryota > Metazoa > Chordata > Lepidosauria > Sphenodontia > Sphenodontidae > Sphenodon > Sphenodon punctatus. Next base: position 1,609,032 of record QEPC01001471.1, on the reverse strand, counting down.
AAACAGAGCCAAGAACTAGATGTCAAGAAGGCATGGCTGGATGAGAAGCAAGGAGTCAATCAGAACAAGTCAGAGGGGAGCAGGGATAGGCAGAACCCACAACAGCAACCAAATAGCCTTCTGGTTGCTCAGATGCCACCTTCTGTACCCCCATGGGAGCCTTATAAAGCTTTAACCCACCAACTGGAGAACAGAGAACCTCAGCCAATCAGGAGTTAGGGGGTTTGGCCTTGCAGAGGTACTTCAGTGAAACTATTGCTGTGAGCTGCAGCAGTTCCTAGGTGGCCTGGAGGTTAGTAGCCTGCTGCAGTCTCCCCCAAACTGGCAAGTTCTTAGGGAAGGGATACCTGGATCCTAGGTTCCATGGGCTAGACCTTCCTGTGGGGGGCATGGTTGGTGGTCTGTGGAGTGCAGTACACAGAAGAAGCCAGTGTAGTGGATAAGGTGCTGGACCTAGGAGACCAGTATTTGAATCTCAGCCTTGCCTATTTAATTTATTTATTTGTTTGTTTATTTATTTATTTATTTATTATCCCACCCTATCCCCTAGGCTCAGGGGTGGCTTACAATTCTTTAACTTATTAACTGTAATGTTAACTAATTCATTCAACTCTTAATCCTTACAACAACCCTGTACATTGTGACTTGCCCAAAGTCACCCAGTAAGTTCATGGCTAAGGTGAGAGACTGAAACCAGGGGCCTCCTCCTACCTCCCAGTCTGGTAAGTGCTGCACGCTTAACCACACCACACTGGCTTTCACTGGCATGAACTCACTGGGTGGCCTTGGGCAAGTCACAACCTCTCAGCCTCACTTCCCCATCTATAAAATGGGAATGTGTGTGTGTGTCTTTCCTTCATCCTTGTCCATCTTCGATTGTACACCCTCTGTAACCTGTCTCCAAAAAGCTGTGACTGTAAGGTGCTGTGTAGTGCTATAGAAATGATTAGGAGGAGGAGTCATGGAAAGAAACCTCCAGTGGCTGGAAAGTGGGCAACTGAGGGCTGGATGTTCCCCCTCTCCTGCCTCCCACCCAACTTAACCAGGCCTGCTGAGAGAAATTTGGACTTGCTCCTATGCAAGTCCTTGATGCCAGGTTGTAGTTTGTTTGCGGAGGGGCAGTAGTCCTCCCCATCCCCCTCTCATTATGCCAAGGCTTCATCATGGGAGCAGAGGGACATTCAGTCTGGTCTTTCTAGTACCGTCTCAAATTTGCCAGTGCCATGTTCCTGTGCTTCCAGCTGCATAACCAAAGAACATCATTCAGCTTGTTCTGAACTAAACACCTGCTTGGCATCAGGAGTGCAATACTGTCTTTACCGGTTCCTTCCTGTTGAGGCAACTATTTCACATGCCTTTAGTGCCATCCTTGCTGCAAAGAACCTTTGATTTCAGGGATGCTCTGAAGGCTGTGTGCTACCAATCACAGCTAGGAGAGGAAAGTGCTAGTTCCATTGTGCTTTATCCTGTTCTTTGTAGCCTTAATGGCACCTACTTATGCTGTGCTGAATGAAGCTGCTCTCAGGAGCAGAGAGACAGACACTGCAAAGCTAGCCTGTAATCTCCAGTTTACTCTGACTGGAGAAGAAGGCAGCCCAAATGGATACACCGTTGGTCTTAGCCAGGCACTGATGTGGAGGGAGGGGGCACAGGAGGCCAGAGGGAATGTTGGAGTGACTTTAAAGAGGAAGAGAAAGTAAAGTTGCCGTGTTGGTCCCGAATATAGGCAACAGAGACAATATAGTTAGGGTTGCCACCTATGTATACAAGTTGCAAAGCTTGCATTGGTGCCATAGGTGACAATGCAGGCCCTGCAACATGTATTTTTCATAAGTGGGCTAGAAAAATATACATAGGTGGCAACCCTAAACCTAGTAGTGATATCTTTTACTGGATCAACTACAGCGGGTCCAATAAAAGATATCTCTGTACTACGGTGTTTCTATTGCCTTTAAAGAGGAATGCAGACTGATTTCCTGCCCTCTGCCCCCCATGTGAGGCCTCATTATTTGTACTGACATCCATCCAAAATAGGTGCTGTACACATGTGGGGCCTAATTTATGGATCGTTTAAGGCAGGGGTTAGCTCCTCACCCCCTTAGTCTCCTCCTGGATTTACTCAGGGTCCCCTTCTTCCTTGGAACTAAGCTAAGCACGTGCACCCGCAACTTCTCAACTTTGTCAATGTATCCATCTCTCTCCCTATGTTCCCTTCTCCTTCATCCCCCCTCCCTTGTCTCTTGTAAGCCCGCTGGAGCAGAGACCTGTCTAATTGATGACTGTAAAGTATTAGGTACATTGCTGGCACTATAGATGCTAAATGAATTAATAAATAATACTAATAATAATAATTTCTCTCCCAGGGGCTACTTTGAAAATTAGTACATGTTCTGTGGCTCTCATAGTAGTTGGGGTTAGGGTTAAGGGTGTGCTCAGGAAAAGGAGGGTCTGGACCATGGATCTGTCATTTAACCCTGTGTGCATGCCCTCACCTCTGCTCCCTTATCCTGAACTCGGTCTTTCACTGCTTGTGGGTAGGAACTGGATCCAGGAAACAGAAAGATGCCAAATAAAAACTAGCCACAGGCCACATTTGACCCCGAGGCCTGAGGTTCCTCATCTCTGGTTTAAAGCCCCAGCATGATGGAAAGTGGTTTTCACACAAATAAGAATTGTTGTATCTACTAAGAAGGCAAAGCTGTACAACACAAAACCTCTGTTGTACGCACCTTCAGCCAGGTGCTAACCTGTGCTTCACAGTGTCCTTCCTAAGGAAACCCCCTAAACTCTTTTTAACTACCTAGCCTCACCCTCAATCTCACATCTACAGGGAGTCACTCCTGGGTGTGACAACTCATCATGGGCATGTGAATATTTGTGATGGGTGTAAGCCAGACACATTAATAATCATCATCTATGTAGGTAAGTTAAAACCTGAATACTATGTCTGTTTATACCCCAGAGCCAGGTAAACAAGGTTTGATTGTGCCCTTTGTGACTTTAACTCTATAAAGAGTAGGTGTTTGTATTCGTAGCCAGTCTGATCTCAGTGAACATGGATCTGGCTCCTATATGCTAGTCCATTCACCTATGAAACCTGGAACTGATTCCTATACTATGGTGTATTGTACTGTATTTTAATAAAAGGAGTTTGACATCAGTATACTCTGCCTATGTCCTTGGTGCTGGAACCAAGAGCGCAGGGGGAAATTGCTCTCCAGAAACCCACAAGAATCAGGTCCATGGTGAGAGGTTCCTGTTTTAAAGAATTTACACTATAACTAACAAAGGACCCAAGAAATTCCATGAGGACAAAGGTAGAAGAGTGATTGGAGATATCACTCCTGTTACCACACTTGAAACACCCCTTTGTCAAACTACTGTTCCCCCTTCTCACCCCTCCTTGTGCAAAATACCAGACATGCCCCATCAGATCAGTATCTACCATGCCCTTCCTCTGGCCACAGAGGGAAGGGGGGGAGGGCAATCAGGACACTGTGATCTGTGTTTGTGACATCATCATCAGGGCCAGTCACTACCCTGACATCTGTGATGAAAATCACGGGGGTTTCCATGACGAATGAGAGAAGGTGCATGCACATGTTACTAAAACTTCTGTCGGATAGAAACAAACGTGAAATAGTGTAACGTGTGCAAGTGCCCTAAGTGTCTCTCTGAAGCCTCCTGAAGAAGCTGTCTAACCTAGCCAATAGAACCCAAGCATGCAAATGAACTCAGAGAGGAATTAGGCTGAGGTGATGGACTCGCATATAGAAGCCAGCTCCATGTTCGCTGAGATCAGATTGACTAGAAATACAAACACCTAGTACAGAGAGGACTTGAGGCTGCTAAAGTGTGAGGGTAGATGAGCTGTGAGGAACCTTTTGCCTCCCGGGGGGTCACTTTGAAAGCTTGTGCAAGCTCCGAGGGTCACACAGAAGTTGGGACGGTGGTGCTTAAGGGATACACTCAAGAAAAGGGGGGCCCAAATCATGGATCTGTGCCATAGAACTGTCCCCTATCCTTGTCTGCATGACCTAATTTCTGCACCCTTCCCTTGAGTTCAGTTTTTCATTGATTGGAGGTAAGAACTGGATCCAAGGGCTGGATCCAGGAAGTGGAAAGGGGCCACATAAAAACTTGCCATGCGCTGCATTTGGCCCCCGGGCCTGAGGTTCCCCACCCCTGGGGTAGACAGTTAGAGCGCAGGTGGCACTTGACTCATGCCAATGTCAACCAGCTGCACCACAGAATGTTTTTGAAAGACTAGGGGTGTTTTCAGACAAGACACTCTCCACCCACTACCCTCCCACTCACTATACATGTTACAGGGCACCCATAGGGCAACACTGCAGCCCTGCAACACGTATAGTGGGCGGGTAGTGGGTGGAGAGTGTCTTGTCCGAAAACACCCTATGTTGTGGTGGCAGCAAAGAAAGCTTTCTTCGCTGCTACCATAGCGTCTGCGTAGTGCCTTCTGGCAGAGCTCTTCCAAGTGGTGAACACCTTACTAAATCCTAGCTTTCTCCACCCGGAGTTAGAGTCATTCGCTGTCTGCTGTGACAAGTTTGCTACCTACTTTGCAAATAAGGTTGCTTATATTTGGCTCGACTTGGGTGCTGCTAATTTGAGCTTCCTTGTGGGATCCCGCAGGTTCCATCTTGTCCCCACTTCTGTTTAATGTGTATTTGAGGCCCCTGGGTGAGATTATTAGGTGATTTGGAGTGAAGTGCCATCAGTATGCTGATGACAACCAACTCTATCTCTCTTTTTCATCTGACCTAGGCTCTGCAGTCTCAGTGCTTCCTAGGTGCCTGGCTGCCATTGGGGACTGGATGTGAATGAGCCAATTGAAGCTAAATCCAGGCAAGACCAAAGTGATAATGGTTGACCAGCCATGTGATCTGGGGGACATAGGGATTCCTGTTATTGATGGGGTCCAGCCTTCTTTGGTCATTCAGGATTGCAGCCTTGGGATACTCTTGGATCCATTGCTGCGCCCGGATGGCCAGGTTGCAGCGGTGGCTGGGAGTGCCTTTCATCAACTGTTGTGATATGGTTTCCCTCAAAGCAGGTGTTGTGATATGGTTTTGGCCTAACAGAGATGCTAATTTCCTTGCTACAATGTAACCAAAGCAGAAGTGCTTCTTCGGACACAAATGTGCCAGAACAGACATTGAATGTCATTGTAACTCATTCTTTGTTGAAATGTAACCAAAATAATATTGTACACATCTGTAACTATTGAAAGGATGCTATGAGTTTCCTATATGTTTTATTTGCTTGCTATATGCTTTATAGTAATTTTTAGCTTAGGAACTATTAAAAATGCATATTATAAGAAACAGGCTGGCAGGAGGAGAGAGAAATATGCTGACAGGGATACACTCTTGTCATCAACAAAAGGAAAGGCCCCAGTAAGAACAGAACTAGTAAGAACTGTCCGTTCCCAGAACAAGGTTGCAGATAAGAACCAAGCAATGCAATAAGGGAAAATGACTTGATCAGACAGAGAGATGCCTCAGAGAAGGGGTGTGGGGGATCTATGGCCTAAGGTCATGTCTTTCTTCCTGAAGGAGGACAGGCAGGACCTAATCTGGTCATGTCAAACCCCAAACAGTGACTAAGCAGAAAGAACCCCACATCTGAATAACCAATGGGAGGAACTTTCTTGACGTGGAACTGTTAGCCCCGTGCTCTGGATAACTCATAAGGGAAACCGCATAAAAGGCCAGTCCCTAGACAGAGAAGTTGCCTTTCATGATGCTTGTCCGCTAGCCCTTATCAGGGCACCGGCTAGCTTGATAATTGGTCCACTCTGGGACTTCTCCCTAGGAAGTCCTACAACTGCTTCTCCTGGGCCCCCGCCCTGCCTCTCCTCTCGAGACCAGACCTGAGACCTCTGACATGTAAGAACCCATATGTATGCATTTATGTGTGTGTGCTTGCTGTTAGAGTAGGTGCAGGCAAATGCCACATGCAAGTGTGTTGTAGGTGCTATATTGCTGCTTTATTCTCAGTTCTTTTATATTGAATAAACATCTGTCTATCTGAAGGACTTTTGCAATCTGTTTCATAGTGCCTTTGCCCAGATCCCGAAATTGGAGCTGCCTGCCAGGGGTCTAAGTCCTGTCCCTGGTAGGATTGTTAGAGAACAGTTCCAATTTATAACAGTGGTGGAGAATGCTGGGTCACAGGGAGCACATTACACCAGTGCCCTGGAGTCTGCACTGGCTGCCAATAACTTTCCATGCACAACTCAAGGTGCTGGTTTTGACCTATAATGTCCTAAATGGCTTGGGCCCCAGGTACCTGAAAGTCTGCCTCTTATGTTCTGTCATGGCCTCTGAGGTTGAGTGAGGATGCCCTCTTGCAAGTACCAACTGCCTGTGAGGTTCATACAATGAGGGCACACAGAGAGGTGTTCTCAGTAGCTCCTCCACAATCATGGAACTCTCTCCATCTGGAGATGTGCTTAAGACCAAGCCTGCTTACCTTTTGAAATAGAAAGGTATTAGAAATAGAAGACCTTTTTCTTTGGCCAGGAGTTTGGCAGACTGGGATAGGGTTGGGCGGAATTCGATGGGAGGGTTAGGGAGAAGGTTGGTTGGTGGGGTTTAGGGTTTTTTTAAATTACTTTAACATTAATTATTAATTATTAATTATTATTATTATTATTAACAAGCATTTATATAGCACCAGCAATGTACCTGGTTCTTTACAAAGTAATTGAATAGACAGTCCCTGCCCTAGGGTTTACAATCTGAGAGGTGGGGAGACGAAGGAAGGGGGACAGAGGGAGAGACAAGGAGTGTAACAGTCACGAGGATGCGAGGTCCCAGGTGCATGCGCTTGGCTCAGTTACATCAAGAATGATGGCTGGTTGGTCCATGTGGTGAGGATATGAGTACACAGACCTTAGGTAAAAGATTGTACTGCATGGAAGGTATCAGCAGGAGTTAGGTAAGGGGAGCAAGAAGTCAGGGAGGGCAGAGCGGAAGAGGTGGGTCTTGAGGAGGGATTTGAAGGTACGAAGGGAGGGGGCAAGGAGGATATATACACATAAGTTTATATGTGTTTTATGCTTGTATATTTTTTTATATTTTTGTAAAAACCCCTGATCCTTTGTGGGAAGGGCAGGGTAAAAAATGAATAAATATATAAATAAATTATTGTTTCAGTTGATTCTGATGAGTGAATTGCTTTAAAGACAAGCTTCTTCTTTGTCCAAGCTCATCTCTCTTGTTGCTGCTGTTAACACTGGGTGATTCACAGCGCCATAGTTTTCTCTTTAATACAACTCTTAAACGCTAATTAGAGTGCAACAGAGGATGCACACTGGGGGGGCATCTGAGTCAGTCACTTCAGCACTGCAGCCATAGATTACTGCTGAAATAGGTAGTAGGTTTCTTATCGACGGGTGTTATTCACAAGTTCAACTAGGAACACTGGGCTCAATCCCATGCTGTGCAGATTGCATGCGTGTGCACATGAGCGTGCACAACCACACGCAAACCAGACGGATTCGCATTGTTGGCACATTGTGCCCTGCAGAAACCACGCACACACGCACGCAATCCATGCAGCATGGGATTGAGCCTACTATCCACAACTGAAAACACGTACTTTGCATATCCGATTTTTGTTGGGTTCCATTTAGGGGCTTTGGGGGCTTCCATTTTGTTGGTTGCTTGGTCATTTTGGTATTTAGTTGTGTCATCGTTGGCAATTGCGCATGCACCATAGTACAAATATTGCCAAAACAATGCAATCAAAACACCAAATTCTGCAAAATACTGACATAACCAAAGTGAACATTTTTTTAAAAACAAACGTAAGTAGTGAAACGGGTACCCAGAAGAGCACAAAAGGGTAGCGATTATTACCTGAACCACCATTTTTAGTCCAGGTAGTGCAGATAGTTTGTTTCCATTTCTGTTCTCCCAGAGATAGTGCACTCAACCTCTCTAAGGGCTGAGTGCTCCCCTATCTCAAGAGAATATTTGTGAAAGCCAGAGGCAGCTGATGGGATGGGGGGGAAACTGTGGAGTCAGGGTCTGCGGGCAGAATGATCAGCGTGAGCTGTTTCCAGAATGGGCAACTCCGTGTTGCGGTAAATTGAAGTGACATTGTAATTTGGCTGTGGTTACTGAGCTTTCTTGGCTGTGTCCAAAGTGAAGGAGTGTCAGGGACGTGGAATGAGGGGTATCCAGGATATGGGTGGACGTGAGAGGCTGGAGGTAAACAGGTTCAGGGTCAGAGTGGGGAGACACGACAAGACTGAGGGAAAGGACAAAGACTAAGGCAGGGAAGTGGCAAAGGAACAAAACCAGACCAGGAGGGGAGCAAGAACAGGAGGGAAACAAGGGAGCAAGGCACAACTAGAGGGGAGCAAGGCCAAGGACCAAGAGGAGGGGAGCAAGACAAAGATTAGACTAGATAGGGAAGCAAGACAGGAGGCAAGGCTGGGGGCAAGGCAGGAACAAGATAAGGACTGAGATAGGACTAGGACCAAGACAGGGAACAAGAGTGCATGGCAGAGACAGACAAGACAAGGAGTGCGTGTGCAAGAGACAAGACCAGGACACAAAGCAAGTGTGTCTGTTGTTCCTCCCAGTGTCCTATTGCTACCAGCATGCCTTTAATGCCTGCTGACAGCCAACCAGGAACCTGGAAGGTGGGGCACAGGCATGACAGACAGGAGATGGGGCAGGACAAAGCAGGGAAGAGATAGGGTAACGGCTGGGCTGGAGGAAGGCAGAGGTGTTGGTGCCAATGAGCTGACCACTGGGTGCTCTGCAGGGGGACAGAACAGGACCCTTTCATTGAGAGAGTGCTCAGTCAGGCTGGCCCTTGCATCCGTAGTCTACTACCTTGCCCCACTGAGGCAAGCCCTACTCCCTTCCCTCCCTGTTCTGGTGACCCAGTCTCCCCTGCTCTAGCAATATCCTGCCTTGCCTCCCTCGCTTCCCCACACCTCATCATGGTGACTTCCATGCCTCACCTCCCCATTTTGCCTTTCTCTCCCCCTACTTCACCCACACATCCCCTGTACCAATTCCCCGAGCACTTCATCCTCCCCTGGCACCTTACCTCAAGAGCTGACACCAGTATCTGGCTGGATACCACAGTATCTGCCGTTATCTGGTATCCAGACAGATACCAACTAATATTCGGTAGTGTTTGGCAGTTAATCTGATTAATCAGATTACTGATTTACTGCAATTGCAATACCTATAATATTTATTTATTTTTTACTCCTCCCTCTGGACTTGGCTTAAGAGTAGTAATGGTAACATTTGGTTAAGCGGTAATGCAGTAGAATTGTAACACGGTAACACACTAATCAGTAATGCAGTAAACTGGTTGGTTACTGTTCGTGGTATTATCTGCTAATCTGGTTTGGCAGTTAACCTCCATGGTAACCTACTAGTTACCAAATAACCGCCAACTCTACTGGAATACCAGATATGAACTGTGAATAATTATATTGCTATTCATTTCAGCACTATTATCCAGCCCCGCCGCCAGTATCGCGGGGGTGGGGTGGGGTGCTCCTCAGGTAGCAGCGGCGGACCCCGATATCATGGTGCAATTGGAGGCGCCTTCCCCAACCCAGCAACCCTGACGGACCCGCAAGATCTGGGCGGGGTGAGCTCATACGCCGCGGAGGCAGCACCATGCGGCGCTCTGCGAGGCTCGCAGCACGTCAGGGGGCGGGGCCCTAGCAATATAATGCCGGCGCTGGGTGTGTCCCAGCACTGGTGAATAGAGTGGAGACTGGCCGCCCGAAAGCTAAGTGCATGCATTTTGAACCTTGATATTGTGATATTGATACATGTAGTGTTCGTTGTGACTGCTCCCTGCCTTTCCTGGAGATAGTGAGACATGAATGTGGGTGAGTGTGTAAGTGAGTGCTTGTGGACGTGAGAGTGTGGATCCCTTCCTCCCCTACCTGGGAATTCCCCCACCTCCTCTGTGAGCAAATCCTTCCCTTCTCTTCCCAAGCCCAGGCCCCTTCCCCGGTTTTCCCCCACACTTCTACCACGATCTCTCCCTTCCCTACTCCTAATGACTGTGAGCGAGGCAAACGGTGTGGGGCCTTGTCCTTCCTTCTATCCTATGTGCCCTATGATGATAGGGGCCTGGTCTCTGTGAGACTCTTTGGCCCAAATACTATCCTGACGGGCATTTATCCTAGCGTTCGTACAAAAGAGAGGAAGGGATCAGGACACAAAGGCATATGGGTGGAGTGTGAATTCCTCCCCTCCCCCCCCCCACCCCACCCCCCGGCTCCCACCAGCACTTCCCCTCCCACATCCCAGCTCCCCTCATGTTTCACGTCCTCGCTTGCCCTCCCATCCCCATTGGAATGTGGTCCAGTAATCTGACCTTCCCCAGGGTCCTCTTAGACCTAGTTACAGCCCTGGCTACACATTCATGGTCCTTTCCTCCTGGGCCCCATGTATGAGGCTCCCAGCCTCTGGTTTTGTGGCTCCTGACCTCCCTGCCCACCACCTCTTCTCGTGCTCACTCCCTAGAGCTTTCCCTGATAGTTTCCTTATCTCAGACCCAGGCTCAGCTCTATCAAGGCCTTGCTCAGTTGCTTGGTCCCAGTTTAGCACCAGGCCTGGTATGGATAGAGTGCTTACCTCTCTAAGTATCCTGTCTCTAAGACCTACGGCATGAGGTTTCTGGGGCCAGGAGGTTATCCTGAGAGACGTTTCTGAGGTCATCTCTGGTACGGGCCACCAAAGCACGCCGTCATCTTAACGACACAGGTGGTTAGGCGCAGAGCTGGTCTTAGGAGTCTGTGGGGTGCAGAATGAAGATAAAATGTAGGGCCCCTCATGGCTCCACTACTTCTCCTGTGGCCTCATCCACTCTGTGGGGCCCTAGAGGTGGTCATGTTTGTGGCCCCACTGGAAGGGAGGCGGCCCCACTCCATCCTGGTGAAAACAGGGTTCACTGCATGCCCCCCAGAAATAAAGAACATAGCAGGGCCCAGGGCGGACACCCCAGGTCACCCTGTGCTAAGGCTGGCCCCGGTTAGGAGAAACCCTGTTGGAAGGACCTGTCATTGTACGTGCTATGAACAGAGACTTCCAGACTTCTAGTCTCTCATCTTTCCTCAGCCTTTTAAGAAGAAACCCTGACAGGGGGGCCTAATCACAAAAACCGGTTTGCTTCCCATTAGTTTCCTAGAAGCCCAGATGTCACCGGAATTGTTTGTTCTGTGGAGAATGACTTTCTCTCTTTCCCTTGCCAGCCATTGCTCTCAGCTTCCCGGGGATCCAGACCATACAACTGCTTTTAATGAGCTCCATGGCATGGCAGAGGTGTGGGAGGAGATATGTCAATATCTAATTACTGTGCAGCGATCTGCATAAGTGCCTTTCAAAGTTACAAAGCGGGGCCAATCTTGTATGATGCTGAAAATGAATGGCTTTGCTGTGGAGTTAATTGCGCAGGGAAAGGAAATATGTTAACGTTTACCAGGCACCAAGTTGCCTTTCTCCAATTCTTCCGCTGCTTGTTTGGTGGCATTTCAAGTTGCCATTCCCTGGTTCTCCAGTCTTTTTCACTGGCTAGGTTAAAGATGGGGAACCTGTGGCTTGTGGGCCACATCCAGCCTGCAACCATTTGCTTTCCAACTCCTGGAACTGGCTCCAAGCTCCATTCCCTACCCTCACTGGAAGAGTGAGCTCAGAGGGAAGAGAGCAGAGCTGAGGACACATGCTCAAGGACAGTGGATGGATCTCTGGCAAAGGTCCAGGATCTAGACCCTCCCCTTCCTTCCCCCATCCTTGGCCCTCCCGTGCTTAGTATTATTATGTGGCCCACGAAGGTTATATTCATTTTCAGAGTGGCCCACAAGAAGGGAAAGGGTCCCTAAATTTTTACCAAAGCAAATTTTTGAGCGAGTCAAACCGTATGCGCCTCGGAGAGTCTTCTGCAGGGGTCATTTCAACAGTGATTTGCATCAGGACATCACAATCTATAGCACACATTCTTTCTGCTTATCAAATTTGCAGCTGACACAAAACTGGGAGGGATTACAAACACTGAGGAGGGCAGAATCAGAATTCAAAATGATCTTGATACATTTGAGAATTGGACTGAAAACAAATGAAATTAAAAGATAAAAGTCAGTCACCTGCCATGGGGATTGAACTGGGGACCTCTAGCTTCATATGCAGGAGCCTCTATCCTCCAAGCTAAAAACAGAACTTTCTAAAGCACACCTTAAACACTGCTTTTTAAAATACTACTTTCTAAAGGAGTAGGCTTGTGAACCACTCTGTGAGTGTAGTACCACAACAATGCTGGAAGGGAGAGTACTGCTTTCTCTGGGCTACATAAAATGTTACACATAGATAAGGAAAACTGCACACCAGTGCAAAATGGCAGACAACTGGCTGGGTAATAGCACTGCTGAGAAGGAGCTGGTGGGGTCATAGTAGTCCACAAACTGAATATGAATCAGCAGAGTGATGCTGTGTTGGGTCACATTAGTAAAAGCATTATACCCAAGACCTAAGCTGTACCTACCGTTGGTTAGGCCACCCTAGGAGTACATCGGACATAACATTTTAAGAAGGACATGGACAAATTTGAGGAAATTCAGGGAAGCGAGGATGATAAATCCTTTGAAATGCAAGGCATATGAGGAACGGTTGAAGGTGCTGGGTATAGTAAGAGTAGTGGGGGACAGGATAACAGTTTTCAGATTTTTAAAAGGATATTTAAATATTCATAAAGAAGAGGAAGAAAAGGAAGGCAATGGGTTAAAGCTGCAGAAAAGCAGATGCAAGTTAACCTGAAAAACTCATCGCCAGAAAACGCTGTGAAGGAAAATGCTATAACTGGGTTCAAAAAAGGTTTGGTTAAGTTCTTAGAGACTAGGTCCATAAAGGGCTGTTAGCCAAGTTGGTCGGGGGAGGAGAACTCTGACTGCTGGAAGCAGGGAGTGAATACCAGGAGATGGATCACTTCATTAAGACCTGTGGTGCACTTCCCAGAAGCAAATGAAGCTGCCACTGTCAGAGATGGGCTACTGGGCTAAATAGGCCATTGCTCTGGCCCCGTATGGTACTTCTTCCATTCTTATGTTTGCAAGAATGTAGTAGCCACAAGACCAATTGGACAATGGCACAAGTTGCTGAGGAACGTTTGTAGAATGGCTTCTTCACTGTCCATTCCAGTTTAATTCCATAAGCAAGACAATCCTGCTGATTTCTTGAGAATTGTGCATTCACGTTGCCTGGGATAGTTATAAAAATGTCCTTTCATGGAAATTACACACATTTTTAGTGGAGAATTGCACTTTGAAGAAACAAGATTCCATTTCCTCCCATCCCCACTCAATAGATCACTGCCTCCCAGCTAAACTGTCAGAAATTGGTGACACTTTGCTGCAGAATAAAGCTCATGGGGACCAGCTCTCCAAACATTTTATGGAGTGAAGAGTGGGTGGAGCCTTTGTTCAAGGAGCTGGCCAATTACACAGAGGAAAGTCAAACTGCCCCCTGGAAGGAAACAGAGTGACATGCTCTTATTCTTGAGGGGTTTAAGGAACCAGTTGACCCCCCCTTGGGACCCTGGAGGTGGTAGCTAGCTCCAAAGTGCAGTGCCACAATCTAGCTGGATCCAGGATCTCCCGTATAAGGCTGCTGTGCTGGCTCAGCCACACACACTCCCAGCTGGCCCTTGCTCCAGCCTTGCCCCTCCCAGCTTCCTGAATGGATGGCGGCAGCAGCAGGGAAACTAAATGGATCACTGTGTCACCTCTACCCTCCCTGGTCATCTGATTCTGCCCCTGGACTCTAATTGGATCCTGATCCAGGCTGGCTCTGATCCTGAACATGCTGCATCGCCCTGGTCCTGCAGGACTACTGGTCCCAGTTTCCTGAGCCTTTGAAAAGGAGACATCTCTGAGGCACTGCATCCACTTATGCATCCCCCCTCAAAGCACAATCTAGTTCGCCCACTGGGTTTCCTTTACCATTTCCCCCCATGCATCCTGGCCCAGTATGTGACACAGAAGCTAATGCAGACGTTTTGCCACAGTCTCACATCTTGTCGTTGTTTATCCTCGGTGTCAAGCTATCTTCAGACAAAGGATGGGTGCGGGAGGAAAAAAAAAGGCACAAACCTGTCAAGGGGCGTTTTAAAAATAGACACAGACTAGCAGTTCTGCCGCCTGCCTGCGTCATGCAGCATTCCAGATGGTGTTGAGAGGTACATAAAATAAATCCTGTGTTTCTAATAGTGCTTTAGGGACAGTGCTTCCCAGCTCCCAGAAAAGCCCCCCTTGAGGTAAATGTATGGTCCACCATTACTACAATATCTGAGCAGTTCTGACTTTTGAATGGTGTTCTCCTCATGCACCCTTGTGAGACAACACAAGACTGCCACCCCAATTTACAGAAGGGCATCTCAGGTCCAAAGAGATCAAGACTCTAGTCTTTTAAGTATCCTACTGAGCCTTCCCTGCTATAGCGCCAGGCACCCTGAGGCTCGGGTGTCATGAGTAGGCTAATAACCTAAGGTACCAGGTCTGTATGCTGGTCAGAAAATGGAGATGGGGTGTGTGTGTGTGTGTGTGTGTGTATATCTATCTCTTTTGCCCAGGTTGGAATAACAAAGCTGAAATAGGAGAGCCAGAGGTTTGGATAAGCGCCTGGTGTGGCTGTTGGTGTGAGCATCTCTGCACAAGCACCCTTTGCAATGACAGACACTCCCATTCATAACAGTTAAGACTGGCCAGCGAGAACGCCATCTGTCTTGTAAAGTTCTTCAAAACCTACTACTACTACTTATCATTTCTATAGTGCTACTAGTTGTACACAGCACTGTGAAACCTCCAGTATCCCCTCAGCGTATGGGCCTCAATACATTCTCTTCCTTTCCTTTCCCTCCCTTCCCCACACAGGTTTCTGATTTTCAATGAACATTCCATCTTTGACAAATGAAAAGATATTCCTTACATGTAGTAGAATTATATTTACAGGTTAAAATGTGTGTTGGGGACACCTGTGGAACTCAGTGCCACAGAATGTTGTAAAAGCCAACAACGTAACTGGGTTCAGGAAAAGATTGCGTAAATTCCTAGAGGTCCGTAAACAGCTTCAAGTGGTGTTGGCCAGATGCTGTAACCTCTGACTGTTGGCGGCTGAGAGTTAATAGTAGTAGGAAATGGATCACCCTTCGTGCACTTCTTTGAAGCAACCAAAGTTAGCCATAGGTGGCTTAAGGATGCTAGGCTAGATAGAATATGGATCTGACACAGTCTGGCACTTATTATGCTGTTATGATTGGTGTGAGTTACACTCTTTTTAAAAGGGGTAATGAGGATGTCAGTACTGGTGTGACAAAGGGTGGGACTAGGGCTGAAAATAATGGCTAAGAACTGTAGTATGCACTCTGGGAAGCCCATTACTGAGCAGCAAGTACTGAATAATGACATGCCAAATCATGATAAAACCATACACAAACTCTGTGCATACACAAATGCATACAGACATCCACACTGGCATTTTCAAAGAAGAGAAATTCTTTGCTGAGTAGTCACAACCAGTGCTAATTTCCCAAGTCTGACTGTCAAAGCACAGGCAATATAAGACACAGAGGACCTTTGTAAATAAGTTGTTGGACTCAGACCTAAGAGATCAGGGTTCAAATCCTGTCTTTGCCATAAACTCACTGCACGGACTTGGGAAAGTCAAGTCACTATCTTTCAGCCTCAATCAATTCCCCACCTGTAAAATGGGATTATTAATAACCTATCTTCCAGTGTTGCTTTGAAAGTAAGTTAGGTAAGGATTGTAAAGTACTTTGAAAGTGCTATAGAGAAATGCAACATAATAATCATATATAAAATCCTGCAGTGGTTTTGGTATCAGAGTCAAGTAGTACAGAGCTAATTTTTGAACTCTTCATAGCCGTCTCTTGGCAGTGATGAATAATTCACGGTTTGGGGAGGCCAATTATCCAGAACAATGCAGCTATTATACATAAAATGCTTCTAATTGGCTTAATTCAAGGGGCTGCTTAAACCCTGCACCTCTTTGTTTTTAAGGGGGCTTCAGTGGAGCATGGAATCCTCACCGTGTTCATAATTCAGCTCTCAGGCACTCAACCTGCTAATGAAATCAGTGGGAAGCGACAGATAGAAAACAAGAGATGAAGCAATTGCTCCGACAGTACTGAGGGGTGTACGTCCACGCGTCCAGATTAAGGAATGGGGAAGAGGACAGCAGAAGATGCCCAGTTAGCTGCAGGGCAGGTCGGAGCAAGGAACTTGGCTTTGGGGTCAACGTAGGTAGTGGGTTCCCTTCTTTCTGCCACAGACTGTGTGTGTAGCCTTAAGCAAGTCACTCTCTCAGCCTTGGGACCTGAGCTGTAACAGTATGGATGAGACAGGGGTGTAGCGCTAGCTACCATAGAACAACAGGGCTCAGTTGAGCCTTAGTCCTGGACTTCAGGGTAGAGAGTGGAGCCACCGCTCTGCCTCCACCCACTCTGACAATTCTCTAGCAGACCTCAGGCCACTTGCAAAGGGCCCTGCCAAAAACAAAGCTTTCAGAGTGGGCAGGGGTGGAGCACTGACCTTGCCAACTTTTAAAACCTACTTTCTGGTAGGGCTACTGCCACTCCAGGGGGCCTCAATGGCAGCCCTGGCGACATCACAACCTTGGAGGGAGGGGGGGGAGAGCACCTTTGTGGGCTGTCTGGGAGTCTTTAGTGGGATGCCACTTAGGATGACCCCACTCCCTTACCCTGAGGGCCATAATTGGGACATAAGCCCAGGCCCTACAACTTTACTACACCACTGGAATGAGAGCCTTGAACTTCTTTTGTGGCTGGGATTTGGGGTTTGATGTATTTGCATTACATATACCCAGGGTGGTCAAAGTTCCCAACGCCAAGAGACCCACATATCAAAATCTTCATATGGCCAAGAGCCACAAAAAACAAACAAACGCCACATGTGCACACCTGTTTCTATAAAGCATCTCCCAGGCTGAGCATCACCCCCTCCCCCTCTCCTGTTTTCTGATTGACTAGTGGGCAAGGGGTTAAGTATAGTAGGAACAGGCAGTGCAGCTGCACTGGGTCCATGAGGCTTGAAGGCCCACACTTCTCTCTGTAGCTGCGCCCCCTGCCCCTGTGACGGGCCCATGGGGACCATGACATCTTCTGCCCCAGGGCCCATTCCAGCCTAGCTACATCCCCACTGGCAGGGCTGGTGCCCTGTAGTCCTGGCTCCTGACATTCTGAGGAGCATCTGCAATTCAGCTGCTGAGACTGGAAGATGCAATGAAGGAAGACGCTGGACCATTAAAGCAGCGCAGGGTCTGGGACAGAGCCTGGCTGAGAGCCATAGTTGAACTGACTGCCCAAGAGCCACATGTAGCCCCTGAGCCACAGTTTAGCCACCCCTGACTCAAATGAAATTATAAATTCTAGTCCAAAGCTGTACCCAGGAGAGACACACACCTGCCCCCTCCTCCGCTCCGAGCTTTCAGGTTAGATAGATGGGACACCCATAGATGTGTCGTCGGGGTAACCTCTGTTTCTCTGAGGTTATCCAAAGAGTACAATTCTGTGCAACAAGGCCTTGGTGCTACTTCACTAAAGCTGGTGACCCTGGCTAAGCGGACTCTTTTGTCTCACTGGCTCCTGGAAGAATGGTTCTCAAAATGTTTCCCCATGATGGCTTTACTTACAAAAGGTGTTCAAATTAGGGTTGAAAGGTGTTCGAATTAAGGATGTATTTAGACAAGTGCCTCCCCATCCATTACTCACCAATTACCCACCCATCATGCATGATGCAGGGCTGCATAGGGCACCAATGCAGCCCTGCAACATGGAGAGACAGCCACGCGGGTCCACCCATTCCACACGCATCCAAACGCCCATCTGAAGGCAGCGTGGGGGGGGGGGGGAAGGTGCGTGCTCCCGTGACCCGTGCACCACTCACCCATGGCCACTCATGGAGCAGCGGAGAAAAGGCCGGACCGCTCTGTGCAGGGGAAGGCTAAAATGTGCGTGTGTCTGGCCGCGCACAAATCCCTGATCCTTTTGAATCCCTCCCCACTTGCCCGACGTGGGTGAGCGGTCTGTGACCATTCCACTCCACACACACAGACCCCCTCCCCAGCCATGCTCATTTTAAAAACAGCCATGCGTGATGGGTGGGGAGGTGCTTGTCTAGACACACCCTAACGCTGCCGGTGCCAAATCAACATTTCAAAATAAGGGATGCTATGGGGATCTTAAAGCAGGGCAGTCCATTATGTTTTATGGATCTCATGGGGATATGAAATAAGGGACAGCTACTGTGTCCTATGGATCTGTGGGACTCTGAAATAAGGGATTCCTATTATTTATTCATTCATTCATTCATTCATTCAAATTGATAGTGCAACGCCCCCCCCTCCCCACAGCTCAGGGTGGCTCACAGCATATTTTAAAAACACAAACAAACTACATCATAAAAATAAAAATCAATCAAATATGCTCCCTCCATTCACCCATCTCCCTCGCCAAAAGCCCAGCGGAACAGTCAGGTCTTACATTGTCTATGGAAAGAGGGGAGGTTTGGGGTCAGGAGGGAGTTCCACAGTCTCGGTGCGGTCACCGAGAATGCACTCCTCATCATCATCACTCAAGATACATGGGGGACTCAGAGGAGGGCGCTCCCGGCTGACCACAGGGGCCAGTCTAGGACCTGGTTGGGGGGGGGGGAGATGAGGCAATCCTGCAAATAGGCGGGATCCAGGCTGTAAAGGGCTTTATAGGTCAAAACCAAACACCTTGAATTCGGTTCAGAAGACTATAGGCAGGGACCCGAGTTGACTGCACCAAAAAATCTTAAATTCTGCAACCAGTGAAGCCAAATTCTGCAAATTCACCTCGAGCATTAATATTTGCATAATTAACTTGATTTGCATAACGATGCATGCTGGGAAGCAAATTTGCAATAAGTTTGACATAGAATCACAACTTTGCTAATCAAACACAACTCAAATCCTCTGGAATTTCAGCACCTCCCTCACGCAAACATAGGGCCTTCAGACCCTGCAATTCATCTCCCAGGGGCCTATTNGCGAGGATTGACTGATTCTGCGAGAATGAATGCAAATTGCAGCAACGCAGTCAACTCGGGTCCCTGACTATAGGCAGCCAGTGCAGAAACCGGAGCACTGGTGTATTGTGCTCATGGCGTCCAGTCCCTGTGAGGAGATGGACCGCTGCATTCTCCACCAGCTGCAGCTTCCGAACCATCACCAAGGGTAACCGCATGTAAAACATGTTGCAGTAGTCCAGTCTTGAGGTGATGAAAGCATGGATGATGGTGGCCAGGTCCGAGACATACGGCCGAAGCCTTCCCACCAGATGTAATTTGCAAAATTCTCCTTTCACCACAGCTGCCACCTGGGCATCCAGGTGGAGCTGCGGGTCAAGGAGCACCCCTAGGTTCTGAACCCAAGGAACCAATAGAGGTCAGACCCGGTCAATGACAGGAGCCACCACCCCTTCGGTCCTACCCACCAGCATCACCTCCATCTTGTCAAGATTCAGTTTCAGACAGCTCATCCTCATCCAATCTCTACAGTCGTCAAACACCAGGTAAGCACCGGGATTGCTGGACCTGAGGTCAGCTGAAAAGGAGAGGTAAAGTTGGGTGTTATCAGAATATTGATGACACCACACACCAAACCCTCTGACAACCTCATCCAAAAGCTGCATGTACACGTTGAACAAGACAGGGGACAAAATAGAGCCTTGTGGGACCCCACACATGAGGTCCCAGGGAGAAGATGATCAGTCAGTGCCACGCATTGAGTTCTCTCAGCCAGGAAGGAGCGGAACCATTCAAGAACTGTTCCGGCCACCCCGGCTGAGTCCCACAAGTGAGCCACCAACATCTCATCATGATCAATGATATCAAATGCAGCTGAGAGATCTAACAGGATCAACAGGGTTGATCGACTCTGGTCCAACTCACGGTAGAGGTCGTCGACCAAGGCCACAAGCGCAGTCTCAGTGCCAAACCATGGACAAAAAACAGACTGCAAAGGATCCAGAAAGCTGACACAGTCCAGATGTTCCTGGAGTTGCCAGGCCATCACCTGTTCAATAACCTTCCCTAAAAAGTGAAGGTTAGAGACAGGCCAATATCTGGCCAGGGAATCAACATCCAAAGATGGTTTCTTGAGCAGAGGCCACACCACCGCCTCCTTGAGGCAGCTTGGCACCCTTCCCTCCCCTAGGGAGACACTGATCACCCTAGCCAGCAACGGCCCCAGCATCTCCTGACTGGCCTTAACCAGCCAGGACAGGCATGGGTCAAGTTCAAAACAGGTGGCCCTAACCATCCCAAGGACATCCCCCACATCAACAGGCGACACCCACTGGAACTGATCCCAAGAAACAGGACAGGATGTGGCTTCCATTACCTCTGGTTCTCCCACTGCAGTAAATGTGGCATCGAAGTTGTGATAAATACGAGCAATTTTGTCCACAAAAAACTCAACAAAAGTGTCACAGTGGAAAATACCAGTTCCAGGTGGAAGGAGGCCAGGCCGACCAGCCTCCTCACCACCCAGAAAACCTCAGCTGGACACGACTTTCCAGATGCTATGAGAGCAGCAAAGAACCCCTTCTTTGCTGCCCGCACAGCCACAGCATAAGCTTGTAAACTAACTATCACTCCAACAGTAAAAGAAAGGCGCCACTGTCGCTCCAACCGCCATCCCTCCTGCTTCATCCGCCGCAGGTCCTCCATAAGTCAGGGAGACCTGCAGTGTCGACGTTCAGAAAGCGGATGCCTAGGAGCCGTTCAGTTGACGGCCTCTATCAGCAAGGTATTCCAAAGAGACACAAGGTCATTGAGCGAGCAGTCGTCAAGATCAGCGGGTAACTCCCCAAGAGCATTCTGGAACCTTTCCAGTTCCATAAGTCTCTGGGGGCGATCCAACCAAACTGATTCCGCACCCTTCCGGGGGCTGACATGTGCCAGGAGACTGGCCTGAAGGATGTAATGATTTGTCCACGACAAGGGTAATGCTGATACTTCCCCTACCAACGGACCCCCCACCTCAAGGCCTGTGCAAAATATCCAGTCAGGGGTATGCCCCCACCCCACCCCATCATGTGTCGGGCCAACCACTACCTGAGACAGTCCCATGGTTGCTATGGCGGCCATGAAATCACCCTCTGCCCCGCCCCAAAGCTGGCATCGGTGTGGATGTGGAAATCCCCCAGGACCACAGTCCTCAGGGATCACGAGACCACCTCTGACATCAGCTCAGCTAGAGCATACAGGGATGCTGCCATACAGGTAGGTGCATGGTATATCAGCAGCAGCCCTAATCTGTCTCCATCCAAATCGATCACCAGATGGAGGTCCTTCATACCTGCCATAATTTGCACCAAATACCTCCTCACAGACCATGTCTCCTTAAAAATGACAGCTACACCACCTCCCCGTCCCTCTGACTGAGGCTGATGCTGTATGGAGTACCCGGCCAGAACGAGGTCGACCAAAATAGACCCTGACTCGGTATCCAACCAGGTGTCCTTAATAAACACGAGGTTGGCCGCCATTATTATTTAATTTATTTATTTATTATACCATTTTATACCACGCCTCTTCTGCAAAGCAGCGTGAGGCAGCTTACAATTTAAAACAAAAATATAAAACATAGAAAATACAAATATAAAACCACTTTAGGCGGAAAGCAATAAAAACATAAACATAAGTCCCACCCCCACCCCATCCCATCCCATCCCCCTCCATCCCCTCCACCAAATGCCTGGGGGAACAGACAGGTTTTACAAGCCCAACAAAGAGTCGGCTGATCGAGGACCCAGGGGCCAATCAAGGACCCAGGGAGCGAGGTGGTCCCGCAGATAGGTCGGGCCGAGGCTGTGTAGGGCTTTATGTTCTATGGAGAAGTGGGTCTGAAATAAGGGATATATATATCTGTTATGTTCTGTGGAGCAGATGCCTGTAATGTTCTTTGCAGCTCTGGAATAAGAGATGTTCATTAGGTTTGTGGAGCTGTGGGGCTCTGAGATAGGAGACTTCCTTTAAGTAACCTGGCCATCCTTTTGTAAATCCAGAACACAAAGAGTGAAGCAGGTACCATAACGCTGGGCTGTGGCACCCCAGCTTTGATAATGTCATGGGATTTACAGGGATTTAGAGCAGTCGGGCTCTCTGTCATAAATGAATCAATTCCTCCCAGTTCCAGTGACTGACAGCACTAGCCAGCACTTTTGCAGCTGAACTCTGTGGCCCCTTTAGCTTTATAGATTAATTAAGCTAAGCCACAGAGAGTGCACAACGAGAGTGCATTTCCAGCTGGTGTGTTACTCCAGGGAGCATCAACGGTTATGGGTGCCAGCCTCTGCCCTTCAGATGGAGAGCACCGGGGCTTAGCAGATTGCGAGTGGAAGCTGGTGGAAAGGAGAAGCTTCCTCCAGTGACTAGATAGGCCTTTCACTGGCTTGGAGTCTCAGCACCGACCCCTACCAAGCAGGTGGGGAACAGGCACTAGGAGCGGAGACCAATCCTCTCAAGCAGCAGGTGCTGTTTCCAGCACCAGGTATGCAATTTGTGCACTGCAGCCTAAATGTACATGCGGCCACTCAATCCCGGCCTTACACTAGTCCAGACAGGACCTTGGCCTGGGGACAAGTGCCCTGCAAATGTCCTGGATGGGGGAGCAGGTCCCAGGACAGGTGGGGGCCACAAGTGGCAGTTGCAGTGGTATGAAATGGCAGTCCCTTCCTCCCTCCTGGAAGTACCCCCCACCCACTCTCCTGCCAAAATATGCCCTCTCCCTGCTCCTGAAAGCCCCATAGAAGAACCATAGGCTCCCACATGGAGGGAAGAGACAGCACCTCAGGGTCCCAGACCTCTGTTGGGCAAGCCTGGTGGCCACTCCTAACACAGATGGAAGGAAAGGCCTCTGAAGCCTAGCATGTGTTCTGCAAGTCATTCCTTGACAACCAACTCCAGGCCAGGGTTTCTGGAAACCACAGCAGTGCAGAACACGGCTGATGTGAACCTCAGTCTCAGTTCTGGGGGTTAAGAGCCCCTGAGATTTCCAACAGAAATGTCAAGCATTGCTCTCACAGCCAGCCTGCCCAGTTTGCAGAGGTGGCATGGGCACTGGAGCACTGAAAGATGTCCCTTAGATGGCAGCCAAATGGCAACAGAGGTGCTTGGGAAATGAACCCAGCAGATGGGAGATTAAATGAGCGGACGAGAAGCAGAGTTCAGCGGGAACTTGGAGCCAAATGGTGGGGTGTTCTGCAAACCATCATATTGGGAAAGGAAGTCAGCTGTGCTAGAGCTAGACACAGGAAAACATGTAACACAATTATGCTGCCTCAGAAATGGAGCACTGAAGGAGAGAAGTTAAATGTGTGTGTGTGAGCAACAGCAGGAGTTAAGGCTCATTCACACAACAGTCTTTTTGAGTGGGTGGTGGCATAAACCTGCATTCTGACTGTTGTGTGAAATCCTTACCACTTCCTGTGCTCCTTGATCATCCGTTGTTCTCTGCCATCCAGTGAAAAGGATCGGACTCTCTCAAGTAGCAGAAGGGTTGTGTGATTTGAATAACCTGGAGCAAGCTTCAATCCCCGATACATAATTTCCTGTTTCTTACTTCCTACCTCCAAGTGACCATAGAGATGTGGCCCTCTTCCACTCCTTGTGCCACACTACTTCTGGAAAACTGAATGCAGGAACAACATATGGGTATTCCTCCATGCCAGGAGAGGGGAACCTTTTCCATCCCGGGGGCCACTTTGAATGTTAATACAAGTTCCGAGGGCCGCATACAGGATGGGGGCAGAGGTGCTTAAGGGGTGTACTCCGGAAAAGAAGAGCCCAGATCATGGATTTGTGCCACAGAGCCGTCCCCTATCCTTGTGTGCATGCCCTCATCTTTGCTCCCTTACAGCAAGCTCAGTTTTTCCAGATGTTGGAGGTAGGATTTGGATCTAGGGGCCAAATCTAGGAACTGGAAAGGGGCCACATAAAGATCTGCCCCTGTACCCGAGGATGGGAGGGTGGCAAATGTAACTCCTATATTTAAAAAGGGATCCAGAGGCCATCCTGGAAACTACAGATCAGTAAGCTTGACATCTGTGCCGGGCAAAATGTTGGAAACCATCATTAAGGACAGAATTACAGGGCATGTTGACAAACATGGCTTAATGGGGAAGAGTCAACACAGATTTAGTAAAGGTAAGTCATGCCTCACTAACCTGTTGGAATTCTTTGGGGTGTATAAGCATGTGGACAAACGAGACCCAGTAGATATAGTGTACCTGGATTTCCAGAAAGCATTTGATAAGGTCCCGCATAAAAGACTCTTGAGAAAATTAAAAAGTCATGGGATAGGAGGTAGTGTCTTACTATGAATCAGAAACTGGTTAAAAGATAGAAAGCAAAGCGTTGGACTAAATGGTCAGTTTTCACAATGGAGAGATGTAAAAATGGGGATCTGTATTGGGACTGGTGCTGTTTAATGTATTTATTAATGATTTGGAAAAGGGTGTTAAGAGTGAGGTGATCAAATTTGCAGACGACACCAAGTTATTCAAGGTAGTTAAAACATGAGCAGACTGTGAAGAACTGCAACGGGATCTTACGACACTGGGTGCCTGGGTATTTAAATAGCAAATGAGATTTAATGTGGACAAGTGCGAAGTGATGCACGTAGGGAAAAATAATCCAAACTATGCGTACACAATGCTGGATACTAACGTAGGAGTTACCACTCAAGAAAAGGATCTGGGGGTGGTTGTGGACAATACAATGAAATCCACAGTGCAGTGCGCAGCAGCAGTCAAAAAAGCAAACAGAATGTTAGGAATTATTCAGAAGGGGATAGAGAATAAAACTGAGGATGTCATAATGCCTCTATACAAATCAATGGTGCAACCGCACCTCGAATATTGTGTGCAGTTCTGGTCGCCCCATCTCAAAAAAGACATAGCTGAACTAGAAAAGGTACAGAGAAGGGCAACAAAAATGATCAAGGGCATGGAAGGGCTC
>QEPC01001471.1:1568066-1580264 GCA_003113815.1 Sphenodon punctatus | reverse complement strand
GTATAGGGCTTTATAGATCATCACTAGGACCTTGAACTTGGCCCAGCACACTATCAGAGGCCAGGTCCGGGCCAGAGACATACGGACGCAGCCTACGTACCAGATAAAGCTGGCGGAAGGCAGCCTATGGCCTACCCCATTTCTGACACAGGCATCCTCTCCTCCCCTCCCCCGTCAAAAAAGCCCTGATTTCTGAAGGTTACCTTGGGCACTGCTTAGGGGTGGTTTGAACCAACCATTCTGTTTTCACAGAACAGTTCCGTGAAAATGTAAGGGCTGGTGAAATTTCAATCAGGATTCCAACTGACAAAAGTTTTTGATCGGAATTCCAATTGAACCATTTTGCATGTGCGTAAAAAAATGGTTGCTGCCATAGTATGGTGGCTGTCCCATTTTGTTTGTCTCATGTGCAAAATGGCTATGGTGTTTTTGATCATTCTGATCAGAAATCAGAATGGAATTTTGTCCATTCCAGTTTTCAGTCAAGATGTCCAGTTCCATCTAAAACAGAACATGGGTGGAATTTCTGCTTCAGTTCCAACACTACTGGCTGACCTGGAGAAATTGGGGCTCCGAGTCAAAACTCGGGGTCTCAAGGAAAAACATAGCAAACTAGCTACTTTAGAACACAGCCTCCTGCCCTTAGCAAATTTCCAATTGTATCCTAGGAGAGAGGATGTGCTAAAGCAACGTAGCTGCCCAATCATAGAAGCTCGAGTCTAGGAATAGTAATACTTCTCTGAATTAACCCAGCCCTCCAGGGGGAAATAATGATATTCCTGCTTTTATCCTTCACACAGATCTCACTCTGTCTTCATCCCATTCTTCCCAAATCACTGATCAGGGCACAAAGCCAAACAGCAATAACAGTGGCAGAAAGCCCAACAGATCCCAAACAGGCTGTGTTTTCCCTGTGCTTGTTGAGCGGCCCCTGATTTAAAGGTGTAATATTGTATGGGCCGATGCTCTGCCCTTTAGCCAGGGAAAGGACCAGGCCCGGACTTAGGGACAGGCCCTCTAGGCCCAGGCCTTGGGCAGCATTTTTTTTTTTTGGGGGGGGGGGCAGCAAATGCGGCCCTGCATGGCCAGAGGCTGCTGCACACAGCCGAACCCTGCTGCCTGGGTCCCCATCCCTCACCTGCCTCTGCCTTCTCGCTGCCTGCTAGTAGTGCAGCAACAGCATCTGGGAGATAAAGCTGTTTGTTTACAAACAACTCCTCCCCATGTGAGTGATCAGAAGGTTGTTGCCTTGTAAAGAAGGTTCTTCGAAATGGTGTCTAACATTCTCACAACTGGGTTGTGCATGTGCACCCTATTCAAATAGGCCACGTGATGGTCTCGAGCTCCTCTAGTATAAAAAGCACTTTTCCCCTCAGAATGACAGTTCCTTCCAACCCTTTCTAGGAATAGAAGAAAAAAATTCCATGCGGGTCTGGAAGTGTGGTGGTAGTGAGAATGTTTGGAGTCATCTCAAAGAACCTTATTTACAAGGCAGCAACCTTCTGTTCTTCTCCTCACAGGCCCTTTTTACATGACTCCTAGAATGTCCTGGGCTGGGCCCCTCCCAGGGCCCACCTAAGACTCTCCTGGTACCTGCCCATGGTCCCGATCCCGTGGTTGAGAACTACTGCTCTAGTGGTTCCAATTAAAAAAAATCAGACTGTAGCAGCGGGGCAGTGCCCCGGGGTAAGTCCCCGCAAGATCAGGCCCAAAGAGTCACAATCTCAGATCAGCTCTGTTTCACAGTCTTTATTGACATCATACGCACAATCTCCAGTCTATCGGTAGTATTTTGAACATACACAGTCTCTCCTCAACACTCCCAATAACATTGGGAAACAGCCCTCCGGCAACCCAGCCCTGTCTATCCCCAGCTCAGCCAGACACAGTCCTCTGGCTGGCTACTAGGGATGGACTTTGGTATTTTATTTCCGTTTCATTTTTGTTTACTTTAGTATTTCTGTTTCGTTTTCCATTGAAGTCAATGCAAAAAAGAACCATGTGGGTTTCTAAAGCCAGTAAAGTTTCTACTAAAGTCAAGTGTAGTGTCCTTGTCTGGCACTAGTTGTTTTTTGGGGGGTGGGGGTTGGTGGCACTGAGTTTGGGGGGGCAAATGCCAGTGGCTGGTGGCTTTTAGTGGGTGGGGATGCTTTGGAGGTGGCTGTAGGTTCAGGGGGTGCCTTGTGGCTCTGGGCGGTGGCTGTGTCTAGGTGAGGGGCAAGGGTTAAGAGGGAGGGGGCTGGTACTGGGAGGTGGGGGGTTGTGGTGGCACTGGGTTTGGGAAGGAAATGCCAGGTGCTGGGAACTTTTAGTGGATGGGGGTGCTTAGGAGGTGGCTCAAGGGGTGATGTGGGGTCAAAGAGGGCTGGCTGTGCCTAGGTGAGGGGCAAGGGTTAAGAGGGGGTGCTACTGGATTGGGGGATGCTAGGGGCAGTTAGGGGGGAGGTGCTTTCCTTCTGCATGAGAATTGGTTCTCTAACTCCCTCTGCCTGCCTCCCAACCCCACTGCCGCCTCGTCTCACCTGTGCTGCATCCGGAGATCAACTTTGTTCTCCACTTGTCCCCAGCCACTGTCTTCACCTGCAGCTGGGGAGAAGCAGAAAGCAAAGTTTCTCTCAGGACACAGTGCAGGTGAGACGAGGCAGCTGTGGGGGTGGTTGGTGGGCCTGAGACTGGCCAAGGAGGGCCAGCAGTAACCCAGGCCAGAGCTGGGAGACAGAGCACACCAGGAGCACTGCCAGAGCCAAGGTGAAACTGAGCGAGCTGCAATTAGCAAGAGGGGAAAGTTGCAGAGAGCAACCAAACAGAGCCCAGCAGATGGCAAATGCCCCCTTTTCAAATTTAAATACTAAACAGAATTTTATATCAGTTCCAGGAGTCTCATCTCAGCACTCAAGTTGGGCTGCCCTTGCATATCCCTCTCAGCCTTCAGAACCACAGACAAAGTTCATGCAGGGATCCTAGCTCCAGCAGAGAAATGCTGCTCCTTCTCCAGGCAGGCACAGACTGAAGCCCTCGCTGACTTCCCTCTTCTTATATACAGCAGAGTGGGTGTGGTTAGCCCGCCAGGCTGCCAGCCCTTAAATTGTCAATGTCCTGCCCCACCCTCCCTTATGTCCCAGCTGTATTATGCCTCCACTGGGCTGCCTCTGCCAAGCCCTTATTTACTCAGTGCCCAGCCTGCACAGTCCTCAGTTGGTGCTCTCTGCTCTTAAAGGGGCAACAGCCCAAGCAGGCTGCTCCCTGCTACACAGGCAATCTCCTGAAAGGACAAGGTTCTGCTCAGGAGCGCTGGAAGGAATACAAAGGCGAGGACTTGATATTCTGATCTGCCCCTAAAGCCTCCTCTCCCTCTTTCCCTTGCCAGTATTGTAACTGCATCTCTATTTTCTAAAAAAACCCTGCTCCCAGCACCCCACCCTCCGCCATGATGGTCAGACATGGTGAACTGTTGGCAAAAAAAGATGCAGCAGTCACTTCTGCCCTCCACCGTACACCAGCGGGGCAGGGGTGGAGGCTGGGGAAGCAGGCCCTGGCACCCATGCTGACACATGGAGGCGCCAGTCAGCCATAGGGGGAAACCAGTCATCACCCACAGAAACCCGAGTGCAGGGAAGGGAGTAAAGCGCACACTCCATGGCGAGCACAGGAAGAAAAGGGGAAAGCAGAAGGAAGACACATGAAAGCAGCTGCACGCGGCCCAGACAACCAGTCCCCCACAGCAGGCTGCCTGTCCAGTTCCTTCCAGACACCATACACAACACGGGTCACAGATCACTCACACTGGTGTCCATAGGACACAGTTCCAAGGGGGCTGCAGCAGCCTGGGGAGTAGGGATCTCCGCTCTGCCCCTCCCACAGAACGCTCACAGG
The DNA here is from genome assembly GCA_003113815.1 of Sphenodon punctatus. NCBI lineage: Eukaryota > Metazoa > Chordata > Lepidosauria > Sphenodontia > Sphenodontidae > Sphenodon > Sphenodon punctatus. Next base: position 1,576,391 of record QEPC01001471.1, on the reverse strand, counting down.
TGAAATGCAAGGAGCTACGGTTGCCACTTCCTCCTGTAAGAGGAGGGAGGGACCACATCAGCGGGGCTGGGGCAAAGGGGCTGACAGACCCTTTTATGACATAATCCTGCCCCTCGTCAAGTATTGTGACATCCCAGTAGGTAGGGCCACATTGGAAAAAGGACAGGAACATCCTTTCAGAAATGGCTCTCCTCATCTGCCCCTGAAAGTCCTGATTCTCTAGGTTAGTCATAGGAAACCCTGGCTGAGTAAAAAAAACAACCCAAGGTTTCCAACTGAAACTCAGAGAGGTAGCAACCCTACCAGGAGCAAAGACAGAGAGCAGCATGCAGTTACTGGCACAAAACTTGGGGCAGGGGATAAATCTGTATCACTGATACCTCCTAATCCTGGAGGGCTTCTGCCCTCAACCTCACAAAGTCTCGGTGACAACCTCAAGGGGTCATGAGAGTCATCCATTCTAAGCTCAGAAGTAGCCATTAAAATAATCTAGTGCAGAGGTTCTCAAACGTTTTAGATCATTCCCTCCCCTGCTGCCAATTATTGTCATTGTTTTACCTAAGATACTTTTTCACTCATCAACATACCTGTGGAACTCATTGCCAGGAGATGTTGTGAAAGCCAATAGCATAACTGGGTTCCAAAAAGGATTAGATAAGTTCTTAGAAGACAGATCCATAAATGGCTATTAGTCAAGTTGGTCACGGGATGAGTCCTCTGACTGTTAGGAGACGGGAGTGAATAGCAGGAAATGGATTACTCGATTCTGACTGGTTGTGCACTTTCCTTAAGCAACTGAAGTTGGCCACTGTTGGAGACAGGATGCTGGGCTAGATGGATCATTCGTCTGATCCAGTGTGTTTTAGGATCCATAGTCCAGGACATTCCATTCATTCCATTCCACTTTTATTTATACCTCGCATTCTCTCAAAAAGACTCAAGGCGGCTTACAACAAATCAAAAAATACATTCCTGGGTTTGTTATCCCACACAGGGGACCCAGCACAACACAAAGTTAAACAGCAACTACAAAATCATCATATCACAAATCCTGCCCCCCGCCCCCCCTGCTTTATCCCAACTGATGTACCCACTCCTCTGATTCCCCACAAACAGGCAATCAGTCCCACAACTCAACCTTCTATTCCCCTGCTGCCACCAGGGGAAATTCAACTGACTCCACCCCTCTCTCACCGGAGGGAGTCAGTCATACCCTCTTCCTCATCAGCAAACAAAACCACCCCCAAAAGGACATGGGCAGACTCAGGATGAGAACTCCAAGTCATGGCAGAATTGTTTCCAACCATACCATTGCAAGGTCAGGATTGGGCTCAGCAGAGATGGGCCAAGGTAGGGAAGCAGGAGACCAAGACTGGGAGTCCGACCATGTTGGGGGTAGGGTTACTGCCTCCCTAGGAACCTCCACCTAAGGGAGTGGGGCCACAATGGAAAAAACCCACCCCTTCTGGAGCATCATGACAACACAACATTCTGCAGGGGGCAAGACATGTCAGAAAGGGGGCAGGGCAAAGGGGTTGTCACATCTCCTATCTGATATGCCCTGCTCTTGTGGTGCAGTGTGACATCACAGCGCTGCATAGTGACAGGGCCACATCAGAAAGGGGGCAGAAAAATCTATATGGCCTGCCCCCTTTTTGACCTAGCCACCTGAAGCCCCAGTTCTCTAGGTTAGCCAGGAGGCTTTTCCCAGAGCCCAGAATTTCTGGGATGAAATCCAGAGGTGGCAGCGCTAGAAACAAACCCCCCTCTTCCTGCTAGACTCTGCTCTAACAGGAAACACATTCTCTCTTAGACCCAGCTTTGGGTCACCTAACACTCAGTTTCCCATACCTAGGATCATTACCTCTCACTGGGCCTCAGAGAGCCAGTAAGCCTAATCCCCTGTGTGACGGACAGCAGGGCCCCACCCTGCCCTGCCCCGGAAACCCCGACAGGTTCCTGGAACAGCTGGAGTGGCATTACAATCCAGACTAGAACAGTGAACTGTGAGGGCTGAGGGGGGGACCCGTGAGGGAACATGGCCTTCCCCTTTTTGTCGAGCCTGAGACTGGGGGATCCGGTGGGGTTGGGGAAGGGTAGGTATGGGCTACAGCCCGTGGCGGGTGGTCAGGCAGAAGTGCAGGGGCCTTCCCCCTGCCCTCATAACACTCCACCAGAGAAAAAGGGGTTTCCCCCATCCCGCCCGCCCCGGGTTTGGAGGCCAGGGGGTCACAAGTCTAGGGGGAGGTTCACACCCACAAAGACTTAGCCATAGCCCTCGACCACTATACTCACTGCCTTATTGCTAACTTGACCTTGTCCAGCTGTAACCAGCATCTGCTGGTTCTTGTTCAGCCTCCCTTGGCTAGATTACAAAGCCCTTTAGCACCCAATATTTTCACCTATGCAAATGTGTCAGGACCTGACCAGGGCCAAGGTGCACAAATGGCAGCTGACACATAGTCCAAAGGACAATGTTTATAGAATGATGGTGGAAGGGACCTCAAAGGACGTTTAGTCCAACTCCCAGTCATCCCCGACAGATGACTGTCCAACCTCTATCTAAAACCCTCCAGCAACAGAGAGCCCACAGTCTCCCTAGGCAACTTGTTCCATTGCTGAACAGTATTACTGTTGGGAAGTTTATCCTGATGCTTAACCAAAACCTGTCTTCTTGTAACTTGAGCCCATTATTTCTAGTCTTGCTCTCTGTGGCAATGGAGAACAGTTCCTTGCCATCTTCTTTGCGGCAGCCCTTTAGATATCGGAAGCCTGCTATCATGTCTCCCCTTAATCTTCTCTTCCCTAGGCTAAACATAGCCAGTTTCTTCAACCTTTCCTCATAGGACTTGCTTTCCAGACCCATCATCATCTTTGTTGCCCTCCTCTGAACCCACTCTAATTTGCCAATATCCTTAAAATAAGACACCCCAAATGGGACCCAATACTCCAGGTGAGGTCTCCCCACCCAGAGAAGAAGAGAAAGGAATTATTACTTCTTGTGACTTGGAAACAATGGGCATTTTTACACACACCTTAAAGTTCCAGATTTTTCAATCTTCTGGGTTTACAAGTCCACAAGTAAGTTACGGGTGCATTCTCATTCTCACACACACTCACACTGCCCTGAGGCAGTGCCTGGATTCTTCACACACACACTGCCCTGAGGCAGCCTAAAGTAGCTGCAGTCGTAGACGTGAGGGGCTGCCATGGAAACGAAGTGACCACAGCTGCCTGGAGCAAAGCAGTTTACCAGGAGAACATTTTACACACAAAAGTTCTGGGAGAAGTTCTATGCAGAAGTTCAAAGAGCCAGATGTTTAAGATCTGGGTGAGTGATTTAGACACACAGAACGTTCAGGATGTAACAGCAAACGTGCAGGAGAAATGTGTGTGTAAAATCACCCAATGCTTCTGCAAATGCAGTCTAAAATTGCATTCACCTTTTTTTTGCAGCCACATCTCATCATAGTTCAGAGAATGGGCCAAGTTGAAAACCAAGGAGACAGCAAAGCCAGTAACTGGAGATGAAATGAAGAATCAAGCCAGAAACCAAGGTACATCTATCCCAGTGGCTCTCAAACTTGTTTTTTCCTGTCCCCCCTCCCACTGCCACTTGTCTGTGGTAGCTGAGCCCCACATAAATACAAACACCTTGCGCTCCCTTCCTCTCCCCTTCCCATCCTCTGAGTCCTATTGCTTTACCTCCCCCCACCCTTTATTTTCTGACTCTCTCTCCTTCTTCCACCCCATTATTTCAGAGATTCTCCCTAACTCAGAGTAGAGCTAGGTGTTTGCCAGCTGTAGACCTTCTTGAGTAGGGGTTGCCACCTATGCAAAATTTTAAGGAACACTTATGAAAAATACATGCACCTAAGGTGCCAATACAGGTCCTGCAACATGTATTTTTCATAAGTGTTCCTTTAAAAATTGTACTGGTGGAAACCCTATTCTTGAGCCACCCCAGAATACCTTCCGTGCATCCCTGCCTCACCGTTTGATAACCACTGCTGTATTGCACCAGGAACTGCAGTGTTGCCAACACACTTTCTGCTTCCTCTTCTAGCCCAACATAGGGGGGAAACAACAAATGGCCTGCTGGTTGAGGCTGGCCAGTCAGGAGCAAGGAGTATATATATTAGGTCACCAGGAAAAGAGGTGCAAAGTCTGCTTTCTGACCAATAAATCCCATCTGGCAGAGTGATTAGGGAATCTGCCTGGGGGGTCCTGCAGACCTGGGTTCCAATCTGGTTCCTGCACTGGATTCTTATGAAACAATGTACAAACGGCCAGCACTTGAATTATGCCCTTTCCCATGATCCCACTCTCTCTATTTAGGGTAATGGACGAGAGCATTGTGGAGCTGAACCGTCAGTTCCTTGCCACCTACGGAGCCTTTCCGTCTGGTGAGTAGCATTACCATCCCTCTGGCCAGGCTATGGATGAAGCCCCTATTTCCCAAGATTACCCAGGGCAGAACCATAAGGTTCCTTCATCTTCTTTCTGACTTGGCCCTGCCCCCCATGGAGCATCATGAAGTCACAATGCTCCAAAGCGGGAGTGGCCACATCCATCAAAAAGGGTCAGGATAGTTCCTTTGCCTCACCCTCTTTCTGAAGTGGCTCCCCCCACCCCCCTTCAGAGCATCAACATCACAGCATGGCCATGTCAGAAAGGGGTGTGTGTGTCTCTTTACCCCTCCTTATTCAGCCATGGTCACTTCCCTTTCTAGATCAAAGCATCTGGGAATGTGGCAACGGCCCTACTGGGGTGAGAGGAGAATTATCCCATGCATAACGGGGATGTGTATAGCAGTGGGGATATACTATCATCCCCCTGGCCAGGATGGGGAGACCAGCCAATGGTGTCTTTAGAGTGAGGCCCTCATGCCGGGCAGGATCCGGCCTGGGTGCCAAACAAGAGTGACGGCAGCCTGGGCGGGAAGAGGGCAGGGCGACACACAGACATGCGTCTGCATGGCCCCACCCCCACGCTGCTTGGAGCGGCCAGCCCTCCTCCCTGGCAGGTGGCCATGGCCACCTATAAGACCGCCATGGCTGCCCAGAAGTGCCGTGGACCCGGACCGGGGTAAGAGAAAGGGGCCATCAAACGTGATGGCCTGCTTTATCCCGGGCCCGGCATCCATTTCATGGGCTGTGGCAGTGCTTAGCCCAGGCTTTTCCTCGGGAATGGTCCCATGGAACAGCCTGGGCTAAGCACCGCCACAGGCTGTGCAAACCCAGGTTCCGGCCCAGGCCAACATCTGGCGGCTGCATTCAGCCACGATGACAGCACAGATTTCCATGCTTGGAAAAGCACGGAAATCTGTGCTATCGTCACGTCTGAAAACGCCCTATGAAATGCTACCAGATATTAGGCAGACTATTGAAGACAGAAACACAATTACCCAATATTGCCTGGGTGACTGTTTCCTCGGGGCATGATATGGAGGTAAAGTTTCTAGAGGTCTTAAATGACTGCTTCTTGGAGAAGCTGGTTCTGGAACCAACAAAAGGAGCAGCTGCTTTAGATCTAGTCCTAAGTGGAGCGCAGGACCTGGTGCAAGGGGTAACAGTGATGGAGCTGCTTGGCAATAGTAGTGTTATAATATAATTACGTTTGACATAATTACTGGAGGGAGAATGATAAACGTAACTATCTACCTCAGAAACATTCAAATTTAGAAAGGGAGACTATGTTAAAGTGAGGAAGCTAGTCAGAAGGAAACTAAAAGGAACAAGGATTAAATGTCTGCAAGAGGTGTGGAGACTATTTTAAAAACACCATTTTGGAAGCCCAGATTAAATGTATTTCCCCAATTTAAAAAAAGGTAGCAAGAGTATCCAAACATGTAATGTGTTACATCCATAGATGTAACACATTAATAAGGCCGTCCAAGAGAGAATTTGAAGAGAGACTTGCTAAAGAGGCAAAAACTAATAATAAAAACTGTTCCAAGTAAATCAGAAGCAAGAAGCCTGCTAGAGAGTCAGTTGAGCCATTAGATGACCAGGCGGTCAGGGAGAATAAGGCCATTGCAGAGAAGCTGAATGAATTCTTTGCTTCGGTCTTCACTGCAGAGAATGTTGGGAGATACCCATGCCAGAACTATTCTTTGTAGGTGATAAATTGGAAAGTCTGACTCTGGAAGAGGTTCTAGAGCAAAGATACAAACTAAATAGTAACAAATCACTGGGACCAGATGGTATTCACCCCGGAGTTCTGAAGGAACTCAAATATGAAATTGCACATTTACTACTGGTAATTTTAATCTATCACTAAAATCAGGAAATGGACCTTGGAATCATTGTGGACAATAAAATCCTCAGCTCAGCATATGGTGGCAGTCAAAAAAAGCAAACAATGTTAGGAATTATTCATAAAGGGATAGAGAATAAAACTGAAAATATCATAATACCTCTATATAAACCTATGGTGCGACCGCACCTTGAGTTTTGTCTGCAGTTCTGGTCATCCCATCTCAAAAAAGATACAGAAAAGGTACAGAGAAGGGCAACAAAAATGGTAAAGGGTATGGAACAGCTCCCCTATGAAGAGAGGCTAGATAGGTTGGGGTTCTTCAGTTTGGAGAAGAGACGACAGAGGGGATATGATGATAGAAGTTTATAAAATCATGAGTGGTGTGGAACAAGTAAATAGGAAACACTTATTTGCCCTCTCAAATAGTAATAGAAGAACTAGGGAACCCATGAAGCTAACAAGTAGCAGATTTAAAACAGAGGAAGTATTTTTTCACTCAACGCACAATTATGTTGTGGAATTTGTTGCAAGAAGATGTGGTCAAGGCCAGTACTATAGCTGGGTTTAAAAAAGGATTGGGCAAGTTTCTGGAGGATAGATCCATTAGCAGCTATTAGCCAAGTAGGTATGGGGAATGTAATTGCTTGCTGTTGGGAACTGGAAGTGAACAATGGGAAACAGATCGTCCCATTGTGACTATTGGGTACTTCTTCCAAGTGACCAAGATTGGCCACTGTCAGAGACAGGCGCTGGACTCGATGGACCATTGGTCTGACCCAGTATGACACTACTTATGTTCTTACGTTTTTATGAGTAAAGGTAGCTCTGCTACCCCTTTGTGAGTTTAGAGTGGTTGCAGAGATGCCATCTTAGAGGCAACGGTCTGGCCACTTCCTAATTTCTGACTTCAGTAGAAGCAGAAGGCCAGACGTTTCTGTTTGCATTTCTCACCTGGCCAAGCACAAAGGTAACTCACAGGAGGGATACAAGGCCTGAGATGAGAGGTCTCCCTGTAGTGGTGGTGGGGTACAGTCTGTAAAGTATGTCACACAAGAAGCAGGCAGGGAGATATAGCAAAGTTATGACCATTTGTGGCAAGAGCGGGAGGGGGTATTGATTGTAATGTCACAATAATTTCCAGTTATTCATTTTTCAATTACATTTCTGTGTTTGAAAACTAAAATGATAGTCCCTACAGATACTAAATGGGGCTCTACATTACTAATATTAAAAATTGGTGGGGAAGAGGCGTGATATACTTTGGAGGAGGAGGATTGTAGTGGGGGGAGAAGCTGTGTGACAAAGGCACTGAACGCACAAAAAAGTGTGACACATACTTTATGGACAGTCCCTGGGAGGCCAGACAGAGGCTAATGACTGCTCCATTCTTTATAGCTCAATGATCCAAGGTCATGGGTTCAGTCCCTGCTGTGGCAGTCAAGAGCTATCAGATGAGGAGTCCTCAGAGTCTCAGCCCATTTAGTTTCCCAGGATACAAGGAGACAGCCAGAGCAAGCTCAAAAGGCAACAACTTGGACAAAAGGAAGCATTTTCATCACCTCAGGCAGCAGCCTCCATGCAATGAATGTGGCGGCAGTGGCCAGTCTGGGCAGCCTCAATTGACTTTCAATCTCCATGGCTGCTCAGCAGAGAGATCTTGGAGGGAAAGAGCTGAGCTGCTTCCTCACTATCACCTCAACCAGGAGCTGCCAAGTCAATTCTCTTGCCCTCTCACGCCTCCCCTGCTCCCCTAACTGCCTTCGTCCCTTCTCCCTAGCTGCCCCCCACGCCTGGAACTCCCTCCCTGTCCACATCCACCTCGCTCCCTCCCTTCGTACCCTCAAATCCCTCCAGCCCCACCTCTTCTGCTCTGCCCTCCCCGACTCCTTGCTCCCCTCACCTAACTCCTGCTGATACCTTCCATCCAGTACAATCTGTTACCTGAGGTCTGTGTACTCATATCCTCACCACAGACCAGCCAGCCATCATTCTTGATGTAACCAAGCCAAGCAGGACCTCACATCTTTGTGACTGTTACACCCCTTGCCTCTCCCTCTCTTCCCC
>QEPC01001471.1:1534371-1547673 GCA_003113815.1 Sphenodon punctatus | reverse complement strand
GCGTTCAGAACACCGGCGCCAGCATGTACAGGCAATTAGGGTAACTTAAAAGCAGCTCCTGACTGTGCTACTGTTGCTGGTGATCGGAGCCTTGTGCCTGTGAAACCGGCCTCTACTGTTGAGCGTGGTGTGGAGAGTCTTGCACTAACAGCTGATCAGCAGTAACCACCAGTCAGCTGTTAAGTGCCATATATCTCCAGCCAAACCCCACACCTTTCAGCACTCTTCATGGTGAGCTAGTTAACCCAGGTAGTAGGGGAAATCTGGTCCATGGCTTCCCTTTTATTTGGACCCTTCCCAATTTGTGGATTTTGGTCCATTGATCCAGTCCTCACCCCCAAGCACTGGAAGAGTGAGCTCAGGAGAAGGGAGCAGAGATGGCGGCAAGCACTCAAGGACAGGGATGAATCCATGGCATAGATCCATGATCTCGACTCTCCTCTTCCTTCCACCATCTTGAGCACACCCCTTAAGCAATTCTGCCCTCAACTCCTCGCTGGGACACAGAGCTTGTCCTCATTTTCAAAGTGGCCCGTGGGAAGGAAATGATCCTCCATCCCTAGATTACACTGACTGGCTCATGCAGCTCCTGGATCAGTCAATTCTGAGTGTTGCTTCTCTGATACATTTCTTCTAACAACAATTCTGCAAGAATCAGTCCTTTTACAGTTACAGTTACAGTTACCAGTTACAGATTGGGAAATTGAGGCATGTAGTGAGTGACTAAGGATGTATTCTTACAAGCATGCCAGATTGGATGGTTAGACTCTAGAGGAGTTCCTCTGGTCTGGAGGTCCTATCCCCCTGCTCCCACCTCTGTTCTCACATGCCAGGGGGGCCAGGGGGTTTAAAAATGCCTCCCCTCCACTGATCTCACTCCTTTGGAACATGCAGGGAGCTTCGAGCAAGGGGGCTGGAAAACAAGCAATCAGTGAAGCTGAGATGCTGGACAAGCGGCACACAAAGGAGGAAGTGCTGACTTGAGGTTCACTGGAACAGCAGGGGAAGATTCCTCTTCATAGTCCACATGAGAAGGATCCCTGGAACTGAGAATCTCCCTCCCCACTTTAATCTTGGGTTTTTTAAGAGGTTAACACTTCCCTTTTATTCTGTGAACACAGGTGAGATTAAAGTGAGTTAGGTAGGGTTGCCTTCCCTGCAGGACTGACCTTGAGTCTCTAGGTTTTGCTGCAGCATCTCCAGCAGCCATGTGGAGCCCCTGTTTCTCTGATTATCCTGGACTCCACCACGCTGTTGTTTTTTAGGGGGAGCTGAGAGAAGGAACCATGTTGAGAAAGGGGTGGGGTGAAGAGACTCTCCTGCCCCCTTTCTGAAGTGGCTCCTGCAGAGTGTTTTGATGTCATGGTGCTCCAAAGAGGCGTGGACACATCAGAAAGAGATGGGATAGGATAAATGGATATATAAATGTATTTGTTGTTAGCCATAGGCTATCACAACTTATAACATTGACACATTAGTCAAAATATAATAAATAATAAAATCATTACAGAACCCAGTGAATAACAAACTGTGATGACAAAATTATACATTCCACTTACTCTTCTCAGGACCTAGCACTAAAACAATCATAAGTTGTACCCATGCCTCCATTACCCCAAAACACTGACTCATGTCAGAATATATACCAACATTTAAATTTAAAGTTTAGATCAGATTTTGCACTTCTGTTTATAAAAAATTACACAAGAGCAAAAAGCTGCCACTGATCTCGAACAAGAAGTCTCATTACCATCCAACAAGAGTTGTCAAACGTGATCGCCCGACAGTTCAACAGGGAAGCCTTGAACCACAGCCCCGATGTGCTTTTCCCTCAAATAACTATAAGCTGGACATTGGACATTGTAATATTATAGGCTTATCGGACTCGGGCACTGCCAAGTCACAATGCGGACACAGCCTTTCTTCCTTTGGTATTCTTTTATAGCTACCCTCTAGGATAGCCGACGGGAATACGTTACAGCGCATTAAAGTAAATGCCCTTTGAAGGGGCCAGGATGTCCAGTTTATTAAATACTGAGGTGGGAATACCTTAGGACTAAGATAGGTATAATAGGGAGCTATCTTCTGAATCAACATAGCATTATTTTCAATCTGCAATTCCTGGTCATTAATCCTCTGACGTATTAATATCGCTGGTCCCTTAAAGCCTAAAGAGAGCAGAAACTCCAGAAAGAGGTGGGAATGTCCCTTTACCCCTCCACTTTCAGAGTGGCTCTGCCTCCTTCTGGATCAAAGCATCTGGGAAGGTGGTATTTCTAGAGGCAGCTGACATAACAAACCCTTAATGACTTGTCCAAGGTCACAGAGGGAACATGAATTAAACCCCAGGTTTCCTAGGAGCCTAAATACTGGGCCATTCTTCCTCTCCTGATATACAATTGTGCCTATGATATTGCATCTTCAGTNGCGTTCAGAACACCGGCGCCAGCATGTACAGGCAATTAGGGTAACTTAAAAGCAGCTCCTGACTGTGCTACTGTTGCTGGTGATCGGAGCCTTGTGCCTGTGAAACCGGCCTCTACTGTTGAGCGTGGTGTGGAGAGTCTTGCACTAACAGCTGATCAGCAGTAACCACCAGTCAGCTGTTAAGTGCCATATATCTCCAGCCAAACCCCACACCTTTCAGCACTCTTCATGGTGAGCTAGTTAACCCAGGTAGTAGGGGAAATCTGGTCCATGGCTTCCCTTTTATTTGGACCCTTCCCAATTTGTGGATTTTGGTCCATTGATCCAGTCCTCACCCCCAAGCACTGGAAGAGTGAGCTCAGGAGAAGGGAGCAGAGATGGCGGCAAGCACTCAAGGACAGGGATGAATCCATGGCATAGATCCATGATCTCGACTCTCCTCTTCCTTCCACCATCTTGAGCACACCCCTTAAGCAATTCTGCCCTCAACTCCTCGCTGGGACACAGAGCTTGTCCTCATTTTCAAAGTGGCCCGTGGGAAGGAAATGATCCTCCATCCCTAGATTACACTGACTGGCTCATGCAGCTCCTGGATCAGTCAATTCTGAGTGTTGCTTCTCCGATACATTTCTTCTAACAACAATTCTGCAAGAATCAGTCCTTTTACAGTTACAGTTACAGTTACCAGTTACAGATTGGGAAATTGAGGCATGTAGTGAGTGACTAAGGATGTATTCTTACAAGCATGCCAGATTGGATGGTTAGACTCTAGAGGAGTTCCTCTGGTCTGGAGGTCCTATCCCCCTGCTCCCACCTCTGTTCTCACATGCCAGGGGGGCCAGGGGGTTTAAAAATGCCTCCCCTCCACTGATCTCACTCCTTTGGAACATGCAGGGAGCTTCGAGCAAGGGGGCTGGAAAACAAGCAATCAGTGAAGCTGAGATGCTGGACAAGCGGCACACAAAGGAGGAAGTGCTGACTTGAGGTTCACTGGAACAGCAGGGGAAGATTCCTCTTCATAGTCCACATGAGAAGGATCCCTGGAACTGAGAATCTCCCTCCCCACTTTAATCTTGGGTTTTTTAAGAGGTTAACACTTCCCTTTTATTCTGTGAACACAGGTGAGATTAAAGTGAGTTAGGTAGGGTTGCCTTCCCTGCAGGACTGACCTTGAGTCTCTAGGTTTTGCTGTAGCATCTCCAGCAGCCATGTGGAGCCCCTGTTTCTCTGATTATCCTGGACTCCACCACGCTGTTGTTTTTTAGGGGGAGCTGAGAGAAGGAACCATGTTGAGAAAGGGGTGGGGTGAAGAGACTCTCCTGCCCCCTTTCTGAAGTGGCTCCTGCAGAGTGTTTTGATGTCATGGTGCTCCAAAGAGGCGTGGACACATCAGAAAGAGATGGGATAGGATAAATGGATATATAAATGTATTTGTTGTTAGCCATAGGCTATCACAACTTATAACATTGACACATTAGTCAAAATATAATAAATAATAAAATCATTACAGAACCCAGTGAATAACAAACTGTGATGACAAAATTATACATTCCACTTACTCTTCTCAGGACCTAGCACTAAAACAATCATAAGTTGTACCCATGCCTCCATTACCCCAAAACACTGACTCATGTCAGAATATATACCAACATTTAAATTTAAAGTTTAGATCAGATTTTGCACTTCTGTTTATAAAAAATTACACAAGAGCAAAAAGCTGCCACTGATCTCGAACAAGAAGTCTCATTACCATCCAACAAGAGTTGTCAAACGTGATCGCCCGACAGTTCAACAGGGAAGCCTTGAACCACAGCCCCGATGTGCTTTTCCCTCAAATAACTATAAGCTGGACATTGGACATTGTAATATTATAGGCTTATCGGACTCGGGCACTGCCAAGTCACAATGCGGACACAGCCTTTCTTCCTTTGGTATTCTTTTATAGCTACCCTCTAGGATAGCCGACGGGAATACGTTACAGCGCATTAAAGTAAATGCCCTTTGAAGGGGCCAGGATGTCCAGTTTATTAAATACTGAGGTGGGAATACCTTAGGACTAAGATAGGTATAATAGGGAGCTATCTTCTGAATCAACATAGCATTATTTTCAATCTGCAATTCCTGGTCATTAATCCTCTGACGTATTAATATCGCTGGTCCCTTAAAGCCTAAAGAGAGCAGAAACTCCAGAAAGAGGTGGGAATGTCCCTTTTCCCCTCCACTTTCAGAGTGGCTCTGCCTCCTTCTGGATCAAAGCATCTGGGAAGGTGGTATTTCTAGAGGCAGCTGACATAACAAACCCTTAATGACTTGTCCAAGGTCACAGAGGGAACATGAATTAAACCCCAGGTTTCCTAGGAGCCTAAATACTGGGCCATTCTTCCTCTCCTGATATACAATTGTGCCTATGATATTGCATCTTCAGTCTTTGTTTCTCTTTCTCCCCGAGCCCCAATGGAGACAAAGTCTGCTCTTTTCCGTTGTCATCTTCTGATTTACACATTTCCCATCTTCTCTCCAGCCCCAATGAAATACACTGAGGTCACCAAGTGAGGATTCATGCCCCCTCTAAAATGCATTTTAAGAAGGAAATAAAAATTCACAGAGGCACTGAGATTCCATCAGCGAGGGCAGTGGCTGCAGCCTGCTGTTAGTACTATGAGATTAACGGCCGTAAATTCTGACTCCTGCTTTTTACCTGTTCCAAAAGATCTCGCTCTGCAATTGGAGTCTTCCTTGCCTGAGAGAGCGGGACAGGCTGTCTATGAATGTCTGCATCCCTTACAGAGGGCAAACAGTCAGGGGAAAGGCAAGGGCGCTGAGGGAGACACACTGTCAGCAAGGAAGACCCTAGCAGAGGTGGGCAAAGAAGCCGCGTGCAGCTCTTGGGTACGAAGTGGCTGCCTGGGAGGGGCCATGTCCATGCAGCTCCCACAGAAGCAAGAGAAGCCAAGCCGCCATTTTGGCTGCTGGAGCTTTGTGGGAGCAGGTGGAGCATGCTCTGTGTGTCACTTACTACTGCTGCCTGAACCCACCAAACTGCTTGGGAGCCAGAGCTTTGATGTGAGGGGGTGGGGGAACGTTGCAGGGAGCTGTGCTCCCCTGAGATCAGGGGATGCCATGATTGATGGCATGTGTGTTGTGGCCAGGGATTTATGCTCACTGTGTCTTCCTTGTTGGCAGCAACGGGGAGACCACAGTGAACGTGGGTCCTTGGTTGTGGCTCTCGATGATATGAAAAGGTTGGTATGCGGCTCTTGTGCTTGGGAACTCTGCCCACCCTTGGACTATGGAAAGATCCCAGCAATAGGGAATGATGGAAGGGTTAAAGCTGGATGTCCGGGGCAGATGAGATGACAATCTCCAATTCACCAAGCAGTGTCGGAGCAAGAATGACAAGTGGCAGCAAGGCTTGTCTTGTGGTAATATAGAGATGGAGCCCAAAAACCTCTCCAAGCCCAATGAACTGATTGGGCATTGCCTCACCCCTGTAATGGATCTCGTAAATATTTACAGAGTGTGACCTTTCAGGGTCAGTAAATGTAGTTGCTCAGTACAGCTAGGTGGAAGCTGCTGACCAGCTAGAATAAAGTAGCTGTGTGTGTGTCCTCAGAGAGGCAGACCAGCAGGGGGAAGGAGGTGAGGCTGGGGACCTGGCGCTGGCTTGGCTAAAGAAGGCCAAGGCAGAGCTAACCCTGGGACAGGGGATGCTTGGCAGCAGAAAGCCTGGTGGTAGGGGGTCTGGGAAAGCTGGAGAACATTCAGTATTCTCTGAAATGCACAGGGCCCCGAGGCAGGCAGAGCGCCGGAGTCTCAATGTGTGGATGAGACGATGGTGCAGGAAGGAGGGATTTAAATTTGCTAGGAACCGGGGGACCTTTTGGGGGAAGAGGGAGCCTATACTGGAAGGATGGACTCCACCTTAACCAAAATGGAACCAGACTGCTGGCTCTAGAAATCAAAAAGGGGGTAGAGGAGTTTTTAAACTAAGATCTGGGGGGAAAGCCAACAGTTGCTATGGAGCATGTGATTTGGATGAAGGCAACTCAAAGGGATGCCATCACTAGTAGTGATACAGTGCCTTCCAGTAAAAAGGACAGCAAAAAATCAGAGGGATAACAGGTGTGCATTAGTATGGAACAGACAAACTTAAATACTTCCAAATGAAACAAAATATGCAATAACCAACATCAAAATAAGAATAAAAAGAATATGTTTATATACAAATGCTAGAAGTCTAAAAGGCAAGATGGAAGAATTAGAGTGTTTGGCACTAAATAAAGATATAGATAATGGGAATATCAGAGACCTGGTAGAGTGAGGATAACCAATGGGACACTGTAATGCCGGGGTACAAAATCTATCAAAACAACAGAGAAAATCGAGCTGGTGTTGGGGTGGTGCTATATGTTAGAGACAGCACTGAGTCAAGCAGGATTAAAATTTTACTCAAAGTGAAATGTACTCTGGAATCTCTATGGATAGAAATTCCATGTGCAATGGGGAAGTGGGTAATAGTGGCACTATACTACTGACCCCCTGATCAGGATGGTGAGACTGACTGTGAAATGCTAACGGAGATTAGACAGGCTACTAAAGTCGGAAATGCAGTAATAATGGGTGATTTCAATTACCCTAATATTGACTGGAGAATGTCTCCTCAGGGTGTGATGCGGAGGTAAAATTTCTAGATGCCATAAATGACTGCTTTTTGCAGCAGCTGGTCCTGGAACCAACGAGAGAAGGAGCTATTTTGGATCTAGTCTTAAGTGAAGTACAGGACCTGGTCCAAGGGGTAACGGTGGTAGTGCTGCTTGGTAATAGTGACCATTATATAATCAAATTTGACATAGCTCTAGGAGGGAGATCGGTTAAAAAAAACTACCGCAGTAACTTTTAACTTAAAAGGAGAACTATGCAAAAATGAGGAAACTAGTTAGAGGGTCAAATGTGGCCCATGGCTAGTTTTTATTTGGCCCCTTCCTAGTTCCTGGATCTGGAACCTGGATCCATTTCCTACTCCTGACAGACTGAGCTCAGGGTAAGGGAGCAGAGAGGAGGACATGCACACACACAAGGACAGGCATGGGTGGATTGACAGGGAGGGCTCAGGAGGCTTCAACCTCCCCCCCCGCCCCCCATTTTGTTTTGGCTTTCACTTTCATTGGTTTCAATGGAAAACACATTTTCAGCTGTAACTTTGTTGTTTTTCACTATATGTGTCTGAGACTTAGGCTGTGTGTACCAAATTTCACAAGGACTGAGTAAAGGAATCCAATTTTATAAGCAATTGAATTATTTTATTTTGCAAAATTCTTCATATACATTCATATACATTCTTAGCTGTAACTTCTTTGCCTCACAGGGCCAGCCTTAGAAATTGCGGGACCTTGGGCGAACACAAAATGCGGGGCCCCCTCAGCTCCACGCGCTTTCCACAGCCCGCCCACTTTTCCATGGCTCCTCCCACTTTCCTGTGCCCCCTCCCATTTTCCAAGACCCCGCCCACTTCCATTTGACAATTAGAGAATTGTCATATAAGTTATTTTTAACTTGTCTGTACAATGTGCTCCAAAGAACATATAAATCTGGTTTAGATGAAAGGGAGCCCAGGACACAGGTATGATTAAAAGGCAAAGACTCTAATTTAAAACACAGGAGGGCATGCACACAATGGGTAGGGACAGATTATCCATGNTCTTTTATTGCCCTCTTTTGCACAGTGAGGATTTGCCCCTCATCTACTTTGGGCTTAAGGGGGCATTTGCCCCTCCCTGATTTATTTCCTTCTTTGGCATGGGGTACAATGGGGATTTGCCCCTAGACTTTGTATTTTCCTGTAGTGAGACTAGGGGAAGGGGTTATTTAACCATCTGTGTTTGATGCCCACTTTCAGGCGGCAGCTGGAGCCCAGCTATCCTATCCACTGCTCCACTGAACCTGAGTCCCCCTCCCCTGTTGGAGCTGTGGCTTGGGGGGTTTCTCATGGCTTTGGGGTAGGGGATAAACTGGCCTAACACTGTTGCTCACTTGGTAGGGGGTGGGACTAGAGATGGGGCTGGAGGCGGGGCCTGCTCACCTGGGCGGAGTTATACTAACTTTGGACTTCAGCTCCCCCATCCACATCACTTCTGAATCCGCCCCTGCACAGAGACATGATCTGGACCCTCCTCTTCCTGAGTGCACCTCTTAAACACTCCTGCCTCCTGGCCCCAGTTTCTATGTGGCCCTTGGAGTTTGTGCCAATTTTTAAAGTGGACTGCGGGAGGGTAGAGCTAGCATGGAGCAGAGCATCCCACCAGAATTAGAACAGAAGCGAATAGTAGATTTTGTGTTTGCTGATCAGTTCCCCACCTGTTCCTATTCTAGCCCTGCCTCATTCATCTGTTTTGTAAGGTGATGAACCCTTATCTTTTGAGACCAGAAGTCATTCCAAATCCTCAGTCATATTTGTTACATTTCTCTGTAGCTTTTTCAATTCAACACTCTCTTTTTTGAGGTAAGGTGACCAGAACTGCCCATTGTATTCAAGGTGTGGGCACACCACAGATTTATAGAGTGGCACAGTGATGTTTTCTATTTTCTTTTCTATTCCTTTCTCCTAGTCTTCAGTGCAAACACATCTATTTACACCCAGGTAAGGAGCTGGCCCTTGGAGTCCAATGGAGCAGCAAACACAAGAGAGAATGACATATTAAAAATGCAGTCTTTCCCAGTCGAAATGAAATCCCCGCTGAGCGATATTGATTTTGTTTCAAAGGTAGATACATCATTTAATTATGTTCCCAGCTAACTATCTGTTAGCATTTCAAATGAGACCCAGTGAATGGCAGAGAATACCATTGCATTTGTGTTTCTAGTCAGCTTATGGGCTCTTGGCTGACAAGGGCAATCATTAATGGAGATAAGCCAAACTGGAATAAATTAATGAAACCAGAACCAAAGGCTGACAGATTCCATCTACCTTATTAGCATTCCTGGGATGCACTGCTAGGTAGATGGGCAGCCATGACCTTCACTAGTGCAGAGAACCAAATAACATGGAACGCCACCAAGAAATTAATGTTTCGGGGGAAAACTGTTATTTTTCACCAGCTCTAAAGAAAATCTTGCTGGGCTATGCTATTTGTTTTCTTTTCCCATCTCATTCAGGTTAGATAGTGTCACAGAGAATGACATAAAATTCTGACACATATGCTGATTTTGAAGGAAAATTAAAATGTTTTTATTGTTTCCTACTTTTGCAGGGAAGAAGGTTCAGTACATTTCTCTGTCCACTGAACCACACCACTGTGTGTGTGTGTACAGGTACATGTATATATATATATATCTTTTCATGGCATAATGCACTTAATAAGCTGGCTGCATTTTGGGTGTCTGGCGTGTGTGATAGCAGCACCTCTGGACTGGTCGCACCACATGCGTGTACAAGGCACAGGCGGCACAGGCAGCAAGAAGCAACAGGCCCTGGAGGCCAGACTGGCTAAGCTCACCCTCTCCTCTGGTAAGGCAGTGGACGCAGTCAGTCTCTCTGTGCCTGCCTCACTGCCCGCCCGGCTGCCCCTGCAGTGGAACCACTCTTGAGGAGTGGTGGTAGATGCTCAGCTGGGGAGGTGGGAAGCATTGGGAGGCCATGCTTGTCTATGGCCACAGTTATAACTCCTAGCCGCTGGATTTTGTATATTTAGAAGCTGTCAGCAGGCCCCGCCCCATCCCTTAAGCTCCACCCACTTTGGGTTTTTGGAGCACGCGCGTGCTTTGCACACGCGCACATGAGGGGCCCATAACTGAGGCTTGAGCCCAGGCCCTTCTCAACCTTGCTACGCCCCTGGCCAAGGAGGGTGGGGGTTGTCTTGGCGCCGCAGCTAGAGAGCTCGCTGCCAGGGAGGGATCTCAGTGGTGGAAGCTGGCGAACTTGCTGCTGGCTGAGGAGATCCTGGTGCAGCAGCTGGAGAAATTGCTGCCAAGGGGTGGATCTTGGCATGGCAGCTGAGGTGATCACTTCTGTGAGACCTCAACGCGGCAACTAGAGAGCTCGCTGCTGGGGCGGGGGAGAGGGCGTGGATCTCGTCACAGCAGATGAAAAACTTAGACTGCATTCTCACCTGGCAGTGGTGGCAGCAGGAGGGGCGAAGGAGACGCAGCGGGGAGGAGGGGCTCTTTTCCCAGCACTGGCTCCTCCAGTGCCTCCCTGCCGCCATGGGGCCAGCCCTGCCTACGCCTCCCACCCACCACCCACCCCCCGGGCAGGGCCCGGGTGCAAATGCGCCCCCCCCTCCCAACTACGCCGCTGCCCTTGGCAGTGAGCTTTCCAGCTGCAGCACTGAGATCCCCTCCCCCCTGGTGGCACACTTCTTCCCAGCTCTTGAGCCCTAGAATCTTCTCATTACAAGGTTTCTTCAACCGCCCCAAAGGAGTCCAGGCTGACCCATCACAGATGAGAAGGACTAGCTTTGAGAGGCTCGAATGCCTGCAAAGCCCGGTGCCATCCACAACACTGATTTGTCTGCACATGGATAAAAGTGCTTTTAAAAAAATTGTCTCTGGTAAGTTTTGTGCTTGCTTTGCTTTTGGCTCTAATTGTGTGATCTAGTGACACCACTATAAATCTAGCACAACCCCAACTATCACTCTGGCTTTTCAGTGTGAAGAGCGAGAACCTTGAATTTCTTGCACTTTTTGAAAATTTAATCCCCTGTGGAATAAACATGGGTCTCATGGTATTTAATGACTAGTCTAGAAGTCAAACTAGCTTCCCAAACCTCACCTGCCCCATCCTTAATTTTTAAAAAAGCCTGCAGCAAGTACAGCACTGACTGAGTATACTTCTGCCTGGAACCTCCAAGATCGAGACAAAAGGCTGTTGTTTGTGTAGCTAGTGATTAATGAGCTCCTCTCGCCCACCTCCCACACACACAGAACACCACAGTTTATAATAGTTCGTCGTTTTGTATAGTTATAGCACCACCTTGTGGTTTATGGAAGCTCATACACATAGAACCATCTCAGTATTAAGGGATGTCACTCTACACTGATCTGGAGGGGAGTGGCACACCCTTTTCTGACTTCCCTTGCAGAATGTTGTGACATCATGACACTTGACAGGAGGCAGGACCATCTCAGAAAGGGGCGGGAAAGTCTCTATAACACAGAGAGAGAGAGAGAGAGAGAGAGAGAGAGAGAGAGAGAGAGAGAGCGCTCCTGACTGTCCTGGAGACACTGGGTGGAATTAAACGAGCCGATAGCCCACACCTAGCCTTCACCAGGCATGTCCCCGTGTGCCTGTCTATTAGAACAGAGCCGCCACTCATGGCGGAGTCCAGGGACATAAGGGGCCCATCATGTGGGCCAATCAGGGCTAATGGGTGCCCACACGTCCAAGTCTCATCAATTAGGTTCGCCCGCAGCTTCACAAGCATCCAGGTCCGCCAGCACCATAGAGTCCCATCTAGTGTGCCCAGACAGCTGAGAGGCGGGAGCAGTGTAAGGAGGGTTAAGTCACCCAATGTTAGAAATTCCTATAAGGCTGAATAATTCCCAAATCAAAAGATTCTTAGTTCCACCCGGGTCTTACCTTTCCCCACAGGAAATTAGACACGCACAGAATTAAGATGATCTTTAAGAGAAGCAACTTTAAAAGAGAAACGGAGTGGTAAAATACTGACTAGACTGGTCAAGAAGTGGTCAAAACCAGCTTACAGATTACATACATAGGAAGTCAATGAAATACAATCCAGCAAAGCACAGAATGATTCATTCTAAAATTACATAAAAGAGATTAAGCTTAGCTCTTAAAACTTATTATATATAAAGATTATATCTTGGATATAATATAATGTTGATCCCAAACATAGGCAACAGAGACAAAGTAATACAGTGATATTGGACCAACTACAATTGGTGGAGGTACGCAAGCTTTCGAACCTCACAGGGTCTTTCCTCAGGCACGTCACAGGGTCCTTCATAAGCATGAGTACCTCCACCAACTGTAGTTGGTCCAATAACAGATATCACTGGACTACTTTGTCTCTGTTGCCTACATCTAAACTATCTCAGAAGAATGGCCAGTTCTCATGAGATAGCAATCTCACTTTTCCTGAGTCAAGTTAGAGGTAGAGAAGTTAGACACACCAAAACCTAGAGTCCTGCTTTCTTGAGAGGTCGTGGCTTGCTGGCAAGCAAAGTGCTGCAGTCCTAGGCTCTCTTTTATAATACAGTCTGATATTGGAACCACAAATCTAGCCTGTTATTATAATTATTCCTACGATCAAGGGCACTTTTAGACAAACGCTGTTTCCTCGCGGATTGTAGAGTCCCGAAGAAATAAAGTTGAGCAGGGAGGGGAATGTCAGATGTTCCCCACTGAAAATAGTGCACTTGCACATGGACGGAAATCCAGACTTATGAAACCCCGTTATCAATGTTTCATAAGTCCAGATATCCGTCCATGTGCAAGTGCGCTGTTTTCAGTGGCACCAGCCAACTTCCAGAATCGAGAGGGACTGTATAACTCCCACACCGCCTCGATATCAAGGTTTTACCAATGCAGTTTCAAAGGAATGCACAAGCGGCCTCTTTCAATGGCAGTGGCGCGTCTAAACACCACCTACGCCACTTTTCTAATGGCGGAGTAAACACCACGCATGCCACTTTTCTAATGGCGAATTATTTAAATCCGCGAGCCTGGTGGCACATCTAAACACTGTCACGGGTTGGGGGTCTGCACCCCCACTTTACCGAGTTTGAGTGACTCAGTTTCCCTCGCGTACAGCCCTCTTGAATCAGTTTTTCTCTCTGGCCAATTCAAGCCTGCCGCAGGGGCAACCCCTTTGTCACCCAAGGGCCCGATCCTTCCCGTTTACAGACTCTTTAATC
>QEPC01001471.1:1515771-1532193 GCA_003113815.1 Sphenodon punctatus | reverse complement strand
TCATGAAGATGCGAGGTCTCGGGTGCACGTACTTGGCTTGGTTACAATGAGAATGACAGCAGGCAGGTCCATGTGGCAAGGATAAGGGTAAACAAACCGTAGGTATAGGAAATAGTGGCTCAGCAGGATAAAGAGTCAGACAGAGCAGAGCTACCCAACTGAAGTAGATAGTTGCATATCTGCGTTTTTATTTCAAATGCTTTGTTTATTTCAGTCATTTGGGCATTTCAGTCACTTCGTTTTAGCTATTGCTTGGGCATGATAGCACCCAAACCAAGTAACCGAAATGACAGAGCCGAAATATTGAAATGACTGAACTGAAGTATCTGAAGTGACACTGAATATCTGCTCCGCTGGATCCAAATTGAAGCACGCACATTTGTTGGATACGGAATTTGCCGAAGACACTTGTTTCGTCTCAAACTTGAATCTTTCCAGTGACAAACGAACCTCAAACTTTCAGGTTGGCTGCATGTTGTAGAGTGGCCCCTATTGCTTAGCTACACCTCCCTCCCAATGGCCTTGCTGCTGCTCCCCATAGCAGAGCTAAACTTAACAGCAGGAAAGCAGGGGATGGGGAGCCAGGAGTGGGGACCAGACGCCCTTGTCCCTGGACGGGGAGGTTTCCCTCCCGATGCCACCTGTCCACATGCACCCCTGGACTGGTTGAGGCACCCAGTCAATGACTCCGCATTTGGATACCTGTTTTCATAAGGGATCTGGAGTCCTTCAAGATGGCTACTGCTAAGACAATAAGCTGTTCTTTCATTTTCCTTACACCCCAGTCTGTGGGGAGAAAGGTTTACAACTCAGGAGACCACAGAGCTAAGCACTGCCTACCCAATCCTGCTTGGGAGATCAAAGGCGGTGCTCGTGCCCTGAAATAGCAGGCTATCATATAACATAAGGAGAGAGGGACATGTCACTGCTTGTTCAGTCATCTACAGTAGAGCTTGCTGTGTAGCTTTTGTTCCGTTGTCCTGGGTAGAGCTGGTTTTTTAGTTCGCATCATTACAGCCCTGCATTAGCCACCTTTGCTTTTCAAAAGCTCAGAATAGTTGAGGCATAAGATGTTGACGACTCAGGAAGGGCAAGAGGAGGCCAGCGACACTGGAGTCTCTTTATGCTGCGGTGGAATGTGGACAGCCCTGTTTGATGAAACTTCCATGTGAGGAGGGAGGGAGAAAAAGGAGGTCATCATCCTATTAACCATTAGCAGGCAGACCATCTTCCTCCTCCTCCAGAATCCATTTAGTCACTAAGTCAACAGCACTTAGCACATTGCTGTGTGCACAAGGCAAGCAGAACAATGCAGCTGACAGCCTACAACCTTGCCTTTTAAACTGACTGCACATTAGCAGGACACTGTCAAAGGCAGGCAGGCAGACAACTATTTTGTACTTACACCAGCTTCTTGGAACATCTGTCTGGAGTCTGTGCAACTCTGGGAGATATCTTCACCCAGTAGCTTTGGCATTTTGTCTAGTTTTTTCTCTTTTCAATTGAAGCACTGAGGAGTTAACCCTGCCATAAAACAGCCAGGGACAGCCTTGGGATAGCAAAGTGACAACCCTCCAGCTTGCAAAGTTGGGGGTGTAGATACAGCCTGACAAGAACAATACAGCTCAACTCTGCTGCTCAGGAACAAGTTTACGGAAACCTAGTGTGCAACCCAGCAGCAGGGGAGAGCGACCCTACTATAACTAATAAAGCGTGGAGGAGAAATGACTGGTAAGGAAAAATATTTCCAGTTCAAGGTTGCCAGAGGAGTTTATTATTTAATTATTATTATTATTAACAAACATTTATATAGCGCCAGAAGTGTACCTGGCACTTTACAAAGTAATAAAATAGACAGGGTCCCTGCCCCTAGGGCTTACAATCTGAGAGACAGGAGCTGGGGGAGAGACTTAGGAAGGGGAACAGAGGGAGAGACAAGGGGTCTAACATTCATGAAGATGCGAGGTCTCAAGTGCACGTACTTGGCTTGGTTACGATGAGAATGACAGCAGGCAGGTCCATGTTGCAAGGATAAGGGTAAACCGATCGTAGGTATAGGAATAGTGGCTCAGCAGGATAAAGAGTCAGACAGAGCAGAGCGAAAGAGGTGAGTTTTAAGGAGAGATTTGAAGGTATGAAGGGAGGGGGCAAGGCGGATGTGGACAGGGAGGGAGTTCCAGGCATGGGGGGCAGCAAGTGAGAAGGGACGAAGGCGCTTAGGGGAGCAGGGAAGGCGTGGAAGGGTGAGAGAAGGGACAGAGGAGGAGCGAAGTGCACGGGCTGGAGTATGGAGGGCGATAAGTGCAGAGAGGTAGGGGGGAGCAAGGTTGTGAAGAGCTTTATAGGTGAAGACTAGGAGCTTGTGCAGGATTCGTTCAGGAAGGGGAAGCCAGTGAAGCGAAGAGAGGAGGGGCTGCACATGGTCGAAGCGACTGGCGAGGTAGATGACCCTGGCAGCAGAGTTTTGGACAGAGATGAGGGGAGAAAGGTGAGACCGGGGAAGGCCAGTGAGAAGGAGGTTACAGTAATCGAGGCGAGAGATGACCAGAGCATGAACAAGAGTTTTGGCAGACGAGACAGAGAGAAAAGGGCGAATCTTAGCAATGTTATGGAGGGAGAAGCGACAGGATTTAGCAACAGAGTCAATGTAGGGTTTAAAAGAAAGGGCTGAGTCAAAGATGAAGCCTAGGCTACGGGCTTGGGGGACAGGCAGGATGGTGACTCCATCAATAGTTATTGACAGTGAGGAAGGAGAGGAAGGATGAGGGGGGAAGATAAAGAGTTCAGTTTTAGCCATGTTGAGTTTGAGTTGACGTTGAGACATCCAGGTAGAGATGTCAGAGTTACTAGGGAAGCTTTCTTTCTTGATTTCTACTTCTGAAAAGTACCTTGGTGGCATCTGTTTGTACTTCTGTGGGTTGTGAAATTGCAGATACCTTAAGGCCGGGAATCCCTGCATGGAAAAATATGCTGTTCCATGCAACAACCTAGGCTGAGCTAATGCAGCCTGGTTTCCAAAGCAGTGACAATGCTCAGTCTAAGTCAACAGGATTTGGGGGCTCCAAAGGGGACCATAACTCCTAGTTATGCGCATCTAGTGTTAGGAAATTCTGAAGGCCTGCTAATCTTTGGGCCTTCTGCCCATCTACCAAATTTGGCTTAAATCAGCCCACGAGATAAAAAGTTAAGAGGACACGACACACACAAGCAGGGTTGCCACCTCTCATTCTTTGACCCTGAGACTCCCATAGGCCAAAATGGGAATCTCAGGGTCAATACTGTGGGAAAGCGGCAACCCTACATTCAGGTTGAATGCATACTAGGGTGGCCAGATATGCAAATTTTAGAGTTGAGCCACTGCAGCCCTGCAACCTGTATTTCTCATAAATGTCCTCTAAAATTTGCATATCTGGCCACCCTAATGCTTACACTCTCCTCCAGCAGATTGGGTGCTGGTCAGAGTGCTGAGGGGAGGGGATGATTAACAGACAGACAAACAAACAGCAAGATGTGAAACTTATGGGTAAAGGAATATTAACTGCAGAACTCCAGTTGTGCTGATTTGGGACTGAGTCTGCAAAGATTTATGGGGAAGGGCCCCCACCTTCCTGTGTGTGCCCTACCCTGTACTTAAGTTTGTTTATCATTTGCTTCCCCTCATGATATTTAAATGTTTGAAATGCTAATCTTTTTTTCCTTAGCAGCTCCCTGCCAAACCGATTGCTTTCACATATATACATTACACACACACTTGCCCTGCATTGCTCAATCTGAACTTTTGACTTTTTGCCTGCCCAAGGAAGGGTTCTGTGCAGTCCGAAAGCTTGCTTTCCCTCACCATCAGAAGTTGGTCTAATAAAGGAGATCATCTGAACTACTTTGTCTCCATTCAATCCAATTGATCTCAGCTGGACACGCATCGCTTTGGGGGCAGGGAGTGAGTGCGCTGGCATTCAAGTAATTAGAGAGCATCAGAGCAATTGACTGAAAACTGCTAGCAATCTGGCATTCCCTGGCATAGCTAGTAAAGAATTAACCCGTTGTTACCACGGCAGTGGCAAAATAGCACAGCACACAGGTCTATGGAAACCTTTTCCATTCATGCAATGCTGTTGTGAACAAACATTGATTAGTAGCCCTACCATACAAAACCCCTCGCACTATAGTGAAATCAACATCAGGGGACATCTTGGGCTTTATGGTGATTGTTAGCCAGTGGGAAGATGCAGAGAGATCAGGAGGGGTGGGACTCCAGGGGGATTATCAGATATCAGATTTACCGCTATCGGATCTCCCGATATCAATTTATCGGTATCGGAATATCTGATTTTTAACACTGTCGGTTTTATCGGATCTTTAACATTGTGGCCATTGACTTCAATGGGCAAGGTTAAAAATCCGATTAAAAACGGCAATGTTAAAAATCTGATATTCCAATACCGACAATTATTGGTATTATCGGATTAATCCAATACCACCCATTATCGGTATTATCAGATTAATCCGATACCGATAGTCCTACTCCTAGAAATCAGCCAGTTGGAGATGCTGCGAACTTGGCCAATAGGAAGTGGGCCTGTTGAGCAGCTATACTGCTATCTTGGGATTGCATACCGGGTCCCCGATGGTAAAGCTGATCGAGCAACTGCCTGGAACCCAGCAGAGCCAAGTTTAGTCCCTGTTCTTGTGTGTATCGGGGGCTTAATTTGGGGCAGGTGTTCTCAGCCCCAGTCACGGTTTTCAAGCCAGGGTGCACCCCCAGCCAGCACCTATTCCAGATCCTATCACTGCTGCTACTCTGGAAGTCCCTACCCATGGCTGGATGCAGTAGCAGTAGCTCCAGCCTCTCCTCTTGCATGGCTGGGGCTTCTGTGGATAAGAACATAAGTAGTGCCATACTGGGTCAGACCAATGGTCCATCGAGCCCAGCATCCCGTCTCCAACAGTGGCCAATCTCAGGTGCTTGAGAAAAGTACCCTATCAGGTCACAATGGGCAATGCAGTCCCTGTTATCCACTCCTGGCTCCCAACAGTAAGACGTTACCTCCCCTAATGGGCCCAGGGGGGTGCTATTACTGCCTGATGAGGAGTTTTTTGTTTTTGTTTTTTACAAGGTGATCATTTATTTATCTGACCATTTTGTATTTATCCCTGTTTGTCAAATGAATAAATGATTACCCCTATATAGGTCACATGTGTGTGTTTCTTTTAATACGTTATGCGCCACCCACCTACATCAATAAATAATAACAAATTATATATTTCTTACCAGGAACAAGAGCAGAGGCTGATCTCATGAGGAAGTGGATGGCACTAAGCGAGGAGGGAGATGTGACAGAGATCAGTTCACAATCTCTTTCTAAACCAATGGAGAATATCTTGATGTCTGGCCCTGCACATCGGGGCTGGAAGGAGCTTCACTGGGCTGCCTGGAATGGCAACATGGCCCTAGTGAAACAGCTGCTGCACCAAGGGTTAGCAACAGACAGCCGGTGAGCATGGAAGGATGACCAAGAGAAGTCAAGGAAAATGACTTCTCTAAGGCTGGTTGCACAAGACTTTTTCTCTAGCATGTTGGTGGCTCTGCAGCCCTCTGGCAGGATACCATGGTGTGCTAGCAGTTAGCTTGGGCACAAGTCCTGTGGAAGCGACTTGTCCCAATACACATGTGCTAATTGCTAGTGTAGGATAGCATGCACACTAGCAGTGTGCATGCTATCCAGTCAGAGTTCCATGCTTCCCAGCTCTGCTTCTCAAAGCGCTGCACCAACACAAGCCCCATTCCCTTCAGTGGGACTGGGACTTGCCCAGCCCTTTGAGAATCAGAGTCTTAGTGACCCTATTTTAGTTTTTCTGTGCCTCCATGCTCCATTTGGAAAACAAGGCCTTGATCCTGAAATTATTTCCTCAAGAACAGTCCCACTTAAGTCAATGAGATTACTCCAGAGTAAGTGCATTTAGGATAACAACACTTCCCGATTTCATAGAGTTGAGAGTTGTACGGGGATAAATACTAGAGGTGGGAATTTTGGTTTTGACTGAAACAGTCCAAAAATGGCTGTTCGGTTCAAAACCAAAGGGTCTGAAAATCAGGCCATTACAGTTCCTAATTTTTGGTTCTGTATCTTTCCATTGAAGTCAATGGGGAAATCGTCCCATTGACTTCGATGGAAAGGGGAATTGGGGGTCCAACCTCCCCCATTCCCCAGGGTCCACTACCAGCCTCGGAGATGTGGATCCCCACCCTCCAACACTCCCATCCCCTTCCGAGCCCGTCTTTACCCCCACCCCCTGGGGCCCTGCCAGCTGGCATCTACTTACCGGTCCGGGCCTCAGAGGATGGAAGAGAGGAGCCGCTGTCTCTTCTGCCAGCCTCCGCTGCGAGGAGGCCAGGCCACAGCTGCTGCAGCTGTGGGAGGCCTGTCAGCAGGCCTTCTTCCCAAGGCACAATGCCGGAGCTCCCTACACCAGTGCTGCCGGCACCGTTTTGGAAAAAAGCTGGACATGCACAGTATGGCCCTGGTGTCCATTTTGTGCCTGTGCGCTGCCAAAGTGGGGAGCTCCAGCAGCACTCCCTGGAAAGAAGGCCTGCCGGCAGGCCTCCCACACCTACAGCAACTGCAGCACAGCTGCCTGATAGCAGAGGTGGTCTGGCCTCCTAGCAACAGAAGCAGCCCCGCCCAGCCACCCAGCAGCAGAGTAGACACAGCCGGCAGCAGAGATGGTGCCTCCTCATCCCCATCTTCCAAGGCCTGGACCAGTAAGTACATGCCAGCCCACAGGGCCCCAGGGAAAGGAGTGTGCGGGATGAAGATCCCCACCTCACTCTCCGAGGCCAGTAGAGGGCCCCGGGGAAAGGGGGTGGAGGAGGTTGGACCCCCTGACCATGGGGGTGGTGGGTATTAGGGATGTGAATGGCGGGGTTCTCTCCCAGACCTCTGTTCTGGTTCTTCAGTTCGATTCCTCTTCACATTGAATGGGAAGATTTCCCATTGACTTCAATGGGGAAAGAAACAGAACCATAATCTGAAAACCGAAACTGAAAGAACCGAAAAACAGTGATCCGAAAACTGGGGAAAAAAACTGAAAAGAGGCCCTGTGTCCTACCCCATATAAGTACATTGAACATTGGGAGGGCACAGCTACTGTTGTAGCAAGCTAATGTAGCCTAGTGGATAAGGAGTTGGGCTTGGGAGAGCAGGGTTCAAATCCCATTTTAGCCATGAACTCAATGGGTGGTCTTGGCCAAGACATTATTTCTCAAACTCATTTCCTTATCTATAAAATGGGAACAATATCAACTTATCTTGCAGGGTTGTTTTAAGAATGAACAAGAGGAGGATTGTAAAGTACTTTGAACACTGAAATCACTATAGACATGATAATAAAGGGTTAGGCAAATCCAATCTACTGAGATATTGAAGGCTTGAAGTGTTTAGTGGGGAAGGAGTGTCAGGTCTGTGGCCTTTAACCAATGGATTCCCTAGTTCTGTCTTGCTTATTCTGTCTCTTGGGGTGGGGATAACTAACCTGGAGTTTTCATTTTGACCTCCCTGCAGGGATGAGAACGGGTGGACGCCCCTCCACTCGGCCACACTGAATGGCTACACCGCACTGGTGAAATTCCTGGTTCAACGCGGAGCAATGGTACATGCCACAGACCTTGCACACTACACACCACTGCACCATGCTGCTTGGAGCGGCCGTACCCAAGTGGTTGAGTTTCTCCTCACTCGGGGAGCCCCAGCAACAGCTGCAACCAAAAGTGGCCTAACCCCACTTCATTGCGCAGCAGCCAGTGGTCACACCCTCATTGTGCAGTTGCTCCTTCGCCAAGGTGTAAATCCCACCAGTGAGGACAACAATCGATGGACGGCACTGCATTGGGCAACTGTGGATGGCCAACTGCATATCATGGACTTGCTGATGGGGCAAGGGGTTTCCCCAGACCTGGGAAGTAATGGAGATATCACAGCACTGCACATAGCAGCAGAGATTGGAAGAGGCGATGCACTCCAGTTCTTGCTAGCCAAGGGGGCTGATGTCAATGTTAAAGATGCTCTGGGGAGAACGCCACTTGCCATCGGGTCCAATAACGGCAATCAAGAAGTAAGTATCATAGCCATTCTTCTTCATGCGGTGGATTCTGGTTAATGCTCATGGTTGTGCAATATTATCAGCTGATCGTTGCACAACCAACAAGATGGGGAAGACGGCCAATGGGTTCCATCAAGTTTCCTTCTTCATCCAGGGCTGAATGCAATTCTGTTTGTTATTAGCACCATGATAAGGTTTGTTTATGTCCGGGCTGGAGTGCCTTTAGGAGGCAGTGTAAAACAATCTTATTCACAAGGGCATTTTGCAGTGGGAGCTAGGGTAGGTGGGGAGTTGTGGGGGATAAGGGTGAGTTGGGAGGTAGGGGGGTTGGGGTGGAGAGGGGCTTGGGGGGATGGTGTGGGGTGTTTTATATTTCTATGTGTATTTTGTATTTTAATAGTCAGCCATCCTGAGCCGCCTTTGGCGGGAAAGGCGGGGTAAGAAATTGAAAATAAATAAATAAAATAAACAAGCTAATTGCCAAAATATGAGGGGAGACCCTGCAGACACTCACCAGCAGTTGGAATGACCCCTCCAAGATGGAGAGACACCATGTACTGACCATTTGTTCTGCATCCATATGTCATCCTTGTCCATTCCTGAACCAAGGGCCGGTTGTTATGTTTCAGGGATCCAGGGCTGTTTGAGACAAGGGATATGGGCCTCAGACGGGGTCAGGATGCCAGTGGGCGCTAGGTGGGGTCCAGAAGCTAGAACTGGGTCAGAAGCCAGCTATTAAATAGTCATGTCCAGCTTAGGAAGCCAGTAGCACAATTGAAGTCAAAAAGGTAGATCTGTGTCAGGAGCCAGGAATCAGGCAGCAGGGTGAGTCAAGATCACAGAATGAGCCTCCAACTAAGCCAGACAGCCATCACTGGTGTCTGCTGGGGCCTTGTATAACCAGTCACGGCCAATAGGAGGGGACAGCTTGCAGTCTTTCCTGTCTCCATGACAAACCCACCCAACTCCCCTTCATTCTGATTGATTATGTATTCAAATTTAGACCCCCAACGACCCATCCCCTAAGGCTTAGGGTGATCGGTGACTTACTTTTCTGAAATTAGTTTTGTTCCGGGGTGGGTGTGTGCGAGGAGCAGTTAGGCAGCACTGGAGGGGGCTCTGGTTAGTAGGGTGTCCACATGGGGGCTGGGTGGGCTTAACACTCTGAGGGGTGTGGGTAGAGAGCTAGGAGGCCCTGAGGAGATTATGAGGCAGGAATGGCAGTGTTACAACCCAGAGAATTCTTCTCTCCCGGGGAAGGCCCAATTGCTCCCAATTTGTCCTCTTAAAGGGCCAGTGACAGCAGCTGCATTGCTGGCTAAGAGCTTAGCAGGCAGGGAGTGTCTATGGTCTGCTTCACCCCTGCTGTATACTTTCCCTTCACAGCTGGAATGCCAGACAGTGCTACCTGGCTGACCTCCCCTTTCTCTCTCCAGATCACAGGGCTGCTCTTGGCAAGCAAAGCCAACATGAACCTGACAGACCACTACGGCTGCACGGCACTCCATCGGGCAGCCACCGCAGGACATCTGGATATCGTCCGCCTGTTGACTGAGAGAGGAGCTGGCGTCAACCTCAGGGATAGCATGAATCTTACCCCGCTTCACAGAGCCGTCCACTGCGGGCACAGCCACATAGCCACTTACCTCCTGGACCATGGGGCTGATATGGATACAGCCGGCTGGCTCAACAAAACCCCGCTGCACCTGGCTGTGGAGAAGAACCACATCCCTTTAGTGGAACTCCTGCTGGAGAAGGGGTCGAGCCCATCACTGAGAACTTGCTGGAACGAAACAGCAAGGGATCTGGCATCAGAGGAGTCACCACTGCACAGGGACAGTGTGGCCATTTTGTGGGAGAAAGCGGCAAAGAGCAACGCAGATTTGAACTAGAGGGCAGCTGACAGACAGAAGAGACACTTTCTCCCTTGGCTTTCTCTACTGCAGAGTGAAAGATCTGACTCTCCCCTTGCATCAGTGTTTAAAGGAGCCTGTCTGTCAGTGTGGGGTTACGATAGCCATATACTGTAGATGTGGTTAGGTAGGCTGCACAGGAGTCGTGGTGCTCTGTCCCCACTCTAGAGGTGGCACTGGTGCAACCTAGAGGCTGTGACACTCTGACCCCTCTGGTGGTGGCACTGGTACAACCCAGAGGTTGTGGCACTCCGACCCCCTCTGGTGGTGGCACTGGTACAGCCCAGAGGTTGTGGCACTCCGACCCCCTCTGGTGGTGGCACTGGTACAGCCCAGAGGTTGTGGCACTCTGACCCCCTCTGGTGGTGGCACTGGTACAACCCAGAGGCTGTGGCACTCTGACCCCTTCTGGTGGTGGCACTGGTACAACCCAGAGGCTGTGGCACTCTGACCCCCTCTGGTGGTGGCACTAGGCCATGCATAGGCTATGGGTGTTTTTAAAAGAGCAAGATGATTGGGGGGGGGTCCATGCCACAGAGCACCCATTCAGGAGGAGCGTGTGAGGAACGATTCAAATGGGTGGCTCCCAGGGTAGCCACAGAGGCAGTCCCCATGCACTCCCCCTGCCATGGACCATGGGGGAGGGGGAAGTGTACTAGGCTGACCTTTGCAAGTGACATGTCCCCAAGGCAAGCGCTGGGGAAGCAGGGCTTCCTAGTGCTCCTGACCAGTTCTTGTGACTTGCAAAGGCTGCTTCCCCTGCCCAGAGCACCTCTGAGCCGCAGTCCTGTCCGCTGGTGCGGCTGGCTGCCCCTGCTTATACAGGCAGGGGCTCCGTGGCCACCTATTGCCACGGAGCTATTTGGCTTGCCCCGCATGGATCACGCCAGATTTCCTGGCAGTGCTCTGTGCATGGCCATGAGTGGGTGTTCTGTGGCTCCTGGGAGCACGTCTGGCTGCTCCACCTTCAGGTGGGCAGTGGGCTTTGTGGCTTCTGGGTGTATATTGGTTTTGTGGAATTTTAACTGTTTTATGTCACTAT
Organism: Sphenodon punctatus; assembly: GCA_003113815.1. Classification (NCBI taxonomy): domain Eukaryota; kingdom Metazoa; phylum Chordata; class Lepidosauria; order Sphenodontia; family Sphenodontidae; genus Sphenodon; species Sphenodon punctatus. Next base: position 1,521,141 of record QEPC01001471.1, on the reverse strand, counting down.
TTAAATCCAGTTTTGATGTGTTCTATGTATTTCGCATTTTATGCTTTTATTGTAAGCCGCCTCGAATTGCCAGAGGCAAGAGAGGGCGGGGTAGTAAGTTTATAAATAAATAAATAAATAAATTTGTCTAAAAACACCCCATGGTGCTTTATCTTCTTCTAGTGGTGGCACTGGGACATGCAGGCCATAGTGCTCAGTTCCCCTCTTGTGGTGGCAGCACTAGGGCCACCCAGAAGTTGTAGTGCTGTGACACCCCCCCACGGTGGCAGTAGGTCACACAGAGGCCATGATAGTCTGTTCCCCGTTGGTGGTAGTGGTAGGCCATGCAGAGGATGCGGCGCTTTGACCCCTCTAGTGGTGGCAGTAGGCTACACAGAGCCTATGGCCTTTTTTACACAGGTTGCTACTGGGGTGGTGGTCCATGGGCACGTTGCTGCAGGGGTGGTGCAGTAGGGGGGCAGAGGCACACAGGGGCACACTATCCCCCCCACCCCCGGAGCAATCTGCATCTTCCCCGGTTGCTCCGTGCACCCCTGCCCACCCACCACTGCTTTCAAATGAGACACACCCACACGTCTACTGCGTGGGCATGCATGGGTGTGTCTCGTGTAAAAAAGGGCCTATGGTGCTCTAACCCCTCTGATGGTGATGTTAGGCCATGCAGAGGCTGTCGAACTCTCTCACCTTCTAGTGGTGGCACTCAACCACACAAAGTTTCATAAGGCTACTGCTTGGCCAAGCCTTTTAGTTCAAACAGTAGATTTTTTGAGATCCAGAGGTTCCTGCTGATTATCAGTGTTTCTCCATAAGAGAAGAAGCTAAAAAGATTAGGGCTCTTGGTTGAGAAAAGAGATGACCAAGGGATGATACGAGAGAGGTTCATAAAATCATGACTGGTTTGGAGAAAACAAGTAGGGAATCATTACCATTTCTCATAACATTTGAACTGGGAGGTGGGGTGGACACCCAACAAAATGATCAGAAAGATTTAAAACAAACAAAAGGAAGTTACTTTTCAACACAGTCTATTAGTTGTGCAGGCCAATGGTATACCCAGGTTAAAAAAGAAGGGGGGTGGGGGGGAATGTGGTATGTTAATGGAGGATAGGTTCCATGATGGCTATTAGCCAAGATGGCTAATGCTCACTCTGGGTGCCCCCAAATATCTGATAGCCAGGAGTGAGTGACAGGGATGAATCTCTTTGCATATACCCTGCTCTTGTACACTTCCTCTGAAGCATCCAATATTTGCAGACTGGGCTAGATGGATAACTGATCTACAGTGCAGAACATACCGAGCCTAAGGAAAATGGGGTTCTGGAAAGGGTGGTGAGAGAGAATGCCAACGTAAGGAATTGGTACAGAAGCAGTACCGGGGGTGGCAGGGTGGCAAAAGGTAGGTGTGGCAAGAAGAGGAACAAAGACTGATTTAAAATGGCTGCCACCACATAGTAGCAGCCATGTTAAGTGTTTGAAAATCTCAGTCCACTTTAGTTCGGTAGAACCAGGAAGGGTTAAATGATCAGATCCGTGTGATACATAATCTGAAACTCATGCTCTCTCTAAAATACCCTTTTGTTTTTAAGAGTGATCCAGTGCTGAAATTATACTATACAAAATTGTTACGCATTTAATAAAACTGCATTCACTTGTAGGGAGCTACAAGTGCTGGCTAGTAACATGATCCCTGGGGCACTTAGCAGTGGTATTCGCACTTAGGGCCTACATGAATCCCACAGAAGAGAATGAGACTTGCACTACCACTGAGCTGATGTCAATGCCACAAGCCCTCAGGATCACACAGTCAAGGGCTGGAAGCACTGTACTAACCAAGCTGTTATTAAGGCAGTATGTACACCTGCTGCCTCCCCACAGGGTAGATTTTGAGAAAAATGCAAGGCATGATTTGTTTCCAAGTGGAAATATAGCTCCCAAGTAGCCCATTCTGTGCATCCAGCAAGAATTAAAATATACACATGGCAAAGGATTCGAGCCACATCATAAAAAGGCATCAGCAAGAACAGAATGAATATAAGGACTAAATCTTGATTAGAGTCACTTGAATAACATTTGACAAATTATTGTGTTAGTCTTTGTCAGGTTTTCTGTGTTAGTCTAGTTTATAGCCAGTTATTAATTATTATTATTATTATAAGCATTTATATAGCGCCAGCAATGTACCTGGCGCTTTACAAAGAATAAGACAGACATGGTCCCTGCCCGAGAGCTTTGAAGGGTATATTGGATGAATACATTATCCATCCTGGGTTTCCTTTGATTAATTGTTTTAACTGTTATTGGGAAAGCTCCATTCTCAGGATGCAAATCTTTCATCCATTAAAGTCAATGGAAGCTGAGCCATGGAGTTTAATAGATGGAAAGTTGTGCTGAGTGTATAAAAGCCCCTTTGGCTATTAAAATATATTATGTTAATAATTTGCACACTTCTGGAATATTCTAACCCAGTGCTTAGTTCAGGTGGCTGCTATTAGTGAGTCTCCAAATGGTCTGCAGAATTGGTCATGGCTTAGAGGTCTCCAACCCAAACTGAGCCAGATGAGACCCAAATGGTCCCACCAAGCTTGATTTGTGTGCACTCCCAACCCAATCAAATCAGTAGGGCAGCAGGTGCAATGTGTTTTCAAGATTAGCACCTACAATGGGGTAGAAACATTTTTCCTTCCCAGAGGCCACTCAAAAATTAGTACCAGCTTTGAGGGCTGCATAGAAGTTGGGGGTGGGTATGCTCATGAAGGGGAAGGTTCAGATCCTGAATCTGTGCCATGAAACTGTCCCGTATCCTTGTGTGCGTGCCCTAATCTCTGCTCCCTTACCCAGAGCCATTCTTTCAATACTTGGAGGTAGGAACTGGAAAGGGGTCAAATAAAAACTAGCCATGGGCTGCATTTCGCCCACGGGCCTGAGGTTCCCCACCCCGGATTACAACACACTCACTTCCCTAATAAGAGACTGCAGTCTAAGGCCCAGTCCTGCCAAAATGTTACCACTTAGTAATAATCCCATTAACGTCAATGGAATTACTTTGTAGTAGTGAAGTTAAGTTCTTGGGGAAGGCATCATCGATGGGTGAGCGTGAAAACATGTTTGCAAGGTGCCTAAAGCCCTAGAAACCAAAAGATAAATAAAAGTGGATCCTACATTCTTAGTTTGCTTTAAAATGTCATGAATTTAAAGATAATCTTACAATTTGTGGGGGATCTGAGATTTTTAAACTCTTAAATTGTCTCTTCATTCTATAAAGCGTATTTGTGCACACAAACACATACAGAGATACACATGCCGCACCGACATGCGGAAGCATAATGGCAACAACTCTGCAACCACTTATTCCCAAGAAATTGCAGTGACTTCAGTGGTAGTATTCTGGAATAAATGGTTTGAGGACTGGACTGCAGCCAGTATGGCTGATATATGCTGACAAAACAGAGTTGCTACTGCTATTTATACCTAAGCCCTGGCACAGCAGCACTGCTTCCTAGAGAATGCAAACAACTTGCTCCCTTGGGAGCCTCGTGGGTCCAGCTGTCTTCCCTCACTTGGACAGATGTGCTGTCCCCTCACTAGAAACAAACATCTGTAGCCCTCCAACCGAGAACGCCCCCTCCCATACAGGAAGACACGTGTGTTCCCAACAGAGCTAAGCATCTGGGTCTCCCCCCCCAATACAGCCACCTTTGTTCCTCTCCATTCAGCAAGACACCTCACCTATGCCCCCCAATATTACTGGGCATCTGTGCCTCCCTCTCCCAAACAAGCTGGGCATTTGGGACCCCCCTTCCTTGCAATAAAGCTAGACACCTGATACCCTCTCCAATACTCAAAAGCACCTGAGTCTTCTCCCTCCCACAGCCGGGACCCTCATATTACTGGGCACGTGTCTCCATAAAGGTGGGCATCTTCCTCCAGCAATACGCAAAGCACCTGAGACCCCCCTATTACTGGGTATGTGTCCCTTCCCAATACAACAGGCCCCCTCCCCCCGCATCACCGGGTACGTCTAGTCCTAGCTCCCCTTCCATCCTCCCCATAGAACCGCGCCTAGAAGCTCCGCCCGTCCCTGCCGCCTCCTCTTCCTCCTCGCTCGGGGCAGCTGCGCTCTGCAGTCCGGAAGCTCCAGCCCGGCTGCTCTCTCTCCCCGTGCTCCCTTCCTGCCTGGGCGGGCGCTGCGCTTCTAGCTGCTGGGAAGATGGTGTTTCTGAGCGCGCCGTGCTGGATCCGAGTCCGCCTTGGCGACCGCTTCTGGAGGAAGCAGGAGGTGCTGCAGTATGCCCGGGTGAGCCACCCCGCCAGACGGACAGGCCTTCCCCCGCATCCCTCTACGCACTGGGGCCAGATCGGTTAGGCTGCTAAATCCAGCCAGACCTCCCTACCCGAGATCCGGGCCTTTGCCCCCTTCCCTAATTCCAGGGAACTCCAGCCAGGCCTCCTTGTATTTAGAACTGGGATCAGCCCAGCTCTGCTACTGGACCTAGCCAGACCCCTTTTCCGTCTAATCGGGATTCCTCCCCACCCCACTGCCCTCCGCCAGCAGTAGCTCCGAATCCAGCCAAGCTCCCTACCACAGAACCGGGTTTGTGCCCCCTTCCCTAAACAACCACGAACCTCGTATTCAGCCAGAACCCCGTCACCTAGACTAGAACGTGGGCACCTGCCTAGTTCGGCTACTGGGTCTAGCCAGAGCCTTTCTCCTTAGAACTGGGACATACACCCCCCCTCACCCCACCCCCAGTTGTGACTCCCCAAATCCAACCAGGCCTCCTGCCCCCAAACCGGGTCTAGGCCCTTTTCCCTAACATGGTTTTGGATCCAGCCAGCTCCTTGTGCCTAGAGGCTTGGTGTCCTTTCTTGGTCCTTGCATCTGGGCTGCAGTCAGGCTCTTTCCCTCACAATCTTTCGTTCCCCTTGGCCACAAGGCTGCCACCGCTGCCTCCTTTCTCTGGTAGCGCTACAGACCTGAAGGTGATACCTAGGCCTGCCCTGTGGTTCCTCTAGCCCCACAGATCCCAAAACGCTCTGCGCGTGATCCCATTTTAGACTTAAATATACAGTAACCCCACATCCCCAGACAGCAGCAAAGGTATATGTATATTGTTATTATTATTATTATTATTATAAGCATTTGTATAGCGTCAGCTGTGTACCTGGCGCTTTACAGAACAATAAGAAAGACGCGTTCCCTGCCTACGGCTTACAATGTAATAGACACGGAGTGGGGAGACAAGGAGAGGGGCCATAGGGAGAGACAAGGGATAAATAACATTCAAGTGGATGCGAAGTCTCAGGTGCACGTGCTTGGCTTGGTTGCAGTTAGGCAGGAGTCTGTGGGGAGGGCAGACAGTAAATATTGAG
>QEPC01001471.1:1464593-1514789 GCA_003113815.1 Sphenodon punctatus | reverse complement strand
AGGAGGAGTTGGAATTGGGAAGAGACACCTTAAAGGAGCAGTCAGAGAGGTAGGAGGAGAACCAGTCAAGGACAGAGCCACAGAAGCCCAGGGAGCGAAGAGAGTCCAGTAGGAGTGAGTGGTTGACAGTGTTAAAGGCAGCAGAGAGGTCAAGGAGGACAAGAATGGAGTAAAGGTGCTTAGATTTAGCGACAAGTAGATCAGTGGTGATCTTGGCAAGGGCAGTTTCAGTGGAGTGAAGGGGGTGGAAGCCAGATTGGAGAGGTTCCAGGAAGGAGTTGACAGAGAGGAGATCCAGGCAGCGGGAGTAAACAACACGTTCCAGAAGCTTAGAGACGAAGAGTAGGAGGGAGACTGGCCGGTAACTAGAGGGGTCGAGGGTGGACTTTTTGAGGATGAGAGAGACGGTGGCAATCTTGAAGGCGAAGGGGAAGGGAGGGAGAGATTAATGACATGTAAGGGGGGTGGGGGCAACAGTGGGAGTAATGGAGGTCAGGAGGCGGGAGGGGATTGGGTCGAGAGGACAGGTGGAGGGGCTGGAGGAAGAGAGCAAAGAGGAGATTTCCTCAAGGGAGGCAGGAGGAAAGGGGGAGGGGTGGTGAGGGAGTGGGGAGAGGAGATGGGTGGGAAGCAATGTCCTGGCGGATCTTGTCAATCTTTGAGGTGAAGAATGATGTGAGATCCTGAGCAGAAAGGGAAGAGGGTGGAGGGGGCCTTGAGAAGGGAGTCAAAGGTGGAGAAGAGGCGGCGGGGGTCACGAGAGTAAGATTCAACCCGGGAGGCATAGTAGTTTTGCCTCACCAGGGAGATAGCGGAGGAGAGGGAGAATTTATAGTAGAGGAAGTCAGGGTGGGAGGAAATAGTGTAGGAAATGTCACTTGGGGTCATGATGAACAGTTTGGGAAACTCTAGGAAGCTTGGATAAAGCACTTACCTATTATTTCCCCTAAGGGCTACTCTTGCCTTGAAATGGCAGCGCTCAGGAGTTGTTAGTCTGGAGGTGGCAAATTGGATGAGTCACAGGAGAGGGGTTATGACCATGCACTTCTAAATGAGGGGGAAGGGAGTCTTAATCCACCTCCTAGACAATAGCAGCTTTTTCATAAGACAGGGTCTTGGCTTTAATTTCTCAAGCCATAGAGAGACGAAGCTGTTGTTCATAACTTGATTAGGATTTAATGATTTCTTGGATGTGGGTTTATAAATGGGGTTAACCATCCATCTTTGCTTGCAGTGTCTAAAGAGACACTGAATTTTTTAATATGATGAACTATAAACATTTAAATAAGTTTCTGATACAGCGTTAGACCAGTAGAAATGCTCTGAGATCATTACTTGTAAGAGTGCTGATTTTCAATTTATTTTTATTTTTTACTACATAAACATTCTCAGTTCTTGTAACCCCAACGTTGTGCAGGATAATCCTGGAAGTAATTCTGCTTTTGCTATCCAAACTGAGCAAATGTAAACCCACCCACCCCAAAAAAAAAGGGGGGGGGGAGAGAACTAGTCCTAAGTGAACAGCATCTTGGTAAAAGTTCTTACTCTTGCAACCTAATTCCAGAGTAGTGGGTCGGTATTTGTGCCAGAGAAGTTTTTTGAAAATTGGGTTGCTCATAAAGCCCAACTGGTAACGCATGTAAAGAGATCTTGCTCTTAAACAGACAGCATCTCTTTAAATTGCTCCATTTGGTGCAAGAAGGGCATATTCAAGGTCATATTGTCAGCCACTGGGGGGATATTCTCTTATAGCACTGAACAAAGAGAACTTAATCCAACTGATTATGTCTTGCACACAGGATTTCCAAATCATGCGATCACCAGGATGGGAATGCTTGGAAAGCTAAATGATGGAGTGGTTTTGGCTTCTCCTTGTATCTGCCTGTTAAAAAGCACTAAGGAAGCTAAAATGCAGTAGTGTCCTACCATTAAAAGCACCTGTTGTTGCCATACATCGGTTAATAGTTAATTGGCAGCTAATTATGAAGGGTATGGATTCCCATTAAATTTCCTGCTTTTGGAGGAAGGCTTCCTATTTTTGGCTTCTTTGCTTAATAGTGCTTGATTATGGAAGTCTCATCCTTATGGAGAGTAGCACCCCTTTAGCAAAGTGCCTTCTGTGATCAGGACACTTGTTTAGTTTGATTAGCAACAGGTTTAAAAATAAGGCACTAAATAATTGTAACCACACAGAGGTCTATGGCGTAACTCGGAGGTGGAGAATCTCAGGGAGGTGGAGAATCTCGGGGGGCTACTTTGAAAATTTGTATAAATTCCAAGGGCTGCATAGAATTTGGCGGTGGGCAGGGGTGCTTAAGCAGTGTGCTCAGGAAGAGGAGGGTCCAGATGATGGATCTGTTCCCAGGGCTTGTATCCAAGGCCTCGTCTCTGCTCTCTTATCATGAGCTCAGTGCTTGTGGGCAGGAACTGGATCCATGGGCCAAATCCAGAAAATGGAAAGGAGCCACATTTGGTCCCTGGGTGCTAGGTTGGAATGGGCCCTGATACAGGATATATCACTGGTCCCCTCTACCCATGCTTGCAGCAGCAGCAGGAGGAGATAACCGCTTCACCAAGAACATGGGGCCTGGTGCAGCTGCACTACCTGTTCCTATTATAGCCCAGGGGCCCACACTTCGTTTTCCCTATTGTCGCCAATGAGGAAAATGCAGTGAACCCAGGTTCCTGGTTACGATTACACCCCACAAAGATGCCTGGTATCTTTTTTGCAGTTCTGCCAGTCACATGCCATATGTGGGGTATATTATGCTTCTCTGTGTACCTGATCCACAGGATATGGGAGTCTATTAACATATTCACTATAGAGATTGTCTTTTTGGTCCAAGCTGTAGGGTATGGAAGAGTACCCCAATTCAAACCCTGGTGGGTTGGCCAAGATGATAGCGTACATCCCTTTGTGTTGCTAACTTAGAATCCTAGTGTAGACATGCTGATAGGAATTAAAGAGCAGTAGGTAGTCAAGGTTAAGCTTGTATAACACCATTAGTTAACACACTATAATACTTAAAGTAGATCCTACCCCTATCTAGACATGTCGGGGGGGGGGGGGTTGTCCAGGTAAGAAGAGGGATTTAAAGCATGCCCAGCATCAAGAAGGATCCAAAAAGAGAGACTGTGCTGTATTAGAAATATGCCTTTTTCAGCTCCCTTAACCTTGCATTTTCATTCACCCATCTTGAAAATGAAATGAATGCTCGGATGGTTGCTGTTGCTTACCTCTTGTTTGTAAAGTCCTTTGAGATCCTCAGTGTGAAAGGGCTGTCTGGATATGTGCAAAGGGCTGTCTCTCTCTTGCTGTCGCTGAAGGGTATTCCAGCCTTGTATGGTTCTAATAACTGAACCGACAACATCTTGTTTTTAATTCAGCACTTTCGTGGGAGGAAGAACCGCTGCTATAGCTTGGCCATACGAGCTGTTCGACGGGCTTTCGTGAGAGCTACAAAGGCCAGACAACAAAAGAAGAGAGACATGAGAACGGTAATAGACTAGAGCCAAAGCATTACAGATGCATTTGCAAACTGTAAAAATCCGAGGCTAGAGCTTTTCAATATTAGAGAGAGCCTTTTTCCCTACTTGGGGTATCAAAAGGCTTTACAAACCGATGCGCTTGTAGCGTGGTGAGTTTTAAACAAATGATGCAGCCTGTGCTGGCTCCACCATGGACTTCAGAACCAGTTATGTGGAAAAACTTGGGCCAGGAGAGTCAGTGTGGTGTAATGGCTAAGTGTGCAGTACTTGAACCAGGCAGTAGCGGGGGTACCACAGTTCAAGGCTCACCTTAGCTGGAAACTTACTGAGTGACCTTGGGCCAGTCACAATATTCTCTCAGCCTAACCTACCTCACAGGGTTGTTGTGAGGATTAAAAGTTATGTTTATTAGTTATATGTAAAGCGCTCCGACTGCCATGGCAGGGGGGTGCTATAGAAAAATAAAGATGATGATGATTATTATTAATGATTATGTATTTATAAGCCTAAAAAAAGTCTCAGCAGTTTTGTAACTTCTGTTTCATCAGCTGGATGGTGCTAACTTGCTGTGTCTGAATCTTTCTGATTTGTGTTTCTAGCTTTGGATCACTAGGATCGAAGCGGCTGCTCTCGAACATGGCATGAAATATTCAGTTCTCATGGGCAATCTATGTAAAGTAAGCAACTCCTGTCCATGTCTCTGCTTTTTACGGCTGTTCATGGCATTTCTCCATTTCCTTTCATCTCATGTTACCGTGCGAAGTCCTGCTAATGATGCCTTGCTTTCATAGCCTATCTGTTAAATATGGCCAAATCCATCTTGCTACCTCCATTCTCTCATTTGTAGCGCAGATGTGATACGTAAGAGCTCTGAGATCTTTAGATGGAACACGTTCTGTAGAACTGGAACGCCTTCTTGCATTAAACATTTCCATCCACATAGAGCTTGGTTACACCCTCTTCCGTTGTAACTGCAGCATACAGTTCAGGCTCTGATCCTGGAAAGCATTACACTGGTGCAAGACCCATTAAGTTCAATAGGGTCTGCACCAACAGAACACTCTTAGGCTTGGAGTTGTTTTTCCCATCGACAAAGAGTTTTTCCTTCTGTAAAATTTGCTGCAGGGAGTTTGAGGGAGCGCCACTGATAAGTCTGTTTTAAAATAAAGCACTGGGAGAATACTGGTTTTTTTTATTGCACAGTAGTTCTCACTTTAGATACTAAGAATGCGCTAGATGTCTAGTGAAGCTATCCCAGGGAGCAATATTTCAAGAAAATAGTGTTTGTCTAAAAGTCCAATACAAGACTGTGCTCACACAGTTAAAGTCCTTCACTTATTTGTACCCTGCTATTGGTCCCATGTCAAGCAACAGTGGATATTTTCTAATGTTATGAGACCACGCTCAACCATAGTCAATACCCTGTGGTGGGGAATGGCCTCGTAATGTCTGTTGGGGAACCGGAAGTTCCCCCCCAGATGTTTACCACAGTCAATCGTGGCGGACATTCGCCACACGATTGGCGGGGCCGGCGCCAATTGCATGGTGAATGTGATTCCCCGCCGCGATGAAGGGGATCATCCCATCTGGACGGCAACCACGGCCTGGAATCCCCGGCGGGATTCTGGGCCGTGGTCAATTCGGGCGGGCGCTGCGGCCACATTGGCCACGGCGCCCGCCTGTCTCCCCAGGCAGCGTGGGAGGGGCGCAGGCCCGTGCGGCCGCACGTTGCTTCGCGCGGCCCCTCCCCGATTCCCCGCCGGGATCAGCTGACACATCTGTTGGACGTGCCGGAGTGATCCCGGCGGGGAATCCCCGCGGTGATTCCGTGATGGGGCGAAGACCGCCCCGTCATGTCTGAAATCACCCGGTCTTCAGGAGTAGGAGTCAAAGTATGCACTCCAGAATAATCAAGAGCAGATAATCCCCTCTGCTTTCTAAATTGAAGTACCTTGTAATGTAAACCCTTTTCATGTTTGGTTGGCAAACATGCCATTCTCCAGTCAAGTCATTCCCAGGCTGCGGTGCACAGCCTGTCTCCTGCTGAGAATACTATGTTTCATCCTGGCTATCCCCAGCTGCCGCAGCATCCTAAAGTACTTTACATACAAAGCATGAAGGGGAAAGGTGTCATTGTGTGCACTTAAATGATATGGCCATTGGGGGCAGATGGCAGCACCACTAAATAGGTTTAGCAGCCTAGTGTGAACTGATACCAAAGTGATTTATTGAAACGGAATAATTGTTTTGACTTGGATAAATCAGTTTAGTTTTGTACATGTGAACGTGACCATGACACTAAAGAATTTCTGTAATGTCCATAAAAATGAGGAACATTAATTTGCTAGACTCTTGACATTTCTTCTTGCATTTTCAGTGCCAGGTAGAGCTGAACAGGAAAGTGCTGACTGACCTAGCAATTTACGAGCCCAAAACCTTCAAGTCACTATCGGCTTTAGCCAAAAGGAGAAGGGAGGAAGGTATCCTTGCTGCCGTGGGAGATGGAGAAGAACCCAAAGGCATATTTTCACGTCTTGTGCACTATTATTGAAGCAATGTGCTTGTGTCGGCTTCAGTCTGTAAGCTCCTCTAACTGGGCATTGGTTGTAGAAAGTAAGTTTGCCCTGTTCTTGCCTACCAAAAAGAAATTGTGTCCCTGGAACAAGATCCTAGTAAGATTAAAAGTGTTTTGGCCAAGTAGCTTGTAAATTGACAGGGACTGTTTTTGTCACACCAATCCCTGAGGGCTTTTGCCAGTGGTGCAATCTTAGCTTCTGAGGGAAACCCAAGTCCTATCAAATACGTGTACAAAACTCCTATGTAAACATTTTGTTTTGTAATAGTCTCTAATAAAGTTACTTTTTATTTAAACAGAAGGATCTGTTTGTGTACTTAGTGTTTGCATTGCCATAATACACTTTTTCTGACACTTCCTGGTACATTGATGGTGCTGGTACATAAGCACAGCAAAATGGCAGTGTGATTGATGGCTTTCATGGAAGTCACGGGCACCAGTTTAAACCAGGAAGTCTAAAATATGAAAGCCATTACCAAAAAGAAAGCGAAGAAACAATATCTTTTTAATAAAGGCTTAGTTAAACTGATGCTGCAGCTTAAGTTCAGCTAAAACAAATATACAAGCCTTGATAGGCATCTTTCTGTTTAGTATAAATTGCAAAAGTTTCTTTTTAAATGGGTAGAGAGTTTTTTCCCCCCCTCCTATAGGTCACTAAAAATTAGTACAGGCTCCAAGGGCTGGTTAGGGGTTTGGGCCAGACGTGCTAATGGGTATGCCCAAGAGGGGCGGGGGAGGGAGGGGAGGGCCCAGTTTATGGATGCACCACCTATCCTTAAGAGCATGTCTCTCTCTCTATGCTCCCTTCCCCCGAGCCCACTCTTTCAGTGCTTGGGGGTAGGGACTGGATCCACAGCCAGATCCAGGAAATGGACAGGGGCCAAAAAACAACAACTGTGGGCCAGATTTGGCCCGCAGACTCTCTTGCCTGTTTTAAATGTTAGACAGAACCAGACACATCACTTGATTCCCCCAAGGAGGCAGCCCTGGATGAGTCTTATTCACTTCTGTAGGATCCGTGCCCATGCTAAATTCTAGTGCCAGCACAACCCGTTCAGAGGAGTGCTGCCTTAGAATTTGGCTGAGGGCACGAAACAATGAAGTAAAACAGCATTAACTTCTCATTCTTTTGGGGGTACCTTAGCTTCATATTATAATGCAAGCAGAGTATCTGTACTGTGTCTCATCTAGAACCTAAACAAGAGCATAGCACAGACATTATAGAGGCGCAATTGCGCCTCTATTAAGGTGAGAAGAAATTTCCATTCAATCCTCGCTTATCTTTAACATGGGAGTTTAGAGTCGTTTCACTTCCAGGGTTATGACTAAAATCTTTTGCAGGTGATTATTCTTTAGTTAGGGATTTTAACAAAAAGTCAATGTTTATAGACAGTTAAAGTTCTGGGCGAAGGAATCGCTGATAGTTTTGTAATGGTGCTTTTAATAAAAAGTTCTTGTCAAAAAAATGACACGCTGAAGAGAATGGAAGAAATCGTTAAGTTGCGCATACCTATTGCAGCTCTCCTAGCGTTGTATATACAGCGTTGTCAGTGTGAAGGAGAGCTGAGAGACTCTAAAACTGTATTAGCTAAGTAAGAAAAACAAAGTTAAAATAAATACAGCTGTCAGAGCAATGTTACGGGGGAGGATGACGAGTTCAGGGGTATGGTAGCTGGGCCGGGAGGTAAGTATGGCTGGTGGAGGGGTTAGGTTAGCTGGGGCCGGGAGGTAAGTATGGCTGGTTGGGAGGGGCAGGTTAGCTGGGATGGGGGGGGTAAATATGGCTGTGGGGGGATCAGGTTAGCTGGGGTGAGGGGGTATGTATTGCTGGCGGGGGGTAAATATGGTTGGCAAAGGCTGCAGGGTAGTAGGGGGAGGGGGACAGGTCAGGAGGGGGGTGTAGCTTGTCTCGGCACCAGTTGAACAGGAGGAGGGGGGGCAGGTGAGCTAGGACTGGGTGGGTAGAGGAGAGTGAGGGGGGGCAGGTGAGGTCGGGAGAAGAATGAGCTGGGGAGGGGAGGGGAATTGGAACACACTAAGGCAGGGAAGTCGGTTTAAATGTCCCCCCAGGTGGCTGGATCTGCTAGAATGGAGCTGGCTGCCTGGGGGAGAATTCAACCCCTGTCACCACTTCCCTGCCCCAGTGTATCCCAGCCAGGGAGCACTAGGACAGGGAAGCTGGTTTAAATGTCCCCCAGGAGGCTGGATCTACTAGAGTGCATCCAGCTGCCTCAGGGAGGATTAAATCCTTTGGCCACGCTTCCCTGCATCCCAGCTAGGGCAAATCTCCCTTCTTCACTGACCCCCAGCTCCTCCACACACCCTCCCTCCCCACTAACCCCCCAGCCTCCACATCTGCCCCATTTCCCCCATTAACCTCCAAATACAATACCCCTTTCCTCCCCATTAACTCCAAACACTCCTTCCCCAGCCCCAAAACCCATTTCCCCCAATAACCCCCAAACACCCCTGTGCACCCTAAACACTCGTCCCCACTCAAGACAACATTTAAAAAACCTGATTAAATTCCAGCATTTAAAAACCAAGTTTTTAAATTCATAGTTAAGGTGAGTTAATCATTTGTAATATTTTCACATTTCCCCACTCTAATATCACCATACCTTAAGAGTACTACTTCACCACATCACATCACTATTTTTCATCCTTTCTATATCCTTCCCCCACCCTCAAAATTATCCCCCCATATCTTTAGAGAACATGACAACTCTGTCGTAACAACACCTATTCCATCACTTCACACACTCTAAAATTAAATAAATTACTTATTCACAATCCTTAACAAGTTAATCAACATGCTGATTTTTCTACTCTCTGAAATTTAAAAGTTAATAGTGATATGCACTATGTATAGATTAACTTGTTAAGGCATGTGAATAATATTATTTATTATTATTATTATTATTAGCAAACATATAGCGCCAGCAATGTACCTGGCGCTTTACAAAGTTATTGAATAATTTCTTTAATTTTAGAGTGTGTGAAGCGATGTAATATATGTTGTTACAACAGAATTGTCATGTTCTCTAAAGATGAGGGGGTGATAATTTTGAGGGGGGAAGGATATAGAGAGGATGAAAAATAGTGATGTGATGATGTGAAGTAATAAGTTGAAAGTAAAGGACTCTTAAGGTATGGTGATATTACTAGACTGGGGAAATGTGAAAATATTACAGATGATTAATTCACCTTAACTATGAATTTAAAAACTTCTTGTTTAAATGCTGGAATATTACTAAACTTGAGCTTTTAAATTTGAGTATCCAACCTGCTATAACTTCAAGGGATTTCAGAGAAGTGCAGAGCGTTTGCCCTCTAAAAAGGATCTAATTTCCCCCACCCCCAAATTATCTGAAAGGGTCCTCTTAAAATCTCTGATCACTTTAATAAAAATTGTTCTCTTCATTTTGACTTTCAGTGGGAGTTAGACACACAACTACTTTGGTCATTCTGAAAACTCCTCTTCTGCCTGTTCTGCAGCTATGGGTGCTTTTAAACAAGCACCTCCCCACCTGCTATACATGTTGCAGGGCTGCAGCAGTGCCCTATGGGTGCCCTGCAACATGTATAATGGGTGGGAGGTGGGTGGGGAAGTGCTTATCTAAAAGCACCCTATATCAGAGTCAAGGAAGTTAGTGATAAATGGATGAAAAGCCATAATGTGATCAGGACTCAACTATGTTCTTAAGTGAGTTAAAAACCTTGGCCCCTCAAGCCCATGTTATAATGCATTTGAACTGGTTGTAGTTTGTGTAAAGGAGCATTTGCAAGTTCATCTTGTAGGAGCATCCTCTCCGACAGCTCAGTTCTGTGGGGCTGAAGTACAGTGATCTTTACAGGGCTGCTGGTAGTGCTGCTCTAGGAAGGACTTTCTGAGGTGGAATGGAGTTTTGGTTCACTTGTTTTAAAACGAGAGTAGTGTTGCCAATTAAGTTCATTGCAATTTTCATGCCATCTGTTGTGTATAAATTTGTTCTTAAAGCCCCAACTCCTAAGATGTGTTAAAGCCCAAATTCTTCCCCCCCCCCCCTTTGAAGTCCAGGTGCCATTTATCAATAGGAGTTCCAACATTGACTTCTGGGGAGCTAGGATTTTATCCTATAATGGGATAGTGTATGTGCTAGCATGGGTGTGACTCTCACTCAAGTGAATGGGATTTGTGCCTGTGCTAATTATTATTATATTTAATTTATTATTTATTTATACCCTGCCCTATCCCACAATTGGTTCAGGGCAGCTTACACAACAGTTTAAAATGACTATCTTCAGTAAAACGTATATAAAATAAATCCTACCCTCGCCATTTCCAGCCATCCTATCCCACTCGCTCCCTTATATGCCTCCCTTCTCCAAAAATGGACTCAGGATAGTTTATAATGGGGCGGATACACTATCAAGAAAATACAAACACTCCAATATCTCCCCACCTTATTCACATGCCTCATTTCACACACAAATACAATTAAGCAACCCCAGTACAAGAAAAGAACAATTAAGCAGTCCCAATACATAGAATATGAATACAGTGAGGCAGCCCCAATGCAATAAGAATATTATTAAAATAGCATTAGGCATCTCCAAAATCGACACCACCACACGCTGCTGCCACAAATAGCTGGTAAACACCCTACGACTCCTACCCTTCAACCTGCCACACATATGCACCTCCCTGTCCTATGCTAATGCACATGTGCCATCAATCTGCCCATTGGGTGAGCTTGAAGGTTGTAAGAGGTTGAAAAGTACATCCTAGCAGTAACAGAAGGGCTTGAAAACCAAATAACAAGAATCTTCAATGTGTGTGTGTGTGTGTTGGAGGGGCAGGATAATGGGGGTGGCAAATCTTTGTTTTTAAGGCACTATCTATTTTTGCAGTGTGGGGAGTTGACTCATGACTATAGAACAACTGGGGGAAGGAGGTGACAATACTCTGAGTAACTGGGATTTTCAGGGTTGCCAGTTTTTGCAGTTTTGTCTTGTAGCAAAGGAGAACTTTGAAAAGCCTAAAATCGTGTTACAGCTTTATTTATTTTTTAAAAAGGCTTGAAAACATGACTGCAGCACAAACCTAAAAGTGGAGAAACCAAGAGATTGATCTTCAGAGTGTTTGTAATGTTTGTTGTTGAGGGAGGACTACTTCTGGGTGTATTTTTAAATATATATTTGTACTTGACAATATTTCTAGATAAACTTAAAAACTAAGGGGTTGCAATGAGGTGTAGGGTATTTGCTCTGGAATTCTTTGGGGCTAAGTTGTTGTGAAAGATGGAATGTCCCTTTTTTAAAATAGGGCATTTAATTTATATTTTTATTTATATAGCACCAGCAATGTACCCAACACTGAACAATGAGAAACAGGCCTTCCCACCATACAATCTGGGATAGATTAGGGAGGGGAGACACAAAGAAGAGACGGAGGAGACAGAATAAATTCATGAAGGTGAAAAGTTGCAGGTGAATGTACTTAGCTTAGCTACAGGGAGAAGGGAACCCCAAACAAAAGGACAGTAGAAGGAGCATCAGTGAGTAGTCTGTAGGGGTGAATAGCTAGGGAAAGCCTGATGGAAGAGATGGGTTTTTAGGAGGGATTTGAAGGTCAAGAAGGAGGGAGCTCCAGGCATAGGGGGCAACATGGGAGGAGCAAAGATGGCTTAGGAAGCAGGAGACTGTGGGTGAGCAAGGGTGGTGGCAGAAGAGAAACAAAGTTCCCAGGTGGAAACCTAGCAGGAAATTAGGAGCAAGGCCATGAAACGCTTTGAAGTTGAAGGCAAATTTGTACTGGTGTTAAGGTGGGGAGGGAGCAGAGATGTTGAACATGATCAAAGCAGCAGGCAGGGTGGTTGGGTCAAGATGAGAGTGGGGAAGGCTAAAAAGGAGGTTGCAAAAGTCAAAGCAAGAGAAGTTTAGTGTTTGGCAGTGGGAGCAGGAAAGAGCTGGATTTTAGCAATGTTAGAGAGAGAAGCAACAGGCCTTAGCAAGAGTCTGAATTCTAAGTGTAAATGAGAGGGAAAAGTAGACTAAAGCTTGGGCTTTAGCAAACCTAATGGAGGACAACCAACTCTTGTGAGCAGCCACTGAGAACACCTGCACCCTTGCTATCCGTACTTGATATGCAGAGGACACAGGCAAGGAGAGTGTTACTCTAGAATGAAGATGCTAAAACCAGAGATGGGATTAAGCAAGTGGAACTGCTAGGGGTGTCTTTAGGGCTTTTAGAGGGGGAGTGGGCAAAGAGTAAAGGTGTCCTGAGGGCAGCAAAGAACATTGTTCTCTTGAAGGACACCAGACCTTCCCCCAGAGGCAAATGGATATTGGGGCAACCAAACATTGAGTGGATCAGTTTCTTCTGGAGGGTTTCCAGCTGTCCCTTATTTTAAGGGGTGTAGCTTATTTTAAGAGTGTGTCCTTTATTTAAGGCCTCTAAAACTCTACAGAATAGAATAGGCATCCTTTATTTACATAGGGTTGTCAGATCAAAGTTTCAAAAATAAGGGACACTACAAAGCCAAGGGATACTGACATAAGGGACATTCATTATGTTCCATACAGCTGCAGTGTTCAGAACAGGGGGTGCTTCTTACGTTGTAAACCCTATTATGTAGCAGATGTCTCTTTTTCTGAATACAACAGTTCTACGGAACACAGAGGACAGACCGGATTTCCGAATCCCACAGCTCGGGAATGCCCCTTATTTTAAAAATGTTGATCTGGCAGCCCTACTCTTAAGCCCCGGTCTTGGCTTGATACCCCTAGAGGAGACCTCACAGCAGACAAGAGTCTAAGATCTTATGGGGTGGGAAGGCATTTATAGGGTACCCACAGGCCTATAGGGGGCAGGGATCCCCTAAAGGGGCTGAGGAAGAAGTTGGGGGAGGGAACAGAGCCTGCGCGGACAGGGTGCTCAACAAAGGGGCTGGAGAAGGGAACAGGGTCTGTGCGGGGGAGGGGAGTCCCCAGAGTGGGCTGGGTCTAGGATGCGAGCAGGGCCTAGTTGGGGGGCGTAGGGAAGGGGACTCTTATCGGGGTTGGATGTAGGGTGCGTGAGCGAGATGCTTCAGGCCTTGGCCTTAGGAGTTTAAGGCCTTTGGCAAGTGGGCGGGGGAGGGTGAGAGGAGTAACGTGCGCAGTGCATGCTGGGACTTCCGCCCTCTTCTCACTCTAGTTTCGAATACCCATCCAGTGCGTCAACGTCGAGCGGCTCTCCGGGATCCAATCCAGGCGCGGCGCCTCGCTACGGCTAGCCAATGGTGCGCTAACGGAGGCGGGAGAAGCTGGGAAGGGGTGAGGCGCCGCCGCCTAGAGCGGAGACAGAGACGGGGAAGCGCAAGATGGCGGCGGTGACAGCGGCAGGGCCGGGCGGTATCGCGGTGGTGGCGGGGGGCGCGGTAGTCGCCGCGGCGGGGGGAGGAGGAGGAGGTAGTGGTAGCGGCGTTGCGGCGGCTCCCCCGGGCGCGGTGCTGATCGGCGACCGGCTGTACTCGGGCGTGCTGATCACGCTGGAGAACTGCCTGCTGCCCGATCACGCGCTGCGTTTCACTCCCTCCATGGGCAGCGGCCTCGAATTCGACACCGAGACCCAGCTCCGCATCACCGGCTGCGAGCTCATCCAGGCCGCCGGCATCCTGCTCCGCCTGCCCCAGGTACGAGCCGACGCCGGGGAAGGAGTAAAACTCGCTTGGGGCCTAGGCCGGGAGTGGGTCGGGGCCCAGACAGGCCGCGACGGGAAGGGAGGGACCGGGGTTGGGCCTGGTGTGAGGAGGCCGAGGGAGAGCTCGGCTCGGGCGTGAGGGGGTTAGATTGGCTGCTGTGAGCAAAGCCGGGTCCGGTCCCTGGCGGGGGGGGATGCTCGGGTCGCCCCTGAGCCTGAGGGAGGAAGGGGAAGCTGCCTGGAGGAGGAGGAGGCGGAAATGTTCGGGAGCGGGGCTGGTCGGGGCGGTGGGCCTGAGGGGAGGAGGCTTGGTAAATCCAGGGAGTAGAGAGAGGCCCGGCGAGAGCGCTCCTGGATTGGGGTGGGGTGGGGGGTAGAAGCCGGGCCTGCTCCTTTGTTCCGGGCGTCTGGCGTAGGCCGGTTGCGGGAAGGACGGGGCTTTGTTCAGCCCCCGCCCGAACAAAGGGACCTACGGCAGAGCCGTCCGACGTGGCTGAAATCCCCACCCCCGTCGGCTTTAAGGCCGAGCTCCCCCGGCGGCCCCTTTGTCTCGCTGGACAGTGAGTCAGGAACAGCGCGTCCTAACCCGGCCTGGTGCGGCAGGAAGCGGGTGATGTAACCGGCTCTGCCTGTAAATTACAGGCCTGCCAGCCTTGGCGCTCCCGCCCCGAGCTTTCCCGAGCCTCACTCATCTGGGAAGGGACTTTCCACTCGTCTGGGTGAAAACGCTCGGGCTTGTGCCCGGCGTCTGGGCGATAATTTTCGGGGTTCGTCCCTATTCTCCTCCTCTGCTGCTATGAATATTTCCATAGAGAGAATTTAGCTGTGGTGCTGGTCCTAAATGTAAAAGATGGCGATAAAGGCCACAATCCACATACCATCTACTCCGATGTTAGACTATAGGGCTTTGGTAGGACTACTCCAAAGTAAGTGGCTTGTGAATTGCAGCTAAATTAGTTTGGGTGATCTGTTTTATTGGACCAACTTTAATAGGTGAGAGTGTGCAAGCTTTGGGGCCACACAGGGCTTTTCCACAGGTATGGGAAAGTCTGTTATTGACTGGGAGGGAGGGGACTCTTAGCTAACCATCTTCCCTCCTTGAACCTCCTTTTCAGCAAAGCCAATGTGGCATAGTTGATGAGGTGCTGCTTGCCCACCTTAAGAAAGGGGTGGGGACTGACATGAGTTTAACTTGTATTAGTCCAGACACCCCCAGGGCTCAAAATCCAGCCCTGTCTTGCATTATTGAATTTAGCGAGGGAAGAGGGAAATAATGCTAAAAAAAACCTGTGCCAGGGTTTCACGTAACCGGACTATTGTGAATTAAACTCGTGTTAGTCCCTATTACTTTCTTTAACATGGGCAACAAGCATCCTCAGTCGTGAAAGACCAGGCTTCAAATTCCACCTTAACCATGAACTCACTGGGTGACCTTGGACAAGTCGCTGTCAGCCCCACTATTACCCACCCCCCCACCATCTGTAAAATGGAAATAATGCTCACCCTACATGGTGGCTGTAAGGGTGAATGAAACTAGATAAGGATTATAAAGCACTTGGCACACTGAAAGTGTTATGTAAATAGTCTCTTCCCTAGTACTTGCCATTATCTAGATCCTTAGTTTGTATTTATTTTATCATTTGATTATTGGTTTTTCCTCATTTTATTTAAATGTTTGAAATGCTGATGTTTTCCCTAACTCCTCCCTCCCAAGTGATTGCTGTTCAGCATTTACTCGGACAGTAGTTCAGACTACTTGCATGCCCAAGGAAGGACCCTGTGTGGCCCATGTGCTTTGCTTGCATACTTGCCCACAGAAGTTAGTCCAATAAAAGATCTGAACTATTTTTTTATCCGTCTCTTAGAGAAAGTGGGACACGTAAGTGTAAGTACAAGGATACCAGCAGAAACTCTTTTATACCAGGATAATTGGTTCCTTTTACTGGAAGAACAAGTGATTATCAATGATAATTTTTCATATATTCTACCCGTATATAGTTTATACCCAATAGGCCTGTTGGTACAAAAACTGCTGAAGTTAAAATGATACAACTGATAAAGTGAGTCTAGGCTAGACTCTCCCCCGCCCCCCCTTAACTGCAATTACAATCAAGCACATTTCTCTGCAGAGGGTAGCTGACCTGTTTTCTATCAGGAAATTGAAACTTTAAAAGTTTAGGTGTATCTGTGAAGTTCTGTTAATGAAATATCGATGTGTCTGAAATCAATTAAATGGAATATGGTCAGCTTTAAAAGACAAATCAGAGAGGTGATTTTATTATTTTATTTTGTGGCTGCTATTGGCTAGTGTTTTTAGTTGCTCTGTGTAGTTTGTGTAGTCAGCTTTCCTTTCCTACAACAACATGGTGAAAAAAATGTTTTTAAGCAGGGACATGTGATTGTGAAACTACACACTGACAGAGGTTAAGTGAGAGAATGATGTAATATCTGAAATTACTTATTACTCAGACTTAGCTACATATCGGATTGATGGTGCCCATTTAATATAATTCACTGTAAATCTTCAAAGAGCTACACAAACAGCTTGATAGGAGTGTTATATAAAGTGGCAGAGCTTTGGAGCCTGTACTATGTAGTGTCCACCCTTGAAATACATTTTCAATATCTGCTATGGGAACAGTTTCCCAAAGAATGTTAGTGCTATGTCATTGTCTGCTCCTCTAAAAAAAGAAGTTCTTTGAGCCAAGGTATCTAATCTGGGTGTTTAAGAATGAATAAAAAGCTAAGCTTTGGATAATCGTTATTCCTTACTACTATGGGTTCTTCCTTTCTAGGTGGCCATGGCTACGGGACAGGTGTTGTTTCAACGCTTCTTTTATACAAAATCTTTTGTGAAGCATTCCATGGAGGTAAGGAGTTTTTAAGAAATTATCATATCTGTGCTTTTGATTTAATTTATGTTTGATACTTTGTATTAGGTGTATTATAAATCTTTCGTAACCATGTCATAGGCTTATAGCTTAATAAGCTTTATGCATCCACATTGTAACAAATACTGATTGTCAGACTTTGAGTATTTCTTGTTTTTATCACCGTTTTCTCTTATCCCTCCTGAAGCTGTTGGAGGCGATCAGTTCCAGATTTGAGCAAAACATCAGTATGTTGCAATACTTATATTTCAGCATGTGTCAATGGCCTGTGTTCATTTGGCATCCAAAATTGAAGAAGCACCCAGGCGCATAAGGGATGTAATTAACGTGTTCCATCGCCTTCGACATCTGAGAGAAAAAAAGTAAGTTTAGGACTTACAATATGAAATTGACTAACTTGGGTTCCTTTGCTGTCTTCTAATTTTGGGATTAACTGCTTCAGCCTGACATTAGTTTCAGTAATTAGACCAGGCATTTGGCAAGCAGGGATAGCATTTTGGGGAACTTGGGATACGGGATTTTAATTGTTTGTATTTGTGTATTTCTAAATATGTTTTATATATTGTAACCTTTCCTGATCCCTTGGAATAGGAATGGATAAAAAACTGAATAAGTAAATGAGTAAACAGTCAAGGGCCAATCTACTGTTCCTGCAGGGCTGTGAGACTTTTATCTGTAATTAAGTAGATGAGTACTCAGACAGTTGTGGAGACTAGTCAGCCGATATCAAAATGTAGTAAAGACCCAGGCAATGTATTCTGCATGTGCGCATACAAGATAAAGCAACTGATCATACTGTTGATCATTTACACTATGATGGGGTTTGAGAGAGTTGCCTGTTTTACAGAAAACCTGTACCTCTAATATTGGATCAAGATTATGTTAATTTGAAGAATCAAATCATAAAGGCAGAGAGAAGAGTTCTAAAGGAATTGGGGTTCTGTGTACATGTAAAGCACCCTCACAAGGTTTGTACCATGTTTACTTAACTTACAAAACCCTCTGCATGTCCCAAGTAAACTGCCAAACTGAATGAATAAAACTTCACCTGTACTTGGTATCTCTACCTAGCAAATAGTTGATGCAGCTAATAGTTGATGCAGCTATCTTGTTTCTCATTTCAAGAGAGTCTTACTAGCTGGTGCTGTATCTCATTTGGTGAGTTAAGACTGGAGATGGGCTGCAGATATTAAGTGCTGGTTTGACCTAACTATAATTGGATCCCTCGCTTCAAGTCTTTAGTATGAAGAGCTCATTCTTGTGTAAGCAGGTAATGTTAGTGTCAAGTTATGAAGGATTACGCATGACTTTCAGGCTAGGCACTTAAATAGCCTTTGGTAGAAAGGAATCTAGCTCTCAAGATTTTCATTGCTGATGCAGCGTTTCCCAACACTCCTGCCAGTGTGCCAGGCACTGGTCTTTGAGGTTAATTGTTACTACTTCAGAGGTAGATAAAGTGGTATAAGCCATTCATCTCTCTTGCATCCAGCATACATTTTTTGTACTGTGTGTGCAGTGTTAACTTGAAAGTCCTAATTGCACTTTAAATGCGGTCTGATCTGAAACCTCTAGTTTGTATTAGGCTGTAAGTAGCAAACTACCATGAGAAAGCACTGTCTTCTGTGCTTTCAGAGATTCTCTGTCCTCAACTATTATTTTTCGAGTGTCTTAATCTGACATTCTAGAGGGATCCAAAATTAGTGACTCCTTCCTTAACTCCTTCGTATTTCCTGTATGCACTTCCTTGAGTTCACTATTTTTTATTCATGGGTTTCATAAGCGTTTCATTTGCATTGTATGCTCTTGCAGACCTTTCAGATCTAAAGTTACCCAACATTATGCATAGGGATGAGGGGAGAGAACTTTGGCCAGCCTTACTACCAGTTGAATGCTGCTTTTCTGATCTGGCAGTGATTTTCCTCCCATGCGGCAGCTAGTAAAGGCATGTTGAGTTCTAGAGGAAAAATCCATACCTCATTTGAAAATTGTGTGGAGGGCGAGACTCCTAGATGAATAGGGCAGTGACTGAGCTCAGGTGAAGTACTAGTGAGACAAGATATCTGACTGTGACCACAAACCTGCTGCCTCTTCTTTCCCTGTCATGCTGTTATGCAGAATAAATACATGGCATCTTGCAGCCCTGCTTTGTGGAGACACTCGCAGGGTTTTTGAATCTAAAAAGAAATAGCGATGCTGCATGGATTACCCCCTCTGACTTGAGTTCTTGGATCTAGAGATTCTTGGTAATAACTCAATAACCCATATCTTCCAGATAATCGTTATGTACCTTCAGGTATTAGAATGTGAACGTAACCAACACCTGGTCCAGACTTCATGGTAAGTTGATCTATCTTGTTATAAGAGACCAGTGGCAGAAATATGTCATGTGAGGCAATCTGGGCAACATTTGTGTAGCCCACAGCTATGTTGATGGGGTAGATGCTTCCAGGATTTCCTGGAGTCCCCAAATGTTGATGGGCCTCTCTTAAGTGTGAGACACTCGTAAATGGTAAGGTAGCTGAAACCCTCACCCCTGCCTTGTTCTTTCTTCCCTTCTCATATCATTCCCACCCCCTTGAAAATGAAAATGTTTAAATGGTTGTTTGCACCAATCATACATGCATTGCTTATACTGGGAGGTGCCTTCCCCAGCACTTAGTTCATTGATTCTAATGTGTATTGGGAACCCTGCAACCCAAATGATTCCATTTTATCTGCATTGATAATCCAAGATGTTGGCTACTAAGGCTGCATAACTCAGTTGCCATGAAATGGCTTGTCTTGCCCTGTTCCTTCACCATAGTGAAGAGATGCACTTGGGGATGGGAAATGAAGTAAAATTCCAGGTCTTGGTTTTTAACAAAATTGTAATCTGGGAAAACTGGAATAACAAGTCAAAATGCTTCATATTTCTGCTGACTGAACTGTCTGGTACTGTGACCAGTTTTGGTGGAGAACCTATTTTGACTTCTCTTTTCTGTACTCTTTTAATCAAAGGGTAGCCTCTGAGGGTAAGTGACTAAGACTTCTCCTCTGCTGCCCAAGCGCTATGGTGCAGGGATAACTGCCGTCTTCAGTCAAACCAAAGCAGGCTCTACAAAGAGAAGGCTGACTCTAGACAGGTGGTATATACGATAGTATAGTAACTGGCCAACTGCTTCTTATGCTTTTTATACTTTGAATTTTCAAAAAATTTTGTTATGCCTTTTGATTCTTGTACATTTTGGAGTGGGTTTGAATTTTGAAGCTTGTTAATGTTAAAGATGCTATAATTGGGTATTAGACAACGTCTTTTAACAAAACAAAAATGCAAAAGCCATTTAAGTTGGGTTTTAAATCTTTTTGGGGTGAATTTAACTACTCAGTAGAAAACTGGTTATTCCATCTGTAAATTCTTTAATTTAAGAATTCAAAGTACTTGAATAGAAGATTTGCAAATTGGAATTGTGTAGCCGTAAACAGAGGTGTATTGTATTATAATTCCCCACCTCTGTCTCGCACCTTCTCATTGCATTCAGAACTTTCCCGTCATTAAGACCGTTCAGCATCTATTCACTGCTTGTTGGGAAGGGAAGAAGTAACTGTAAGCAGTGTCCTGATCATAAACTTGAAGCAGTAGCATGTAATTAAGTGTACAGGCATACACTGCTGCTTGCACTTTTCCCTATCTGAAAAGTGATCTATTGCTATATGAAATAAATTTTGTGTGGTGGTTTTGTAGAACTGTTTCGTTTTGTTTTGTTTTTAAGTTTTGTAGCAAGCGTTTAATCAGTGTACACCCAAACGCAGAGCCCAAGGGCACACTGCAAAAGGTAGCAAACCTGTCAGCCTGCCATGTTTGTTAGCATAGCAATCTGGACAAGGAGAACCATTCCATTTGTAACAGTATTTCTGCCACCAACACATTGTACTTTGGAAAAGCTTCGTGTAATTTTCAGTGAGCCCTTTCCATTGCAAAAACATGATAAAATATAAAATCACACCATCTTCCCAATGTAGGATTGACTGCTTTTATAATAGTTGCAGTCGCTTTGCTTGCATATGTCCGTTCTTAGACATCGTAGACAATTAAAACACCTGAGTGTTTTACAGCATCTACAGTAATGTTACCATGGGATTCATAAGTGCTTGTAAAACTTGTTCTGCATGGATTGAATATAAATGGACCTTGAGCTTCAGGTTTGGGTGTCCCTGAGGGATTCTGTGTGTGTACTCAATACCCACATAGCCAACTTCAGGCTTGTCTCAAAAAAAGCTTGTATAACTCAAGACCTTTGCTCTGAGTTTTATTGGCTGTTGGCTGAAAGTTATATTCTTTACCACTTTATATATTTAAGCATTTTATTTGTTGTATTGGCATAAAATCAGGTGGAGATACTTTGTATTTTCAAATTTCCTTAAGCTTTTTAAACTCATGGAATGTTTATACTGACTGTGGAACATATGCAATATCTTACAGTTGTCTCATTCTGTGAATATTCATTTTAAGAAACCTTGTTGCAATTGGACAATTTGGAAACGGTACTTTCATGAGCCAGAGAAGAGGAGCTCTGCTTGATTACTGATCCTTCCTCATCAATGATGTTTCCAAATCCCTGGATTGCTCAGGTGGCAAATTTTCCCAGTCAAAATGGATTCTGTTCTGGATGCTGTCTGACTAATGGACAAGTTGCAGAAGGCTTACCGTCAAAGTGGATACGTGCTGAAGTGGATTGCTTTCCTCAAACAATACTCTCCATGGAATCTACAGCTGTGAACTGTACATTTGAGTTTGCATGCTCCTCTGCGTGACGGGATTAAGCCTAGATTTCTTTCACTGAGTACATTATTGATATGCTCTAATTGTCTATATAATCTTTTTTTTCGCATGAGAGCAGGCCAGTAGATGTAGTGGAAAAGGAAAGTTAAAATCGGTTCTCTTTCATAACTAAATTGTCAATAATACATCCCCAAACCCAGGTCCTTCCCTTGAAGGAATTTGCTCGTAAGCTTCTCAATCTAACTTCTCTTCAGATTCTCAGGAGTATCTAGCATTCACACTAGCATAGAGTGTCTAGCAAAGTAGCTACAGTAGAGTTGCAGCAACTAGAGCAGAGAGGAACCCTGCAGGGCATTGCAATTTCCCCCTCCTGTTGTCTTTCAGGAACTACATGAATGACAGTCTACGAACAGACGTCTTTGTCCGATTCCAGCCCGAGAGTATTGCCTGTGCCTGTATCTACCTTGCGGCTAGGACGCTGGAGGTCAGCATGTTTGTCTTGCATCACTCACGTTAACTTCATAGCTTTTGTGTCTGAGTAGTAAACTAATTGACTGTCTCTTACTGTTACAGATTCCCCTTCCAAATCGTCCCCATTGGTTTCTCTTGTTTGGAGCAACAGAGGATGAAATTCAAGAGATCTGCATTAAAATTCTGCAGCTGTACACTCAGAAAAAGGTATGGTAACAACTTGTCTTTCTCAGAAGATGGGGGATGGGGCCCATAACTTGCTTCCATTGAAGTCAGTTTCAAAACTCCTGGCTTAGTAGCCCCAGGGTCCCAGTTAGCAAGTCACCTCCTCTAATATAGATTTTTAACCTGTCATTCCCCAAAGGTGTTGAAGGCAGATAACTGTAGATACAAAGCAAAATTTTGATTTAAAAACAACCCCCTAATCCTATCTCCACCTGCTTAAATGTCTGTTTGGACAAATAGGTCTTGCATTGCCTCTGGAATATGCTTGTCCTTTGGTGAACCTCCAGGGAAGAGAATTCCAGATGGAATTCTTACTGCATGGAATGCTCACTGTATTTTCAGGTTGACTTGGCTTATCTGGAAAGTAAAGTAGAAAAAAAGAAGCTAGCCATCGAAGAGGCAAAAGCACAAGCCAAAGGTCTGCTCACAGATGGGACCCCTAGCTTGGATACTACATCGGGATTTTCACCCATCCCTAAAACTGGTTGGTTGTCACTGTTATTTGGGTGTTCTATATGTGCCGTGGGGATATATTTCCTGCTTGTGTAGATACGCTGCACTTTATTTAACTTTATTGCCATATGTTAAAGACTATGGTCCAATCGGATCCTGTTAAATTATACATGTTGCCTCTTTCACTGCACACTGAGCTTTTGCTTTCCTGAATTCTAAATGGTTTGGTTTTTTTAACTACAATAGAGCAAACTACTCTAAAGTAGTTTTCCCCCTTTGAAACTAGTTGTCCTTTTAAGTCATTGTAAATTTGTACCTATCTATAGTGGAGAAAGGTTACAGACTCAGACCACCACATATGAATCTACAGATTTGTAGGGCTCCAGGACTGGAATGAAATGGCTGCATTGTGTTTTTAAAAACGCAGTTTTCTTCAAACTAACTACTACTATGTCCTTCCTGAAGAGAAAGGCATTTAAGTATGCTTGAAAGAGAATGGGGGAGGTGTGCTTTGTTTAACCAAGTAAACTGTCGCCTCTCAAGTGTAAACGGCTTTGATGCAACGCAATTGTACAGCCTGCATCTGGAACACTATTTGCAGGGTATAAATATTTGTCCCTTGATGCCAGCAACTTGGACACGTGTATGGCTTCAAACTCCCTTTCTAGATTTCTTTAGCAGTTCTTTAAAAGGAACGTTTTTTCCCAGAGCACCTTATGTGGAAATCAGGTGTCCATTGCTTAACAGCATCCTCATTGAAGATACACTATTAATCTACCTTTCCAAGCTAATGAAATAGTGTGGCTGATTGCGTAACATACAGGTTCAGGCAGCCTTGAGGAGGGGTGTCTGATAAAACACTGTTTGGGGGTAAATTTATCTAGCAGTAAGGCAATACTGATTTCCTTCTTTAGAAGCTGATTAACTTGTGGCTTTTATGGAGACTGTTCAGATTTTACCTCTTATGTGTAAAAGGTAGTGAAACAAAGTCTGAGTTGCTGCTTTAGCTGAGGCAACCCACCAAATTCTTTTATTTCGTTTCCTTTGATTTGCCTTCAAACAGGACCACGCTTGCTCTGCTTGCATCTTGTCTACTTGGATTGTAGGTTGGGAACTTGTATTCTTTGTACAATGTGTAGCATTATGGGGCACCATTCTCGTGTGGTCTTCTAAGCAGTAAACATAATATGCTGACCTTTTGTGTGTGTGTGTTACACTCCGTTTTTATTCCAGAATCTCCAAAAGAAGGTAAAGGAAACAAACCCTCGCCACTTCCTGTACAGGCAATGAAGAATGCCAAAAGAAAAATGGATGCAACAAAAAGAATGAAATCCAACAGCCCAGTGAATGGGTAAGGTCCCACAGCAGAAATACATGCTCCCTTCTATCTTTGTGTATAGCATTAAACCTAACCCTCTTCTCCGAATTGTCTCCCTCGCAGCATTCAGAAAGGCAGAGAGAGCAGGAGTCGAAGTGGAAGCAGAGGTCAGAGCTACTCCAGATCGCCATCTAGGTCTACATCTCCAAAGCGGAGGTATGTGCTATAATGGGTGGGAATGCACACGTCCTTAGCTTGGCAATGGGGTGTGGGCTCTGAGCAATTTTATATACAGGAATAGATCTAGGAGTTGCAGAAATGATACTTGTAAGTGTGTGAAGGTGCTGCATTTGGCCCCAAATAAATGTAAGTGCTTTTGTGATCAGATAAATTACCTATTTGGAATGGCATCTTCTTAGCTGGGTATTTTCAAAGCAATTTCTGCTAACTTCAGTGACCAAAATAAGTGTGGACTTGTATAGTACAGCTGCACGAGTGGGAACTGGGTTCAATTCCAGCTCCCTTAACAAGCAATTTGGACCTGTAGTTGGAACTGCAGTGGGTGCTGTGGAATTGCACAACACAAAAGGTCTGAATTTGGCCAGTTGTTGAGCATGCAGTAGCGAGGGAAAACTGCTTGATAGTCACAACCCAAGCTGCTGAATGTTCAGCACTGCAGACTAGGAAAGACACCTTCCTGTTAGTAAATATGAGCCTAGAAAGCCATGCAGAGTGGGTCAAACTTTTGGAACCTCATTTTGAAAGAAGCTTTTAAAAACAAGTTTGAGGGATAGCAAAAGGTCTTGTACTAAATAGTTAGAGAAAAGTTTTTAAAATGGGGGGAAGTGACCCTAAATCTATGATGTGGAACCTCTGACCCATGGATCTAGTCCCTTGGTGTCGAGCTCTAAAAGTGAGCTCAGGGAAAGTATGGAGGTGAGGACGTGCACTCCAGGACAGATGATGGATCCAAGATCTGGACCCTGATTAACAATCCTGATTACATATTTTAATTTTCCACATTCTGTCTGAGCTCTGTAGGCAGCTGGTACCTGTACTGCTGTGAGAATATAAGTCGCCATCTCCAGTGTATTGTCTAAATTCCAAATTGCCTTTTACCTGGTTTCTTGGAGAGCCTGCTTAAAATGAAGCCTGGTTTTCCCCCTTGAAGAGAACAGCATTTTAGATGATGCATGGTCTCACCATTGAGCACTGCGTTGTGGCACCTTTTATGTATCTAGCATCACTTGCTGAGGGTTTCATGCTGCTGTTTCTCTTTGCTCTAATAGAAAGAGTGAAAGCTACTCAACATCAAGTGGCTCCAAATCCCACAGCCGCTCCAG
This sequence comes from Sphenodon punctatus, assembly GCA_003113815.1. Taxonomy (NCBI): domain Eukaryota; kingdom Metazoa; phylum Chordata; class Lepidosauria; order Sphenodontia; family Sphenodontidae; genus Sphenodon; species Sphenodon punctatus. Next base: position 1,489,599 of record QEPC01001471.1, on the reverse strand, counting down.
GAGTCGCAGCGACTCCCCACCTAGGCAGTTCAGCCACAGCTCTAGTTACAAAGGCTCCAAGATGAGGAGTTACAAAAAGTCCAAGGATTACAAGTATTCAGCCCACAAGCCAAGGAAGTCTCGCAGCCGGAGCTCCTCTCGCTCTCGAAGCCGCTCACGGGAACACACCGATCATTCTGGGAAGTACAAGAAAAAAAGCCACTATTACAGGGATCGGAGGCATGAGCGGTCGCACTCGTACGAGAGAACAGGACACCATTACGACAGAGACCACCCCAGCCACAGCAGGCATAGGAGATGATCGTTACAAATAATGAGCCAGGCATGTTGCTCTTTTGGATTCAGTGAGAAACTGATTTTCCCCATGTACTCTTGGTGTTTAGAGTGACTGGGGGGGCTGACTACACCACTTCTCCTTGGCGATTTTTGGCCCTTTGCCAACCCTATGAATCCAAAGGAAAGATACTGTATGGACACAATGAAATAAAGACTTAATTAGATGTCTTACTACTTTAGTAACACGCTGAAGAGCCCTTGTGGTAGTGTGTGCTCCTATGCCTGCTCTTTAGTGCTATAGTGACCGTCTGTGGGCATACTATAGTGCAATGGGATATTAGTATAACTTTAGACTTGGTCCTGAGAGTGGCATTCCCTTGCCAGGTTTAGAGCTTTCTGCTGAACGGCCACTCCTGAAGGAACTAGAGACCTCAACCACGGAAGTGTAGGAGTGGCCCGGTGCTAACACAGCAGTCTTGCCTCATACTGACTTGATGACGTTGTACAAATGTAAGGTGACTTTTTAAAATTTTAGAACCGATGCCTATATTAGGTGGTCCTTGTGTATATATTTTGTAGTGTTTAACAGTACAGTATGGGGAAATGGCCTTACTAGCCCCTTATTTACACTTTATCCACAATGTACAGAAAGCTTTTTGTTTAATACAAGTGAAGCTATATTCTGAAGAGAAAAAAAAAATATTCAGAACTTGAATTCTATCCACTTTGTGTAGAGAATTCTGCTAAATGTGAAAGTATTTAGATCCGTGTATTGAAAGTAGTCTCTATTTTTTATCTGTGCAATGCTGGAGGCTGGCCACCAGCTCATGATTAGAGATGTTTCCTATATATAAACATTTATGTGGTTTGAATAACTCTCTATACTCAGGATCTTTGAAACTGAAGAATTGGTAGTTTGTCAATCTGCTTGCTTGTTTAAAATGGAAAGTGTAAAAAAAGAAAAAGAAAAATATGCAGCCCAGCTGTATCCGTTTTAGTGGTATATCTGAGCTGTCCTTCTCCCCTTGCTCCCTTATTTCATTAAAGTATTTGATTTTTGTATTTAAACACCCTGATCACGTCTGTGTTCTCGAACTGCCTACTTAGCAACTGGATGTGGACAGAACTACCCCAGTGGTGTAACCTGAGGGACATAGGAACCCCTATTAATTATGGGATCTGGCCTCCTTTGGTTACTCGGGCTTGCAGCCTTGGGGTGTCCTTGGATTCACTGCTGTGCCTGGATTGTTGGGTCACGGCAGTGGCCAGGAGCACTTTTCAGCAGCTTCATCTGGTGAGAAGGCTACTACCTTTTTATCAGATATGGTCACTTTTATCCACACCCTCATAACCTTGAGGCTGGACTGCTGCAGTGCACTCTCTGTGGGGCTGCCCTTGATGACTGTTCGGAAGCTGCAGCTGGTCCACTTTCTGTCAAGGGCAGGTTATTGGGAGCATGTTAAACCAGCATTCCAGAGTCTGCAGTGACTGCCAGTAGCTTTCTGGGCACAATTCATGGTACTGGTTTTGACTTATAAAGCTCTAAATGGCTTTGGACCCCAAGTATCTGAAAGAGACCCCAAGTATCTCTTTTCTTATGTTCTGTTACGGCCTCTGAAGTCGACCGCCTGTGCCCTCCTGCAGGTACCATCTGCCCTTGAAGTTTTCACAGCAAGGGCACACAGAGGGGTTCTCAGTGGCTGTCCCACAATTATGGAACTGCTTCCCTGTGGAGACCTGCCTAAGCCCAAACCTGCTCATCTTCTGGAAAAGATGCAAGACCTTTTTGTTTGACCAGGCAGGAATAGGGTTGGTTTGAAGGGGCTAGGGGGAAAGGTTGTGGGGAGACCAAGGGGGATTTATGTTTTTTTAAACTGCCCTAAGCCTATTTGGGAAGGGCAGGGTAAAAATTGGAATGAATAAATTAAATAAATCAATGCTCTCCTGTACCTTGAGCAAAGGTAAAAATTTCTCCCTAGTAGGCTCCACTGTGATAATTGCGTGTCAGTCATGTGGAAAAAATACTTGTTACGACGTTTGGATCGAACGTGACAAAGAAAAGCTAGCCCCTCACCTGCCTAGCAAGTCCCCTTTAAAGGTGCCTGATTTTCAGAATGTGCTCGGCTTCCACCCTTGAAGCCAAGTCCTAAAGTGTCTCAAAGTGGGTGGGCTTCCTAATATGAATGCACAGCAAATTGCTAGTCAGGTAGGAAGACTTGCCGGCTAGTATATGCCCACAAGTGTCCATCGCTTATATAGAAGATGAAATAATCTTGCCACATGGCTTTTTTAAAAAAGACTCAAATTCACTCCGCTGTCTGGTCTGAATGTTTCTTGTGAAACCTTTACTTAGAAGGCAATAATCTGTTCCTGGCAGCTGTTCCAGGCCAGTGCAAAAGGGCTTAAGCTGTGCCATGGTAGCAAACGTAGGGCATGTTCGGATAAACAGGATTAAACTAAAGTTATTAAATTGGTTTTGTTAAAATGAAGTAACTACCCCGCTTCTGAAGTGTTCAGATGAACAGCTACACTGAAGTAACTACATCAGTTTAATTAAAATGAATTACTTATGTTCTACCAATCCTCCTCTCCTATCCTTTGATGCTTTGAAGCAAGGATCCTGTTGACCCCTAATGGCCCATGCCCTGGCCCTGCCTTCCTGGGGGCTCTCCTGCTCAGTTCCTGGCACTTGCTTGTTTCATGCTCAGCTTGGTAGCAATGGCTACAGCAGCAGAACTTTTTGGGGGGGCAGGGAGAAGATAGGACCACTTTGGCAGGCAGTGGGGAGGAAGCAGTGTAGGGAAACTGCTCCCCGGTGCTGTTCAGCAACAGAGATGTGTCTAGCTCCAGCAACCGCGCCATTGGGAATAAGTTTCTACCTAGATATGCTGCACAGGGAGAGCCAGGATTGAGCTCTCTGTCTCCCTCACACCAAGAAGGTGTCATGAACAATTAAATTGATTTTAAAACCACCAAAGGGGAGTATGTTTCCTGCTTTTTCAGTTTAAAGTGCTGTTTGGACGGTATCGAAGTTAAGATAAGGCTTAATCGATTTAAGTTTTCAGAACGTGGCCTCAAGGATAGAGTTAAAACTTTAAGTGAGGTGTTGCATGTTTCTTATACAACAGTGCTTCTCAAACTGAGGGACATGGAACGTATTTAGGGGGAAAGGGGGCACAAAGAGGAGCATAGGTAGCAAACACCTACCTCTGCTCTGACTGAGTTAGGTGGAATCTCCAAAATAATGGTGTGGCAAGGGGGGTTGGGAGAACAAGGGGGAGAGGGAGGCAAGGTACATTGGGGAGTGGTGGTGAAGGGGTGTCTATTACCACAGACAAGTGAAACGGCACAGATCAAAGTTTTAGAACTACTCTAGAGCAGGGTCTCGCAGACTTTTTGCCTGTGACCCTGTTTTGAGATTTCAGTGTAGCCCTGTGATCCAAACAGCAACAAAGCCAGGCAAAGTATAGCAAATATGTTAGGACTGCAAGTGCACTTGGGGTTCTAGCCTTTAGGTGGAGAACCTCTTTTCTACAGGGTACTTATTCCCATTTGCTGGCCGCTCTGGCAGTGCTGTTCCTTGTGCATTCACTTAGTGGGGGTATCCCCTTAACTTCTGATCCCAGCCAATTTCAACCATTTCTTTATAGCTAAAATGTTTGACACATTAACAAAAAAAATTTGGTTTAACAACTAAGTTATGACTCATATACATACTGTCACGGGTTGGAGGTCTGCACCCCCACTTTACCGGGTTTGAGTGACTCCGTTTCACCTCGCTTACAGCCCACTTGAATCAGTTTTCTCTCTGGCTGATTCAATCCTGCAGCAAGGACAACTCCTTTGTCACCCAAGGGCCTGATCCTTCCCGTTTACAGACTTTCTCTCTGGGGTCCCAAGAGCTTGAAAACTTGTTGCTCACTTCGGTTCCACTGTTAGACACAGACACTTCTTCATAAAGATAAGTTAGTTTATTGATTTACATAAGCAAGATTGTTGATAGAGTGGTAACTAGAAATAAAAGGTAAATATAACGCATTCCTAACCTATACAGGTTGAGTTCCTAAATAAGGATCTTACCCTATAAAGGTCCATAAGTTCTGGTTCCTCAGTCATAGGTGTAGAATGACTGGGTGCTGATCTCTTAGTTGGTAGAAAGCAAAATCATGCCTCTCAGTTCATGTCTTCCAGCCTTGCTTGGCAAGATTCACGATGCAGATGTGGTTGCTCAAGATGGCTCTGACCAAGCGATAGCGAAGATGGCTAAATGGCCCTCTTAAATAACAATTCTGAGTCCTTTGTTTATCCTTCGCCCCTTGGAGAAACCTGAAGTCCGTTAAGTACACAGAAAGTAACCTGGAAGATCCATTTGCATCTCCATAGGGTTCTCTCTGGCGAGGGTTCCCAATACGCATTCTTTAAAATGTCTCCACTTCCTGGAGTTTCCTCAGTGTCACAGTCCTGATTTGAGTTTTACAGTTCTTAATTGTAACATTACATACATGTTGAACATTTTGCTTTACATATTTACTAGACTTGAAGTTTACATGTAGGCCAGTATCATGTGTGTGAACCTATGTTCCTCCGTGACATGTACAATGTAGCCCTAACAACGTTAATCTGTAAAGACTTTCACATCCCTATCTCAGTATTGTCACTTTTATAAGCAATAGAATATTCACAATTTTAATAGGACTTGCAACTCAACTTTACTATACAGGTACTCTCGCCTGCATAATATTATATTGAACATTTTTCCCCCTCAGGAGACCAGGCTTCATTCAGGTTTATACTGTACAGAGAGGTACATGTTCTAGCTGGAAAAAAAAATCCCATATCCAAAATAAATTTTGATCCACCTAGCAAGTCACAGCCCATTGGGCGGATATGTAGCAACTAAAGAAACTTGAGGGTTTTTCCTCCCCTAAGTAGCTGAAATCTCTTAAGTTCTCAGTCTTAAGGTAGATTACATCGTAGGATGGGTTCCAGTAGCATTAGATGCTTCCCAGTAGTTGCATGAAAGGGCTAGTCCCCCTCCTTCATCCAGTGTAGTTTTAGACAGTATGCAATCTGAAGACCCCACAGGAGTTTGAGGATGAGGCTTACCCATAAGATCCCCTGATGTGACCTTCCATGCTATGAGGATTTATGATACAGCTATATGTAGTGTGTGGGGAGTTTCCATGAGTAAATTACAAATTTGCCTGCAAACAGCTGTTGGTGCCTGTGGAACTCATTGCCAGAGGATGGCCACTTTCACGTTTGACCTGGTAGGCAGGGATACTTCCATGAGGGCAAGTGCAGCTCTATTCTCACGGGAATTAGCGCACTTAGGAATGCACTATTCTGCTTTTATACTGCAAGAACACTCGTAAAAGTTGCATTAGGGGGACCCGGTCATGCGCAAATATTCTTGCTGGATAAAAGCAGAATAGCGCATTCCTACGTGTGCTAATTCACATGAGAATGGAGCCGTGATTGCTATTATGGAAGTTTCTCCACCTCCCAGCTAATGTGTGAAAGTGGCCAACGTTGTGACAGCCAGTAGCATAACTGAGTTCAAAAAGGAATTGGATAAGTTCTAGGAGATAGGTCTATAAATGGTTGCAAATCAAGCTGTGGGGGGATGAGACCTCTGACAGTCTAGGATTGGGAATTATTAGCAGAAAATGGATTACTCCATTATGACCTGTTGGGCACTTCTCTGAAGCAACTGGAGGTGCCCACTGTCACAGGCTGCTGGGCTGGATGGACCCCCAGTCTACCCTGTATGTTGCTATGCTTGCTGACTGCCAGACTGTTCTCCTACAAAGATGATTTTCAAGGACGATCTGCTTCGGTGTCATGGACAATTCTTTACTGTATGCACATCAACTCAGTACAGTAAGGTAAACTTCCTGGTCAACACCAATAATGTTCATATCTGCTTGTAAAAGTGCATATATGAATGTTGTTCTAAATGGGTGAAATGGCTTTTTATGGAATGAGCAAAATATTGCTTCATTCATGAAATAGGCAATGAAATGTGTCTAATGATTGTACAGGGTCGAGTACATTGTTGGTGCTTTATACATAATAATGAAATAAGCAAATTCTCTGTCTAATCCACAAAATAAGCAGTACCTGTATCATGAATTAGGCAGAGGTTTTACCTATTTCATGGGGGGTGGGGAGCACTTTGACAAATTTAGTGTAACACAACATGAAGGGCTGTATTGGTTCAGACCAATGGCCCATCCAGCCCTGTATGATATCTCTTATCAATTGCTTTTAAGCACAGAACAGACCAAAGGGAGTGATCCATTCCCTGCTGCTATTATTATTATTATTATTATTATTATTTATTAAGCATATATATAGCACAAGCAATGTACCTGGTGCTTTACACACAGTCCCTGCCCAAGGGCTTACAATCTGAGAGACCCGGCGGGGGCGGGAGGAGATGAAGGAAGCGGAACAGAGAGAGAGAGACAAGGAGTGTCTCATCATTCACAAAGATGTGAGGTCTCAGGTACATGTGCTTGGCTTGGTTACATTAAGAATGATGGCTGGTTAGTCCATGTGGTGAGGGCCATGGACCAACCAGCCATCACTTCGTATTCACTTCCTGCCCTCGAAAGTCAGGTCTCATCCAGACCAACTTCACCAATAGCCTTTTATGGACCCTATCCTCTAAGTACATACCCAATACTTTTTCAAACCTAGTTACTCTATTGACCTTAACATTCTCTGACAAGTTCCACAATGTAATTGTACATTGAGTGAAAAAATACTTCCTTCTGTTTGTTTTAAATCTGCTGCTAATTAGTTTGTCCCTACTAGTTCTTGTATTGAGTGGGTAAGTAACTGTTCCCTTGTTGCTTGTTCCAGACCACTCAAGATTTTGTAATCTTCAATCATATCCCCTCTGTCATCTCTTTCAAAATTACTGTAACAAAAACAGATGCTTTTATTACTTAAAAGCTTTAGGTTTTATATTATTTATTAAATATATTTATATCCTGCCCCTGTTGCCAACAGCAGCTCAAGGTGGCTAACGATCAGTTCACAAATAAAACAGTAATAACAATAAAAAAGCAATTAGAACATGTTACCATCTTAAAATTCGAGCTGCGTAAAAAATACATTCTCCCAAATCCACCTAACCCTTGCTCCCCCCACCAAACACCTGGAGAGAGCCATGTTTTACATTGGTTGGAGGAGGTCTTGGAGGTTACTCATGGCACACAATGCAAAGCCCTTAGGGAATAGTTAAACCCATGTGTTGATACTGAAGTAAGGACACAAGTATCCCATAGAACTGTTAAATTTCTGGGTCACTGGTCTACTGTAAATAAATGGACGTAGGTTGGATTTTATAGTATCAAACAAGTCTATATAACTAAAGCCTCAGGTACTCCGGTATTTATTAGAGATCTAGTCTTTTGTTTTTAGCTTTATCCGGGCCCTGGGCTACGAGTTTGTATTTATTATATGAGCTTTTATGTTTTTTGCTATATTTGTTATATGGTTATAACTATGTTGTTAATATGGTATGTATGTTTTTGTTCTAATTACTATGGCCTAAGGTCACGTCAATAAATCTACTTACTTACTTACTTGTTGGTGAAAGGCAAGAAGCTCCAGGCTGAGGCAAATCTCCGCCAGGAGCACATTCCACAGCAATGGAGCAGCCACCAAGAACAGCCACCTGTCGGTCCAAATTCAATAATGCAGGATCTCTAGGAGGGCGCTCCCCGATGACTGCAGGGGCCACCCAGGGAGTGAGGCGGTCCCTCAGGTAAGCGAGGCCCAAGCCATGTAGGACTTTAAAGGTCAAACCAGCATCTTGAATCAGGCCCAGAAGACTGTAGGCAGCCAGTGCAGCACTCGGAGCACCAGCAAAATATGTTCCTGGCAGCCCATCCCAGTAAGCAGGCGGGCCGCCACATTCTGCACCAGCTGCAGTCTCCAGACCATCACCATGGGCAGCCCTATGTAGAGCGCATTACAGTAGTCCAGTCCCCTCAAGGTGACGAACGCATGGATGACAGTGGTGAGATCGGAGTCCAAAACATATGGACGGAGCCGTTTCACCAGATGTAATTGGCGGAAGGCACCCCCGGCCACAGCCGACACCTGCACATCCAGGAGCATCCCCAGGCTCCACGCATAAGAAACCAACGGAAAGTGGAACACCCCCCCCTCAATAATGGGGATTTCCCCCTCTCCCAGACCACTGGCCCCGCCCACCAGCATCACTTCTGTCTTGTCGGAATTGAGCTAGTGATTGAGGAATGTGTCAGTGTAGTGAAAAATTACATGACATGGTGGCCCTTCTATAATTCCTTCACTGCCTGCCCACCATCTTAGAATCACTCAAAAAATATTGTGGCAAAATGGTTTTATAATTAAAGTATTTATAATTAAAGTATTTTAATGAATATAATGAACAGGAGCTGGAAGCTGACAAATTAGAAATTCCAAATTCTTAAGTGACAGTGTGATCCTTGAGGCATTTAGTACTGGTACTTGCCTCTTCTAAGTGAATGGAAGTTGAGCTATGTATCCTGGGAATCATGCTGTGAGAGTAATTAACCCTTGGAGCAGCTTACGCAGGGAAAGGATGGGCTCTCCATCACCTGGAATCTTGCCCAGCTATTAAATATGACGAGGTTCTGGGATAAAAGCAATATGTCACTGGTCTGTTATAGAGGAGGCTAGGCTAGAAGATCATTCCAGTTCCTTCTGACCTTTAAACTCTTTAACATTGCCTTGGTTTTGAGAGATTACAGTAGACCGCAAAGCTGAAGGACGTGGGTGCTCAGTTGGCTCTTTTCGGCTTTGGGAATATAGAAGAGAAGTAGTGTTTGTAAAACTGATGGGGCAGCACCTTTGAGTTTTATTTAGAACAGTGCAGCATCCCCAAATACACTTTTCTAGGGATAAGGGGCAAAGATTCTAGTGTCTAGCTGCACAGACTGGTTTTAACCAAGCAGATCTGTGTTCAGTTTGTTCTGAAGACAGACAACCACTTGCCTCCACCTGTACTTTGCACGCAGACATGGAAACTTAAAAGTGATTATTTTGCACACTGAGTATATTAAATAAGCGGAGCAGAAGTCAAGGTCTCAAAGTAACTGCACCAAACAGAACAAGCCAAAGTAACCTTGATCTGTCAAATATAGTGTTTCTAATCTAAACAAATTATTCTGGGGAAAGTCTTGTCCAAGCCCTTTGCCCTTGCTGCCTGGTGGAGTTGCAGTACACAAACCCATTTACTTGCTGCTGCTATGCCTACAAGGAAAGGGGGTAATCCCCACCTTAATCATTAGTCATCCCACAGGTTAAGCTAGCCAAGGATACAAAATGCCTCGCACAAGGAACAAGTTCAGTGGGGGCATTTGACACGGTTGGAGAGTGTAGGACATCCCTGGAAGACTAGGATCTTTTCTTCCTTCTAGCCTTCCTCTCTTGTGTGCAATTTATTCATTTATGAGTAACCCAGCATCAAACAAACATACAGTTCATGACCTCCCTTTGTGGACACTCACCATCCAGCTCCACTTTTGCTCATTCCCTGGAGCTCTCAGCTCAGCTCCTGGTTCAGCTTTATAAAAGGCCCTGGTTAGCTGGGTCTAATTAAACTCAAGACAAGCGTGGTCATGACGCCAACACTAAGGTACTGCATACAGCCATAAACCTCCAAGTTTAAAATTGGGTGGAATGCCCAGAGATCTGATATGGTAGCAGTTGGTGGTGGGTGGTCCTTCTCTCCCTGCCTACCACAGCCTGCAGTGTCTGCAGTGCAATGGTGGGAAATGCCAAGCCTGTGGGCCACATCTGATATATGCATTACTTTTCATTTGGCCTCTTTCCAATTCCTGCAACTGGCCCCTGGATCCAGTCCTTACCCTCAGACCCTGAAAAAAGTGAGTTTAGGAGAGAAGCAGCAGCAGAGATGAAGACACGCACTCTAGGACAGGGAATGGATCCGTAGCGCAGATTTCTGGTCTGGACCCTTCACTCCCTTCCTCCATCCTGAGCCCATCCCATAGGTACCCCCAACTCCACCCCAACTCCTGTCTGGCCTGCGAAGCTTATGGGAATATATATCTCAAAAAATTGTGAGAGGAGGTACATCTCACCTCCCCTTCATTTGAGTCTGCAGCATAGAACAGCATCATAGGTTTGGGAAAGACCTCAATATTTAGATGGCCCTATTATTCTGTTCTATGCTGCAGACTCGAATGAAGGGGAGATGAGATGTCCCGCCTCCCACAATTTTTTGGCCCAAAATTATTCCATTGTGAAACCACTGAGCATCGGCAAATGGCGGGCTGTGCAGGAAGTTGTGCAGATGGATTATCTACCAAAAGTGCTTTGCCATTGCCTCCCTCATACATAAGATCCTGGGCCTGGTGAGCAGAGTGTATTGGCTGATGTCAGACAGAACATATTACGGGTGGGGCAGGTGGTCCACTGGGGGGCAGTCAGACAAACCCAATTGGAGCAGGGCTTCCTCAAGATACGTCAACTCGGTTGGCACAGTAGGCAGCAGCTGTGCTTTCTAAATGAGCCATGCTATATAAACAGTCCTAATCTGCTTTTCAACATGCTGCTTGAATCCAGAGAGAAAAGCACCTCGGAAACCTCAGTCCCCTAGAACAAAAGCGAGCTGCAGGCATGGGAGAAAGTGTGTGTGTGCATTTCTACGGTGAAGTTTGGTCCCAAAACAAAAGGGATTATATCCCTGGATTAAAGGACATCCTGTTCTAAAAGGGAACAACCTGTTCTTCCTAACAAAAAAACCCCTTGCCATGATAGCTTGCACAAAAAGAGTCTTGGCAACTAGCTAGGCCTGGGAGAAGCTGCTGAAGGGAGGATGTACGGAGATCAGGAGATAGAGACCGTTGAGATTCGTGGGACCCAAATCTTAGATGTTGCAAATTTGTTTGAGGATCTGGCCTGCTCTGGAATGGAAGAAGGCACCAGCTCTCCCCTGCTAACCTACGTCAATGATAAAGCCAATTGATTAATATTCATCTAATTTGCTTATTTCCTGTTGTTCAGATAATTTACTATATGAATATTTCCCCCGCCCCCTTCCAAATATTTACCCATTTTATAGACTCAGCAGATACGTTTGTCAAACAATTAATTGGCCAACAGAGTAAACTACTCAAATAATATTCTCATGGCCACCCAACTCTACCACACAGTTGGAAACTAGTCTAGAGTAGGTATGGGTTTATAGCAGGTTGGGTTATAGACAGCGTAAATGGTATTGAGAGAATTGAAATCAATGGGACTCTGTGTGTTTCCAGGATTGGGGCCCATATAGCCACAGTTCTGATTTTGGAACCAGTGTGGGCTCACTCAAAAAACTTCCCTCTTGTAAATTCACCAACTGTTCCTTAATCTGTATATATCTTGTTCAGCAGCAATGCATTCACAAAGCTGCTGATTCTCCTACATTTTTTGGCCCCTTCCCACTTCCCTGTGGTACTTCCCACAATGTAAAGAGCATGGAGGAACACCCTTATGATATTTCTTCATGCAGTGTTTCAGGTGTAGTACAGAGTGGAAGAGGAAGACCCTGCTCCAGGACATTCTGTTCACATCTCTATGGTCACTCAGGGGTAGGAAGTGATAAAGCTTGCTGACCGAATCTTGCTCTGAGTTAATCAAATCACACAACACATTTGACAGAGTCAGATACTTGCAAGCAAACCATTTGTATCAATTGGCAGAGAACCCATAGGGAGCATGGAAAATGATGGAGCTTTCACACAACTCACAGTGTGGGTTTGTGCACTATTCATTCCATAGAAGTGTGTGAATGAGCCCCGTGATTCTCAAACATTTAGAGGATTACTGCTGAAAGCACAAAGACCACCCAGGTCACCGATGGATGCAGAGTATAAGTTAGCAGCCCTCACATGTCCCAGGAGCAACAGTTTATGATGGGAAATTCATATTTTTGGGAGCCAGTTTACACTCAGTCACTAAAGATACATGGGTAGCTTAATCTTCCATTTGAAAAAGCAACTCTTTGTCCTTAGGCATCTGAATGGCAGAGGCTATCTCCAACATATAAAGCCTTATGTTCTTATAGAGCAGGGGTGGGAAACCTCAGACCCGGACCACAGCTAGGTTTCATTTGGCCCCTTTCCAGTTCCTGGATCTGGGCCCCTGGATCCTATATTCCTATACCCAAGTAGAATTGAAACGAGTATCTGCTGTTATCCAGTTAGCGTTGGTGATCAACCGGAATACCCATTTACCACGATACCACTCATTACCATTCATTTACCATATTGTTTACCAGCCATATTTTTTTTTATGTATCTTTTTACTTCCTCCCTCACTAATTTTAGAGTAGTAATGGTAAAGTTTGGTAATGCTGTAATATCCGGTAAGCTGGTTTGGCAGTTAAGAACATAAGTACTGCCACAATGGGTCAGACCAATGGTCCATTGAGCCTAAGGTGGCCATACCTCCCCTTTAAAAGAGGATGCTTATGACAAATACATGGTGCAGGGCTGCACTGGAACCAATGCAGCCCTGCAACATGTATTTTTCATAAGTGCCTCTTTTAAAGGGGAGGTATGGCCACCCAAATTGAGCCCAGCATCTGTCTCAGACAGTGGCCAATCTCGGTCGCCTGGAGAAGTACGCAACAGGTCACTATGGGGCAATCCATTCCCTGCTGTTCACTCCCAGCTCCCGATAGTAAAAGGTTACATTCCCCAAACCTACCCGACTAATAGCTTTAGCCTCCATAGTAACTGATTAGTTACCAAATAGCCACCAAACTAACCAAATACTATATATTAACTGCAGATAATTTTTTGGCTATCCATTTCAGGCCTACCCCAAAGGGCTGAAAGACCGGGTAAGTGAGCAAAGATGATAGCATGCATGCAAGGAAACAGGCAGATCCAAAGCACAGGTCCACAATCTGGACCCTTTTCTTCCAGAGAACACCTGTTAGGCACTCCCAGCCCTCTAAGCTTGTACTAATTTTCAAAGTGACCTCTGGGAATGAAAAGGTTTCCCATCAAGTACAGGTCCAAAAATGGTTATTGGTCAAGTTGGTCAGTGTTGAATGTCAGGGAGCGAGTGAATAGTAGGAAATGGATCTCTCCATTATGACTAGTTGTGGACTTCTCTAAAGTAATCAAAACTGGCCACTGTCAGAGACAGGATGCTGGGCTAGGTGGACCATTGGTCTGACCCAGGAGAGCATGTTCTCCCCTGTGTTTCCCCATAGAACTCTTTCCCTGGGCTCCCCAAGTGGCTTCTTGAGCTGCTGGTTGCTTGCTGTTCTCAGTTCGTGGGCTGTGGAACATCGTGATTGTCATAAAGCAACGGACAGAGCATGGGATCTCACAAGCTGAGTCACTGAGGAGTGTGATCTCTGGACATAACAGCTTTGCGGCTGATCTAATCCTGAAATGAAAAGCTAATTGGTAAAAAATATTCACAACAAGGGTTGTTGAACTGATTTGGGTGATAGGGGTCTCAGTCATCTAAGAAGTATGTGTTCTCTAGGCATGTGGCTACACCAGCTGAAGCCAGCTTATTCCAGGTCCTGGTGGTCTCAAAACCACACACCCTACACTGGAGAGCATGGATGGTCACTTGCAAATGGGAAGCTCAGGGCCTCATTCACACAACATTCTCCCCCTTGCAAACTCACCAAACGGCCTGGGCCCAGCTTACCTGCAGGACCGCCTCAGGCTCCAGATTGCATTGCGACCCCTGCAGTCGGCCAGGGACGCCTGACTCAATGTCCCCCAGGTTGCCCAGGTGGCGACGATGCGGAGGACGTTCTCAGTGGCCGCTCCCAGGCTGTGGCATTCCCTCCCGATGGAGTCCCACTTGGCCCCGGACCTCCCCTCTTTCCGAAGACAGTGTAAGACCTGGCTGTTCTGCCGGGCCTTTGCCGAGGGAGACGGGTAGGGTAGGTTGGGGAGGGGGAGTTCTGCCCTTTAGTTCTTTTTATCATTTTAATGTTTTTAATGATGTTTTATGTGTGTTTTTTATTGTTATGTTTTTATTTATGCATTTTGTAAGCTGCCCCGAGCTGCTCTGTGAGCAGGATGAAGCGGGGTAGAAAAATAGTTAAATAAATAAATAAATTGTTCCTTAATCTGTGTTTGCCTTGTCCAGTAGCAATGCATTCACGCAGCTGCTGACTTCCCTGCATTTCAGTGGCCCACCAGTTTACATCAGGTGGTGGTGAACAAGAGCATAATTATTTGTACCACAGCCTACTCTAGCAGAGTGTTGTGTGCATGAGCCCTCATCCTACTGGCCTGGCCCACTAAGGTTCCATGCAGATATGGGTATGAGGGCAAACAAGACCCATTTGCTCCTCTTCATCAAATCATGGATACAGAAAGGCAGATGGTTTATCACTGGGAACTTGGCAGGGTGTGTCTCCAATCAGTGGCCGTTTTTAAACAAGACGCAAACACGCATGTCCACCAAAGCTGGATTGCGCCAGGTGGGGGCAGCCAAAAAAGTACGTGGGAGCTGATGCCCACACATCCCCAGCCTGTATGAATGGCAGCAGCCAGTCATGTCAGCTTAGTGGTCTGCCTTTCAGAGGCACTGTGGGCAGAGAAACAGCCTTTGAAAGGCACAGGAGTGCTGGGGAGCCTGAGTTCCCCAGCGCTTGACCAGGACATATAGATTTCGAAGGCCAGTCTGGTGCGCTTCCCACTCCCCCATGGTCAATGGCAGGGGGAGTGCATGGGGGCTGCCGCGTTACCCAACCAGGGAGCCACCCATTAGAATCCCTCCCCACGCACTCCACCTGAGTGGGCATTCCATGGCTGTGCCACTCTGCGGATGCAGACACACACACACCAGCTGTGCTTGTTTAAAAATGGAGAGGGACTCCCTCTCACGCAACACCCATTGTTCCAGCATGCTCCCTACAGACACAGAAAGGCAGTTCTATATTGGTTATGCTCTGTTCACTTTTTGGAGATTTGCATCATGATCCTCTGGCAGGATACTGTGCAAGCTAGGTGTCAGCATGTACTCAAGTTCCCTTCAAGTGAATGGGACTCTCACATGTGCTAATTGCAATCAATCACACTGTCCCTCTACAACCGTAGCAGTTAGAGACTTAACAAAAACACAAATTTTGGAGAATGAAATCATAGCATCAGCACAGTGCTGCTATGCTGTTCTGCCATGGACTGGCTGCTTTTGGTCCCCAATGAGTATATGGGACATCTTGCCAAAACGCAGCGCAATCATTTTCCCGGTTTGACTGATGAAAAGACAGGACAGACTGTTCTCTGTACCAGCCACGTACTAATCTCTTTCCCTTCTCAAAGCCCAGTTTCATCATTTCCATGGTGTGTCTGCTATGGGCCATTGGTGGCCAACTGAAGAATCAAGAGGCTTTGTTGTCTGCAAAGAACACACTGATCTAGCAATCACCCACTGGAATCACTATGATGTCCAACACGTAGTGTTTAATTACAATCACCCCAACCACCCAGTCTTCTCTCTTATGTTCTGAAGCAGAGGTTTCCAAACAGTGAGGCAGGACCCCAAATGGAATTGCAGATGGGTTGTGAGCAACTGATATTGGATGGAAATACTCAGGGAACTGTGTTCCCCATTGGTGACAATCGAGAAAAGTTAACACAACACAGGTCTCTGGTATACACTGGCTTTGTTGCCAGTTGGGATCACAGGATTATATTTAAACTTCAAAATGGGGTCACGCAGGCACCGCCACCTGGGGATCACTGGTCTGAAGGCTTCTACCTGACACCCTGGAAAAGCTGTGGGTGCATCAAAGCCATTGGAGTGTGTCCCAGGCCTTTGTTTCATGGTAAACCTTAGTAGCAAGTATTCACGTCACAGCAGGGTGAGTTTTCTCATTGGTGGACAGTCTAGCCAGGTGCTGTTCTCAGGAGGCTATGCCTCAGAACTTCTGTTCCTCACTGAGAACAGGAAAACCCTCCCACGCATTTCAGGTTCCCAGGGCTTGCAGAGTAGGGTGGGATACAGCATTCCTGTTTGCGGTGAAAAGAGAAGCCCCCTTCCCTCCTTTTGCTTGCATTGCAGACCCAGGTGTAAGACCAGGAATGTAGGAGGACACAGCAGCTCTCCTGTTCCCTGCACTGAACCAGAGAGCTTCCTTCCTGCTTGCTTTGCAAGGTCTGTTTCGGGGCTTGCAATGGGGATAGGCCCAGTGGTGGAAGCACTTGGAGGTGGTGTGCTTGGGACAGCAAAATCCCTTTGGCTGGTTCTACATCACAGTGACACCTGCCCTGCTCATCTTTGTGAGTTCAGGAGGAGCTGCAAAGAGGTATCTTGAAAGCTACTAGGAGTTCAAAGTTCCCTCTAATCTTGACTTCACACCAAAGCTGAACACATACTCTCAATACCTCCTTTGTTTTATGTTCCATTCATAGGCAGGTTTGAGCTGCGCATTTCCAGGTGGCTGTAATTCCGTTTGTTTGCCCACAATACCAGGAAGATCAACCCAACCATATCAAGGTTCCCCTGGTAAGCCCATGCTGGAAGTAACACCAGCAGTACAAATTGTGCCAGTTGGGCACCCATCAGTTGATGTCTCTTAGCAAACATGCAGACCACACAACATAATTCATCTAAGTGAAGTCAGGGAGAGGATTCAGAAAATGGTCTCAGAATGTTTTCCACTGGACATCATCAATCCTCCAAGGTTGGCTTGAAACTGTGCCCAGGTTTCCTAACGTCTTGGCAGTGGAAAAGTTCAGGAACCCTTATCAGATCCTAACCCCCAGTGTTTTTGTTTGTTTTTTTCTAAAGCCAGAACTGACAAGTTCAGTCCTGGATCTGAATCATCACATAGTCAGTATTGCCAACATTGGAGATTTTTTATCATGAGTCTCCTGGGACTCCAGCTCCTGATAGTATGAACTAGAGCAGGTGTGAGGAACCTTTTCCCTCCCAGAGGCCACTTTGAAAATTAGTACAAGTTCCAAGGGGTCATGATGAGCCCAGCTGATATTGGATATATTCAGGGACCTGTGAAATTGGGGGCAGGGGTACTCAAGGCATGGCGTGCCTTAAGCATGGCCAAACAGAGACCATATCCCGGGCCCCACAGTCAGAGGGGGCCCTGTAGGGAGGCCAGTATTGGTAACCAATGCTCCTGAGGCCCTGGGACAAGCTATTTCTGTGGGGCCCTCTCCCTACCTATGACTCTCAGTCCCTAGGGGTGATTTCTGCCGGGGGGGGGCTGCCCCCCTCCTCACTAGGGTGGGGGAGCAGAGCCCTTAAGGAAGGGGCTGAAAGGGTGGGGCTATAGAGGGTGGGGTCATGAAGGCCCTGGATTTTATTTTCACCCTGGGCCCTGCAAATCTTAAAGCCAGCTCTGTCTTAAGGGGGAAAGTTCACTCAGGAAGAGGAGGGTCCAGCTCGTGGAGCAGTGCCATGAATCTGCTCCTTTCCTTGTGTACATACTCTCATCTCTGCTCTCTTACACCGAGTTTTCAGTTTTTCAGTGCTTAGAGGTAGGAAATTAATCCAGGGGGGCCAGACCCAGAAACTGGAATGGGGCTAAATAAAAACTAGCTACAGGCTGCATTTGGCCCCCACGCCTGAAGTTCCCCATCCCTGAACTACGTCTATCTTTTGTTTTTTAATCGAAAAAACACAGACAAAAATATGTTTCTACTCGGGGCTGCCCGAGAGGCTGGTCCGGAGGCTGCAGTTGGTGCAGAATGCCGCAGCCCATCTCCTTACGGGGGGATGGGGGGCACGACATCAGTGCTCCGGGCTCTGCACTGGCTGCCTATAAAGCACCGGGCCAGGTTCAAGGTGCTGGTTTTAACTTTTAAAGCCCTTCATGGCCTGGGCCCTGCTTATCTGCAGGACCGCCTCACTCCCCATGTGCCCGTGCGACCCTTGAGATCATCCGTGGGAGCCTTATTGGAGATGTTAGATCCTTTTCGGTGGCCACCCCTGTGCTGTGGAATTCGCTCCCGGAGGAGGCTCGGTTGGCTCCCACTCTCCTGCTGTTTCGGCATGTATGTAAGACCTGGCTGTTCCGTCAGGCTTTTGGTGAGGGGTAGGGGTGGGGAGGTTTCCCCACATATTGTATTTTTAAATTGTTTTTAAAATGTTATATTGTTTTATTAAGTATTGTTTGCCACCTCAGGCTGCCCTGTGGGAAGGAGGGGCGGGATAGAAATTTTAAATTAATAAATAAAATAGTCTGCACTGTTGCAGAGAAAACCTTCAAAATATGACTGCAGCGTGACTCCAAAAGCTTGCAAATGAACAAACAAACAAAATCACAATTTGGGGGGTGGGAGGGGCGGGAGCTGATCGATGAATTTGTGGATACTTGGGCTAGAGTCATAACTGCCAGATCCAAATTTCAAAACTGTGGAACATTCTGGCAGGGCCAGCCCCAGGCATGTGCCACATGTGCAGCCGCACATGGCCTCGCAGCCAGCTGAGGCCCCGCGCTTGCCTGGCTGAGCAGCAGGCTGCAGCCAGCTTCTCCCCCAATAAGTTCTTCTGGCTCCCCACCCTGGCTCTGGTTCCCATCCCTCACCTGCCTTTGCCTCCTAGTAGAGTAGCAGCAACAGTGGACATAATTGGACTGAAAGATAAAGCTGTTTGTTTACAAATAACTCCTCCCCATGTGAGTGATCAGAAGGTTGTTACCTTGTAAAGAAGGTTCTTTGAGATGGCTCCCAACATTCTCACAACTGCGTTGTGTATGCTCACCCAATTCAAATAATAGACCACGTGATGGTCTCGAGCGCCTCTAATATAAAAAGCACTCTCCCCTCAGAAAGACAGTTCCTTCCAACCCTTTCTAGGAATATAAGAAATTCCATGTGGGGCTGGAAGGGTGAGAATGTTAAGAGCCATCTCAAAGAACCTTGTTTACAAGGCAGCAACCTTCTGTTCAAGTGGCTCCTCACATGGCCACATGCATGGTGCAATCGGGAGAAACAACGGTTACTCCGTGGGTGTGGATGAGTGGGGGGTGAGTGGGGATGCGTGTTAGGCAGGTACTCATGCATCCCCCACTCACCATGGGTGTGTGCACTGCATCGTTCACATGGGGCTCCCCCACACACCACCTGCTGCTATTTCACTAACTCTTCTTAATGGCTGCTATTTCACTAACTCTTCTTAATGAAGTTATTGCTAACAAGACTACTGTCTTTAACAGTAAGACACCCCATAACCAGTTCATTTATGCCCCTGCCCCCCTACAATCAATTCACACTACCCCAGGGGCACAAACTAAATGGTTATGGGTGGGGGGCAGCGTGAATTGATTATATAGGGGTGGAAATGAACATTATGGTGTGGGGGCAGCATGAACTGATTATGGGGGCACAACTGAACTGGTTATATATATATATGTCTCTTTTCATGGCATAATGCGCTTAACAGGTTGGCTGTATTTTGGGTGTCTTGTCTGTTTGATAGCAGCACCTCTGGACTGGTTGCACCGCATGTGTGCACAAGGCACAGGCGGCACCAGCAGCAAGCAGCAACAGGCCCTGAAGGCCAGGGTGGCTAAGCTCCCCCCCAGTAAGGCAGTGGATGCGATCAGTCGCTCTGTGCCTGCCTCACTGCCCCTGCAGTGGGACCACTCCTGGAGAGTGGTGGTAGACACTCGGCTGGGGAGGTGTGGGGGGGGGAGGGGGGCACTGGGAGGCCATGTTTGTCTATGGTCGCTTGGAGGGGTGGAGAATGGGAATCCTTCCTGTCTAAAGGGAGTAAATTTTATGTAAATTTACAATTTGCATAATTAGGTGGGGCCTAATTATGCAAATTAGGCCCCACACCAAGACTTCGCACATGGCTTCACAAACCCTGCATTCTTGAGTTCTATGCGGTGCTAAGTAGCTGTGAGAACTGTCCTGTGGGGAGTAGTGAAACAGTGGGAGTGTTCTGTGGAGCTCTAGCAAGGATGATGCCTAGTATCTTGTGGTCAGCTCTGAAGCTGAGTGTCTGTTTTATGGAGGTCTGTGAAATGCTGGAGTTCAGTTCTATGGAGCTGTGAGGTATGGTGTTCTCTTCTTTGGAGTGCTGTGGGGTGTCTCTTCTAGGGATGCTAGGAAGTGGCGCAGTGGGCATCTACTCTAGAGTTTTATGGAGCTGTGGCATGACTGCTCTGTGAAGTTTTATGGAGTTGTCGAGTGACTGCTCGCTGGGGCTTTATACAGCTGTGGTGTATCTGCTCTGAGGGGCTTTATGGGGTAGTGGTATTCTGAATCTGAAGCAAAGGACAGCCCTTAACATACAGGCCAAGGTCATCTGGTGCTAACCTTCAAGGCAATAGTGCAAAGCTCTGGGGTGTTTTGATTCTTATTTTTGACTCTGCCTATTAAGTCTAGAGCCAGACTTGGATTTCCTCAGGCTAACACATGGGGAAGGGTTTTAATTAAGGCCTATCTCCAGTGTGTAACAAACATTTTGCCCAGTCCTAGAACATTCTAGTAGGAGTGAGGAAAGAGGTGAAAAACGAGGCGGGCATTTTCCTACCTAGGTAGATCTGCGGCCTAAGGATGCCAGCTGAGCCTCTCAACAGCTGCCACAATGCAGGTCAGGTCTTGTTCTCTTCCCCCGCGTGTTGATTAACATGCCCCAGAGAGAACTGATACAGTTAATATCTGGGGGATTAGAGAGCAGTGACTCATGAGAATCAGCTATGTTTGTCTTTGCAGTAGCGAGCGACCCAGACTTTTCTAACAGCCTGTAATTTGAAAGGGAGAGTTTGTGCCAGGTGCCACCTGAGAGTTTCAAAGGTTAGAATCTCATCCTGCTTTGAGGGTTGCCCTTTCAAGCAGGAGGCATAAAGGTAAAACATATGAAAGAAACTGGAAATAAGTCTGGGGAGCAGAAAGTTACAGTCATTGAGAGCTCTGTAGGGAGGGTCTCAGGCTCGCTTAGCTGATGTTTTCCCCCGTGGTGGCAATGGGGAAAATGCAGTGATCACAACAGGTCCCTGTTCAAAGGCCCTGTTTGTTATACCAGACCTTACCCCCAATAGATAAGTGAGTGGGGGCAGAGGGGGAAATGACTGCACCCCAGGCAGCTGGCTCTGTATGGAGCTTTTATTGAGGAGTCCCAATGTGTATTTTTATGATGCTGTGAGCCACCCCAAGCTGCCTGGGGTGGGATACAAGTGTGTAAAATAAATAAATAATCTACCCAGAGCAGCAGTAGCAGCAAATCCCACCTGCCTGGACCAGACTGGGGCAGCGGTGAGGCATGTCTGTCCAGATCATGATGGGGCAGCAGTAGCAGAGGACAGAGGGGCATATGCTAACCCCACTGAATAACCCCCCCCCCCTTCTGATGCTCAATAGTTCAAACTGTGGGACTCCTTGGGGCAACAGGGCTCCACCCTCTGCCTTTGTCCCCATACCCTGGGCTAACTCCACCATTGCCCAGTGTGCCTACGCCCCACTTGGGACCATATGTAATTATTAGTCACACAAATGAGTTTATTCTGAGGCAATTCTAAAGATATTTGTGAGGCACAAATTCCTTGAGGGGGCCAGGATTCCTGCTTTGGGAGGTGGTTGCCCTCCACGGTTAATTAATACATGTGTGAACACTGCAGCTGGAAACCAGCCCCTCACGAATATTGAGATGGCAATTTCTGCTAGGGTTACCACCTTCCTTCAAGTTTTGACCTGAAGCGAAAGGAGGCCATGCCAGAAGGGTACAGGGTAAAAAGGGACTCTTCTGCATGGACATGCCCCTTTTAGAACAGCTTGATGTCACAATGCTCCTCAGGAGATAGGGGCCACATGATCAGAAAGGGGTCAGGAGAATCTCTTCACACAACCCCTTTCTAACTGTGTCCTTGGGGTGGAGCTGCCACTCATCACCACCTGGGCTGGGGCTTGCATCCCTGCCCCCACCCTCCCCAGTACTTAAAGAGGGCTGCCTGGCCTGCAGGCGGCAACTGTTGCCGGTTGTTTGTGGGTCTTTGGGGGGTTGGAGTGGGTTGCTGTTTTTAGGTTGTGGGGAATATTTTTGTGGCCCTGGGTCGTAACGTAGCATTTATTGGGGGTGAATTAGCCATTGGGTGGTTATGATTGCGTGATTGTGTGGTGGCAAGGCAGCATATTTGGTTGCTTAGTGGGGGAGACTTGGATTGGGGTTAAGTGAGGGGTGGGTTGATTTTGTTGGGTTTGTGTTTTTGGTGGTTTTGAGGTGGGTGGGTGGATATGTCCTTTTCCCTGGTGAAAGCAGGTGAGGGGAGGGAATGGGTTAGGGTTGGTTGGGATGACCACGGCCATTGGGGTTATGAAAGGGCAGGGGAGGTACGGTTCGGGGGCAGGTACCAACAGGGAGGCGGGACAGGTGCTAGGTGCCAGTCCCCCTCTCCCCTCCCCCTCAGGCAGAGGGTGTGGTGGTTCATGATCAGAGGGCCCCTAGCTTGAAGCTGATGTTGCTTAATGCAAGGTCAGTTGCTAATAAATCATCAACAATCAGGGAGTTGATACTGGATTGTGCGGCTGACCTCGTGTGTATTACGGAGACCTGATTGGACACAGAGTTGGGGCCTTTTTTGGCTGACCTGGTGCCAGCTGGGTACTCCGTGCAGCATCAGCCATGACCGGAGGGACGAGGGGGCGGTGTAGCCAAAATTTTTAGGGATTCGTGGTCCGTCAGGAGATATCCAGTGCAGTTAATGGCAGGCTGGGAGGGTCTCCATCTTGTGGTTGATTTGGCAGGAGACAGTTTGGGGGTGCTGCTGGTATACTGTGCACCTACCTGTACAGCGGCATCCCTACACATGTTGCGATTTGATTGTATGTAATATACTATGAGAATTAATATACTGGAACCAATGACCATATTTGAAAATGCATGTAACTATTGTACCAAAGCTCTGAATTCTCTGTACTGATCCAGTAGGCAGGATCTCTAGAAATAGCCAGGTAGGCTGTGTGGGAAATAATCTCACATGACTTTCACAAACTCCCAACCACATCATCATGTCTTGCAAGACCAGTGATTTACATCATATTGCTGACCAACCGCACCCAGCCTGGAACAAAGCACTGACAAAGACTAAAACAAAGGGGCTTGATGAGAGGGTGCTTGAACACCCCTGAAGAATATCTCCTTCACGCCTGGAGGGGAAGGAGGAGATGTTTCTGCTCAGGGAGTTGCCAACTGACAAGCAGAAGCCATTCAAGCGGCCATCACCCTTTTTGCACCAGCACAGATGATAAAGGCATATCTACTCCCTGCCTGAAGGGAGGGAAAAAGATGTCCTGTTATCAAGTGCCCACCCTGACTAACAAACAAACTGGGAATGTGACCATTAGCACCCAGGCTCCAGATGGATGGGAAAGGGAGATGACAGCCAGACTCTGTAAGATGAATACCAGCAAGCACATTGCACAATCAAGCACCCTGGAATATGCATACTGAAGAACATCTTCTCCCCAAAACACTATAAAAGACTGAAGCAGAGACCAGAACGTTGTCTCAGCGCTTGGCATCTAACTTGGTGTTCGTGGGCTGTTGACCCTTTCCGGGACCCCTCCATAGGGGGTCCTACAACCCTATCTCCTGCTCCTGACAGATGACATCCACCGTTTTGAGCTTTCAAGACATGTAAGACTGACTTTGGGTGTGGGATATTTTATAGCTAGGTAACTGCTGCTGGATCATTACAGACTGGGTTTTATAAATGTGTGAACAACTAAATAAATCTATAACTATGATTTAAGATCCCTTCTATGTGAATCTCTCATATGTGCAAACCAGGGTGTGTGGGTCCCCCGATCCAAAGAGAGCTAATTCCCTATCCAACACACACTCTGATGGAGCTGGTGTCAGAGGTGGTGTTGCGGTCCCCAAAGACAATAGTCTTGGGGGACTTCAACATCCATGCCGATGCCAGTCTTGGCGGGGTGGAGCATGAGTTCATGACCGCCATGGCAACCATGGACCTGTCTCATTTTGTCATTGGCCCAACACACGATGGAGGACATATGCTTGACCTGATCTTCTGCACTGGCCTTGACACGGGGGATCTGTTAGTGGGGGAGGTGTCAGCAGAGCCCTTGTTGTGGACAGATCATTACCTCCTGCGGGTCAGTCTCCTGGCACACGTCTACCCCCAGAAAGGTGTGGAACCGGTTTGGTTGGTTCCCCTGGAGACTGATGGAACCTGAGAGGTTCCAGAATGCATTAGGGGAGTTACCCTCTGATTTTGACGGCTGTCCACTCGATGACTTCATGGTTTTGTGGAACACACTGCTGACTGTGGCCATCGACTAGATGGTTCCTAGGCATCGGCTCCCTTGGCATCGGCACCGCAGGCCACCATGGTTTGTGGAGGGTCTGCGGAAGCTGAAGCAGGAAGGGCGGCGGTTAGAGTGCTGGTGGTGCCGGCCTTGTGCTGAAGCTGATCGATTGCCACATAGAGCCCGGCGTTTACGGGCCTATGCCGTGGCTGTCAGGGCAGCGAAGAAGGAGTTCTTTGCTACCTTGATAGCGTCTGCAGAGCTTTTCCAGGTGGTGAAGGGGCTTGTCAGTCCAGCCTCCCTCTGCCTGGAACTGGAGTCTTCCAGTGCCCGCTGTGACATGTTTGTTGAGTACTTAGCGAATAAAATTGGTCAGATTCACCATGACTTCGAGTCTGCATTTATGACAATTGGAGAACCAGAGGTTATGGAGGCTCCGTCTTGTCCAGTTTTGTGGGATCTGTTTCAGTGGGTGA
>QEPC01001471.1:1404473-1414845 GCA_003113815.1 Sphenodon punctatus | reverse complement strand
GGGGCAAGTGTGGGCACATGGGGGAGTGGGGGTGACATGGGGGCAACACACCCATTTGGGGGAGATAGCACATCCATTTGGGGGGAGATGACACACATTTCGAGGATACGTGTAATGTAATATAAAGGGTTAACAGATTGTAAGCTCAGTGGGAGCAATATAATGAAATCAATTGCCAGAATGGGGAGAGATATTCCCTTTGATATAACAAGTGGGCAGTTGAAGATGAGGTTGAGAGAGTGGCCACCGGTGTAGGTGGGGGAATCAGTTCAGAGGCAGAGACAAAAGGAGGAGGCTAGGGATTTTTAGAAGTGTTCCAAGTGCCATTCATTGGGGGGCGGGGAGTCAGCCAGAGAAGGGCTACACCAAAGAAACTATGAAGTAAGGACTCTAGCTTTCCACCACTGGCTGTGACATGAACTGAAATAGCCTTGGACCTTGATTAGGATAAGCCTAAATTAGGAGAATCCCAAGTACAGATAGGAATGCATTATTAGTTATGTTGTTTTCATTTCTGCACTCTGGAGTATAATCTTGTACTGCATGCTTATTCCTGATTTATTCAGTAAACTTCTTTTAACTGAATTTAGTATGGTCCAGCGGAATTGCTGAGAGACCCCAATCCCATGACCCCACTGTCATGGGATTGAGGTCTCACTACCCCACTCTAAACTGTCAT
This sequence comes from Sphenodon punctatus, assembly GCA_003113815.1. Classification (NCBI taxonomy): domain Eukaryota; kingdom Metazoa; phylum Chordata; class Lepidosauria; order Sphenodontia; family Sphenodontidae; genus Sphenodon; species Sphenodon punctatus. Next base: position 1,414,166 of record QEPC01001471.1, on the reverse strand, counting down.
GACTCAGTTTCCCTGGCTTGCTGTTCTCACTGGATCAGCTCTCTCTCTAGAATTGATTCAGCCTGCAACAGGTGAACCTTCTTGTCGCCTTTTCAGCCATAGTTTCCCTGCACAGACTCTTTCTCACTAGGTTTGTATGTGTTTGTAAACATAGAACTAATCCAAACTGTGTCCCACCAATGTTAGGATTCGCAATTTCAGTGGACCATACTAAATTCAGTTTTAAACTTCTTTTAGAAGTTTAATGAATAAATCATGAATAAGCATGCAGCACAAGAACTCAAGAGATCAGAGTTCTGAACTCAAGAGTTCAGAAATCAAAACAACATAACCAATATTGCATTCCTATCTGTACTTGGATTCTCCTAATTTAGTTTTACAGTAAGGCACCCTCAGTTGAATGAGTGAGATGGTGAGAAACTAAAGGAGTTGGAGCCTCGGGTCACTGCAGACCAAATTAAGCCCAAGGGAACCCGACTGATCCTATCAGTCTCGATTTGCGGGCCTTCCTCGGACTTGGGCCAGACTTCCCATGGATGGGCGGTTCCACCCCCCATGGAGTATCATGATATCACAGGGCTCAATGGAGGCAGGGCTAAATCAGAAAAGGGATGAAGTTAAGGCATTCCCTTGTCCCTTTCTTTACACAACCCTGCCCTTGAAGAGTGCTGTGATGTCATGGTGCTCTCAGGAGCTGGGGGGATCCTGTTTCATCATGCCTGGGCTCGGAAGAACCCAGCTGCATAAGGTCCAGGTCGGTCCTGACATAGCTGGGCTGTCTTGCAAGAGGCAGGACTATAAGGGTGGGCATTACAGATTTGGATTAATCCATAACTGCCCATAGGAGATTAATCCATGCTGAGCCCTACCAAACTGCAGCACGCCCATTGCAGTTCAGTTTAAAATCTATAAATAAATTTAAACTGTGCATGTCCAAATGGCCACTGGACCATTCTATGCATGCGTAGCTTTTTCCAAAATGGCAGCATCGCTGGTGCTTGGGAAAGGCCACGCATACGCAGAATGTTCCGGCGGCTGTTTTGCACATGCACAATGGGTTTTTTTTTTTAAATAAATTTTAAAAATTGTAATTGATTTAAATATGGATCTGTAATATGGATCCATAATTAGATCCGGAAATTAAGTATCTAGACCCATAACGAATCCAAATTTGTAATTTCCTCTGGATGCCCATCCCTACAGGACAGCAACAGCATTGCAGGAGGAAGCAGGAATGCTGTGTTGCTGCCCCCAGTTGCTGCCGTTGTGTTGCCTCTAAAAGAGCACTGTCCTGTACAATTGTCCCACTTGTCAAATGTGCGAATCAGATCCAAGATTCACTCATCTTCCTGTTGGGTTGCAAGCCTTTGCTTTACAAATTATGCTGGGAACATGCTTGTGTGCACAATGCTTCCAATTTACCCAGTCTCAATGTGAGAGAGAGGAAAATCACTCCTAACAAAACAGGCTCCCCTGATTAGCCTCCATACTCAGAGAAGCAGCTGCAGATGCTACCACTTGTATGGAACCTCAGGCCCCAACTCAGTAAAGCACTTGTTGGACTTTAGGCATGAGTGAGTACAAAGTTGAGTGAGTAAAAGGTGCATTCCAGAGGAGCTGATCGTGTAGGGAAAGCAGATTAGCCTGTGTTCAATTGCTTTGTTTAGAAGGTTTAACAAAGTCCCTTCCCCCAGCAGGATAAGTACTTTCAGGATCTTGGACTATGTGAATCAGGGATCAGAATAGAGGTTTCAGTCATCAAGCTGTGGACTTTATTCACTTCCACACAGGTGTAACAAAACACATCAGTCCTCAGCCCAGCAACTTCAAAATAGTCCTTATTGTCACTTCTGGACTCATGCACTTCCTTTACTTGCAAGCATCTCCATCCAGTTCAAGGACAAGGCCATGTTCAGGCTCTGCTGCCACTCAGGCATCCTGGTCCATAAGGTCCCCTTGGTCCTGGTCCTCATTTCAGCACCCTAGCCAGCACAGAGTGCTGCACAGCAGGTCAGGTCTCAGCCGTAGACTGCTTGGCCCCTGGAGCTTGCTGACCTTTATATCCCTGGAGGGGGTGGTTCCCCAGTGGCGAAGCAGGCTCCCTTAAGAGGCCAGTGACCTGCTTTGTGTCACATAAGAGTTGTAAATTTATATGGCCTTTCACAAATGTACAGTGAGGACAACACCTATGTGTCAGAGTCCAAGGAAGATCGGGGCCAGAAGTGGGTCTGAGATCCAGGCCAGGGTGAAATGGTGTCAGGATCAAAGTCCAAACAGGGGACAGGGAGGGTTGATTGATAGATTATCTACCCAGCTTTGTGCTGCTACCTGCCAATCTTACATATTGACTGTCAGCCAATCAGGAAGCTGGGAGGAGTGGCAAGGGCTGGAACAAGGAAGGTCAACAGAGTCCGGCTGGGTTGAGCCAAGATGTTGTGGAGCTATGTGCTGCTTCCGCACCCCCAAGATGCCAGTTTGAGGTTGGGCCTTGATGTCAGGGTTTCACAGGCCTCGCAGCTCTTTTTCTGGATAAGTTTTAACATTCTTTTCATGTGATACACAGTTCACCTATGGAACTCACTACCCTGGGATATTATGAAGATCAATAGCATAACGGGGTTCAAAAAACGCTACGTTCATGGAAGATGGGACTATCAATGGTTACTAGCCACGATGGGCAGAGGTTACCACTTCATGCTCCCTCATCCTCTAACTGCCAGAAGCTGACACTGAGCAACAAGTGATGAATTGCTCTGTAGATTGGAGTGGAGAATGTTTCCCTCCACCCCAGGTTCATGCTCCTTCAGGGCTCTTCAGACTGGAGCACCCTGTAGGGTGGAGCATGACACCCATATGTGTGTGTGTGGGGGGGGTGACATGGCCCAAAAGCACTCCACAGCCATCCAGTGGCTGGTGGGCTGCAGCAAAAGGGGGTGGGAGGAAGCCTCCGTGGGCTGCGTGGTGGCCGTTTTAATATATGTGCTGCTGAAGTGAGGACTGTATGGTGACCGGCCATGAGCCAGAGATTCTCCACTCTTAGAAGGATGGATCACTCCAGAATTACAATATTGCTGTACAATATTGCTAAAATCCAGCCTTGCCTTACCGATGCCACTGCAAAAACTCTAGTCCATGCTCTAGTCACCTCTCGCCTTGACTACTGCAGCTTCCTCCTTACTGGCCTCCCTTGCTCTGATCTGGCCCCCTTCATCTCCATTCAATGCTCCGCAGCCAAAACCATCCACCTTGCCCATTGCTTTGACCATGTTCAGCCCCTCCTCTCCGCCCTGCATTTACTCCCTCTATGGGAACGCATTCTGCACAAGCTCCTGGTCTTCACCTTAAAGGCTCTTCATGGCCTTGCTCCCCCATATCTCTCTGCTCTTCTATCCCACCATGTTCCTGCCCTAGAGCTTCACTCCTCCTCTGCCCCCACCCTCACCTGCTCGCAAACCCCTTGCTCCTCTAAACGTCTTTGCCCCTTCTCCCTTGCTGCCCCTCATGCCTGGAACGCCCTGGCCCCTGGATACATTCGCTCCACTCCTTCCCTCCCAACTTTCAAATTCCTCCTGAAAACCTACCTCTTCCGTCAGGCCTTCCCTAGCTTGTCATGAGTGATACTGCATCCTTTCCCCCTCACTCGGAACCTAATTCCCTGTAACTAAGCAAAGCATGTGAGCCTGCAACTTCTCAATCTCATGAATGTACTCTTGTTTTTCCTAATGTTTACCTCTCCCTCGTATCCCGCTCCCTTGTCTCTCAGATTGTAAGCCCCTTAGGGGTAGAGACCTATCTCTGATTGTGGATTGTACAGTGCCAGGTACATTGCTGATGCTATATAAATAATAATCATAATAAAAATTAATAATACCCTTGTTTTCCACATTTTTCTGAAGCTTCCAGTACTGACTGCTGTTGGAACCTGAATACTAGGCTAGATAAGATGACTTGGGCTGGCAATTACAATGTTTTCAAACCAATAGCAATAGTGATTCTTAGGGTTCAGTCCTCATACGCCATTCAAGTCAATGGGAGCTGAGCCATTGACTTTAATGGATAGTGGATTCCAACTGCTTCAAATGGAGAACTTGGTTATCTTAAAAGAAAAACATTTTGGTGGCTTTAGGATGGCAGGAAAATAATAAAAGGGTCTTTTTCTCTTACACTTTCTCCCCCTCTGAAATATAATCAATCTCAAGCACATTTGCTCTTTCAGCAAGGGCTGGAAAATATACTGCCATTCATTGCTGATTGCTTTGCCCAGGGGTTTCATTTTATGTTCCGGTCGCCCCAAAGACAAAACAAACTGCCTCACTCCCAGGAATGTTTTATAGAAGCAGCTGCAGAACATGTGTTTAGAGACTGACTTTACACTGTGGCTTGAGTATTTTACACTTGATCCAATGCTACGTGGCTGGGGGTTCCAATGGAGAGGGGAATAGCTCTGTGCTGATGGAGGATTGGTTTCAATGAAGGGGGAGCAGAATACGATTGGTGGTAACCTATCATCCCAGCATCTCATTCCACTGGGGGTTGGGGTGGGAGCAGAAACTGAGGGAACTGGGAAGGGGTCAGAGGAAGCTTGGTGTAGGGGAAGGGGGAGAGGGAAGGCAGTGGGCTGGGACAGGGGGCCTGAAAGAACAGTTAGGGAAGGAAGGAAGTAGCATGGAATAGGGGCCTGGGAAGGGATAGGAGATGGAGGGGGGAATTGCAGGGAACAGAGGTGTGGGGGAGGGGGAATGGAAAGGAAAATAAAATGGGGACCTAGGGAAGCATAGGCTTAGTGCCTCGGACAGGGACTGGGGAGAAGTGGGAAGCAAAAGGAAGTCACTGTGATGGGCTGTTGTCCTGGGCTTGGAGGTGCGCTGAGGAGTACGGGGGAGAGTGGTGCTCTCAAAGGAAGTGAGGAGGAGGAGGTAGTAGAATTGGGGAGAGCTTGGGCATAAATTAATATAGGGTCCTGGGAAGCAGTGGGAGAGGGATGAGGTGGAAGCTTGCCTTGAACAACACAGGCAGGCTAGGACTTTTGTTGCAACTTTATAACAGTTTTTTCAATGATAGAATTTCCCCTAAAAATCTCAAGACTGGGGTTTAAAAGTCATAAGAACTATTTATTTTAAAAATCTCAACAATCCTGGAAGCTTGACAGTTCCTTCATTGAGAGGGGGGCGGGGGTGTCCATCAACAACACCTAGCCAGGATAGCCAGCAGATACAGCCTCCTGCTCAGGGTACCATAATAACCTCTGACTGCTTGAAGCTGGGATTGAACAACCTGGGATGAATCGCTCTTTATATGCTCTGCAACTTGGCACTGGTGACCATGGTCACTATTGGCTACTGGGCTAGATGGACCCTTGATCTGACTCAGGGTGCTGAGTGGCTCAGCTTTCGTTGACATTAGTGGTGTAGACTTCACCTCGTGTGACCGTGACTACTCTAGGGGGGCCATCATTCCCCCATACAAGTCAATGGGAGCTGAGCCATTGACTTCAATAGCCATTGGCAGCACCCTATGCTTACTGGCTCAGAAACCAAGGGGCACGGATTGTGCCTCGCGGGTTTAGTAGAATGGGATGTAAATTCTCTTGATGGCAGCCGATCTGGTGATTTGAGGGGTGTGGGGTTGAGACCGTGATGCCAAGGGGGTCGCTCGGCCGGCGATGCCTATACGATGGGGGCGGGGAGTGAGGCGGGCTGGAGCCGGGCACCCGGCTGGGGCGTGGCCCCAGAGGTTAAGAGCCGCAGGCGGAGCCTGGCTGCTTCATTAGCACCTGCGGTGGGAGCGCCAGACCTAGCAGCGCTCTCCTCTTCCTTGTCCCAGCATGGCTCAGTCGCGCTGCCGCTCCGTCCTCATCACCGGTTGCAGCCGGGGTATCGGGCTGGGGCTGGTCCACGGGCTGCTGGCTGCCAGCCCCTCGCCGGACTTCGTAATCGCCACGTGCCGCTACCCTGAGAAAGCGCAGGTGAGGCACGTTTCTCGGGATCCCCCTATATCCTGGCGCCCTGCATCCCCCGTCGGATCTGCACGTGAACCCTTCTCCTGGCCCGAGCTCGCATCGGATCTGGGCACCCCTTCCTTCACCGTACTTGTAGGGTATCTCTCCTTCGGCCTCTTAACTGGCCTCTGGAAGTCTCCTCTCCGGGGGGGGGATTCTGGCTCCTTCGCCCCTTCTATAACTAGTACGCTTGACTGGGAGTGGCTCACCTGTCTTCTATAGCTAGATCACCCTTTTTACTTTCCCCTACGCCGCCCATCTCACCTGGACACCCTGCTTCTCCCTATCCCCGCCTCCACGGAGGCGACGTCCCTTCCTTACTCTCCTCCAGTTCTCATCCCACCTGGGCTCCCGTCTCTGTCGCTCTAACTTACCTGCGTGGCCCCCTCGCCTCCCGTTTTCCTAGCTGCTAGTCTTCTAGTTTAACTGAGCGATCCGAGTCTCCAACGTTTGCCTCACCGATACATCCCTTCCTTTCCCATCTCTTTGCGCTAGGACGCAGCCTTTCCCTGCCCAGATAGCCTGTGTCGCTCAGTGGAGCAGACAGCTGGAAAGATGCCCCTCTTGCTGGATGAGAAGCTTTGTCTCCTTGTTTTTGTTTGCTTGCTTGCTTGTTTGTTTAAAGACCTAAACTGGGGCAGGAGAGGACACTCCTTATTCCTTGCCTGGGGGAATCCAAAGACTGTTGGCAACTGGAGGGGAAGAGGGAAGCTTCGGTGTGGGCAAAGAGAGAGATGGTTGAGAAGAACATTTATTTCGGTTACGGTACTTTGTTCACGTCCCGACAGCTCACTGACTTCTTGAAGAAACAGCGCTACAGAGACGGTGTCTCCAATAGCGTATGTGCATAAGGCAAAGCGTCGGGGTTACTGGCTGACTGTATCTCTGAGCCTGCTGCAAGGCTTTGATTAAAGAATCTCCTCACCCTCCAAACCCCCCTCGCCCCATATGGGTTGCAGAGGCGATCAAAGCCTTTCCTAGAGGCCTCCCCAGCCTTTTATAGTTCAGGCGCCAAGCACATGGCGTCACTCAAAGTTCGTGTTCAAAGCTCTGCCGCTGACTTGATGGTGCTTTGTCCCGCTCAGGGCTGTGGAGCCATGTGTTAACAGAGGCTGCTAGTGCCCCTGCCCTTTAAATGAGGCTGGGAGAAGCCGTGTAAGTAGAGAACCCGTCAGACTTGTAAATCCCTGGAGGAAAGACATGGCCAAGCTATTGGTAACTAACATAACCCCTAAGGGGAAAAACTAAAAGTGAGGTTGGGAGAGAGTATAGGGGAATTGGCTTTTACTTATGATGTAGGTAGGTAGGTAGTCTATGGGTTTGAGGTGAATCCTGACCTGCTTGAGTTCAAAAGAGGCAGGGTTTATTTGTGAGTGGCCAGATAGCCTGGTCACCCTGAAAGCAGTGCACTATTGAAAGTGTAGGTAGCGGGAAAGTCTGAATCCCGCTCCCCCCAAAAGATGAGGGGGTTACTCCTTTTGATACCTAAAACTTTGCAGGGGGTAGTAAATCTTCCTGGACTGTTTCTCTGCTTCTCTTCTGGGGTGGGTCTCCATCCAGAAAGTACTGCACTCTCCTTGTACTATTTCAGTTTGCTTTCTTCCTTACTGGACCCAACACCTTCCTGTGGATTTGACTCGACTCTTAAAATAGCCTTTGCCTCCTTTCATTGTCTGTCTTGCGTACCTTCATGCCGGGGATCAGCTAGCTGATCCCAATACAATAAAACTGCAGATGAACACTACTGAAAAAAATTCTCTTCATGTCCTTCCAACCAATATCCCCTGTGTCTGGTGTTCTTTTAGTTGGAGCCAGACAGAGGGGCAGGCAATGTAGGCAACTGCTGGGGGTGGCAGATTTTGAGGGGTTGGAGGCTTCTGTTCTCTGCTTGTTCCTGCCCAGTCATGATGCCCCTTCCCCCGCCACAGCCACACTGCCTCATCTCCCCCCACCTGCAGCCTGGAAGGGAGGGACACCCCCCCACCCCCCTGTCTATCCCCACCTGGAGAAACCTTGTCCTGCCCCCGAGCCCCCCACAAACGCACTCTGCAGTGGTGCTGAGCACAGAGGAAGAAACTGCTTCTGTGCTGGGTGCTGCCATTGTCTTCCTCGCTGCGCTCAGATGGCAGCATGTGCATGCACCAGAGTTTGGGGGAGCCTGAGTTGTTTAGGAGCACTAAAATCCTAAATCTGGCCCTGCTCACAATTTGGTGAGTGTTAATTTTCATTTTTTCCTGTTCCTTTCCCAGGTGCTCTGCTTGCTTGACTAAAGCTATTGCTAGCTGAACTTTGTGGCTTTTCTATCAAGATGACTTTGAATTGATTGTATATACCAGAGGGTGTGCAATCTGGGTTGTAACAAACCCAAATTTACTCAAAGTCTGGAGGAGTCCCCCACCCCGATGTCAGGTTCCCAGCGTTGCCAACTCTTGCAAATGTATTGCAAGATCTGTGATTTCTAAGCTTATCTTGCAATTAGTGTCACTAATCTGTGTGATCAGGAGGCTTGCCCTTTGCTTCTCCTGCCATTCTGCAGAGCTGACCTGGGACCCAACAGTAAATTATTTGAGTGGGGAGGAGGGCAGGGACGCCTCTTCCCAGCTGTGTGCAACACTCTAACTAGTCCCTGTTTCCAGAGGACCTATATCAGGGCTACATCCCTGATCAGTCTCCCTAGAAACAGGGACGGGTTAGGGTGTTGCATACAGCTGGGAGGACAGAAAATTATCTAAGTGGGGAGGATGTGGTGGTAGATGAAGCAAGGAGGATTGGGTGGCTTCCTATTGTACTAGTGTGGGCATTGCTTCTTGAGTCTACATGCCTTTATTTAAAAACACTTATTTTCAGGCTATATACCATGCTTTATGTATGCATCATTTAATGTGTAAAGTGTATTCTGTTTGTTACCTGCAGTAAACTTCTATGAAAGACACAAACACAAAACGTGGAGACTCAAAAAGGAACAACTTGCCCCCTGTGCACATCTCTGCTATATACAGGATGTGCTGCTGTCTTTCTAAATCCATGAGGTTTGAAGAAGTGTACTCATTAAGTAGCATGAGTTGAACTGCCCAGCAGAGCACCCGAAATCTAGATATGGAATGTAATGCACCTAGCGCCCCCATAAAGTCTGGTGAGGACCTTGGGCCTGGGTGACCAAATATGGCCTGTGGTTATTTTTACTTAGCCCTTTTCCAGTTCCTGGATCTGGTCACTGGATCAAGTCTGTACTCCCAAGCACTGAAAGACTGAGCTTGGGGTAAGGAAGCAGAGATGAGGGTCTAGTGACCCTGGGGTCATGGGCCTGTCCCAAATCATCTGTGGCCCCACACATGAGGAGGGACATACACTGGATTTGGTTTTCTGCACCGGCCTTGAGGCGGGGGGTCAGTTAGTAGGAGTTAAGGGAGAAGAGCCTTTGTCATGGTCTGACCATTACCTCCTTAAGGCGTGCATCCTGGCGCATGATAGCCCCCTGCAGGGTGCAGGATCTATTAGATCGATCCGCCCCCGGAGACTTATGGAACCGCATCAGTTCCGGAATGCTCTGGGGGAGTTTCCCCTGGACCTTGACACCCGCTCGGTCGATGATCTTGTAGCCTTCTGGAACACCTTGTTGGCCGAGACCATTGACAGAGTGGCTCCCAAGCGTCCGCTGCCGTCCCGAGTCTCCCACAGGTCTCCTTGGTTTACTG
>QEPC01001471.1:1389782-1404373 GCA_003113815.1 Sphenodon punctatus | reverse complement strand
TTTTAAATTGTATCCCGGGGCCCTGTTTTAAAACATTTAAATTGTTTTGGTTTGTTTTAAATTGTTTTATATTTGTTTTTATATGTATTTTTATTGTTGGAAGCCGCCCCGAGCTGTATTCAGGAGGGGCGGGGTATAAGTTCAGTAAATAAATAAATAATAAATATTGTAATTTTAAATTATTTTAATTTTTAAAATATTTTTATTGAATGTTCGCCGCCCCGGGTTGCCCTGAGGGCAGGAGGGGTGGGATATAAATTATAAATAAATAAATAAAATAGTTCACTGTTCTGAATTCTTGTGTGGATGCCCTTCTCTTCCAGATTGAACCCCTGCCCCCCAGCTCCTATGCAGCTCTTGGAGCATGTACTAATTTTTCAAAGTTGACCCTGGAAGGAGAAAGGTTCCCAGCCCCTGGGTTAGGGACTTGGAATTTGAAAGCTGAGAGTGCAATATCTCTACTGAGAATATTAAATCTTGCCTCCCTTGATCAGGATGCTCTCTGAAGACCAGTTCTCTTCCCTATAGCCACTAAGGATATATGTATATTTTTTTTGCAGGGGGTGGGTGTCTACTCTTTTCCCTGATCAGCGAAAGAGCCAAGTGATTTCTTTTGGTCAGCAGACCCTTTAATAAGAGGGAAATGGCACTCATGCTTTGTAGAAACATCTTGAAATAGCTTTACAAAAGGTCAAGTGATGCATTTCAGCCTTTTCAGGAATATCTTGAATCAATGACAGAGCTAGAAATAGAGATGAGATGCCTGGCATTCAGTCCCCCTCTGCTGTGAGCACTTCTGGTTTCTGATAGGTATAACACATAGACCTTCCACCTCATTCTTACTTTTCTTGCACACTTAAAAATGGAGGTGTTACAATGTGTTGACTGGGAGGTGGGGGGACTCATTTGACAGTGGGGGATGAATGACAAGCTGAATGGCTGGATGTGTTCTCATGAGCTTCCTCAACCAGGGTTTGTTACTCTGGAATAACAAACCTGCTTCTGGTGAGTAGTACTAAGACCCTGTTGTCCTCAGGATCTGGGTGACTCCAGCATTGTAGTTGTTAATCTGGAAGAGCTGACTAGCCAGGAATGCATTCCCACATCAAATTTGCCACAGGGTTTGTGCTGATTAAGCAACCCAGTAATGATTCATGTCCATGTGTCCTACTTGTTCTAAATCTGGGAAAATTTCCTGGTAATGCTAAAGCAGCACTCACAGGTTGACTTGGCAATAAGAAGGCAAAATCTTAATGGTAAATATAAATATTGCTGTTGTCAAAGATTACACTAAATCAAAATTAAAAATCCACCAGAAGTTCTTGACTCTAAACAGTAAGGGAAGAGAGAGAAGCTTTAATCCCAAAAGGAGGAAACAGTCTTATAAATGAAACCAGCCTCACAATAAGTGGCACACTTTGGTGCTTAATTGCTCTATTGTGCAAAACTGATTTCTCTGGCAATCTTAATATGTTCCATAATTTAACTTCTAAAAGCTAAACTATTCTCCTGTTTAATTTTGTTGGCTTAGTGTGGGGGTAACTGTGGTTTTGGGGGTGGGGACTCATTCCTAAAGCATAGGCTCCACAGGTCTAGGGAGAGCTGGCAGAATTGGTCTATGCTGTATGCTTCCTCCTCTGTAGGTGCTGGTTCTATATGAAGGCCTGTTCCCTTGCAGCTGAACCCCTGTAAGACCATCCACAGATCTGTTTATGGGAAGAAAAGCTCTTCACATGGTCCCCAGCATCTGTGGGAGAAAGGTAAATTTGGCTGAGGGCCCTTCCTACCATGCTGATGATGCAGTGTTCTGTGAAGGACCCCTAGCTCTCTGATCCTGGAATAGCAAAGGGCTGCTGTATATGAATACCTAATCTTATGGTACAGGCATCTAAAACCACCTCTGCTGGGCTCCAGTATACACATGAACATCCTTCCAAAGAATCCAACATTAAAGTTAGTGCATAGACTGTCCTCAGAAAATTTCTATTGTATTTCCCAAAACTCTCTAAGTCACATGTACTACTGTCATACTTGATAAGGCTTTCTGTATGGAGTGCACCTCGGACAAATTAGTCACCATGGTTATCTTTCTGTTGCGTTATTAGTGTGAAAAACAAATGGTGGTGTTCATTCATGTATTTGAATGGTGACACGAGGTGCATGAGATGGAGTAGTTTCTTAACCTTTGTAGTTGCTGCCCTAAAGAGCGAGTACAAATCCAGAAGCATTGTACTGGAATAAAATGCAATTGGGATGGGATAAAATATGTGAGACACATGAAAATCAAACACCGACTTAAAGTACAACTGACAACATTAGGAGAGAGACTATATATTCCCTACTTTTAACTTGAAATCTGATGTTTACGAAGTGTGCAAATGTAGGAACTTTATTAATCCCTTTTCACTCCAGAGAAGACCATTTACCTGTATCTTTTGTGGAGGGTTTAAGCCATGGGTAAATATACAAAACTTAAAATTAAAACAGTGAGGGGATATAATCTATCTGGCCCAGCAAACATGAGTGGAGTTGCTTGCTTGATCAACTCATAAACTTCCCTGTTAATGCTGGAGTGCATTAGAGAAAAGCATAATTCTGTATGGAGGTGGGGGAACAAATAGGGCAAAATGGTTAAATAGGGCTCTAGTTGAAAAAGAATTTTAAAAACTTGCATCCAAGGAAATCCTCAGTATATCCTTATTGGATTTAATGGACTACACGATTGGTACCTGGGGGGGGAGAGAGAGACACACACACACACTGTATGATGCTTTTTACTGGACCAACTTGTTATTTTGTGCAAATCTTTGAGCTCCTCAGGCAGAAATAAAGGCCAGAACCAAAACGGAGCTAAATGCAGGCTAAATTTGATTTTAATAAGATGGTAGTCTTTAATAAGATGGTTGATTAGGGTGCTGGTGATACATGTGGAAGGTAACTTTGGAAAAACACTAGCAATTTATACAGCATAAATACAACAAGCAGAAACGGCAGACTGTTACAGACTTGCGAGTTGTGAAGCCAAGTCTTCTTGGTCTTTCATTTTTGGTATTGAGTAGTTGGGAATCTTAGTTCCCAAACTCCTCTTCACAAGGGGTTGTACGGTTCCCCCTTTACACTCCCTTCTGTAGGCTGCAGAGTCTGGCATATGTTGCCTGCACTGGTCCAATAAGCCTGTGCATGTTTGTTTTTTCCCGATATACTTCCCTCACGTCCTGCATTTGCTCAGTCAATATTTGACTGGCTATATGACTGAGGAAGGGTCCTGCATGGCCCAAAAGCTTGCATAGTGTCTCCAACAGATATTGGTCCAATAAAAGTTATCTGAACTACTTTGTCTCTGTCTTACCAACATGGTATAAACATTCTAGTTTCAGGGGCAGAGTGAAATAGGTGCCCCAGAGCATGGGAATAATCGGAGCAGGAGTAAGCATCACCCCCAAACAAATTTTCTCCTTGTGCAATTCTAGAGAGGTGGGGCAGAGAGTTTATATGGGTCAGCATCCCTGGCTAATTTTAGCCCAAAGTTATGCTTATGCCCTCTAATCTCTGTCCAATTGTTGCAACCTGTAGCAAAATGGTCTTGTTGGACAAGGAATATTCTGTTAACACAGCCAAATGGACACAATGAAGATTGGAAAACATTAAGACCAAGTTTATCCTGCTGCATTAAGGCCTCCAAGATAAAAAGGAACAGCCTGGGAGGCTTGGCCTCCATTGCTCAGATAGAAATTCTTTCAACCAACCCCTTCCTCCATGGTAGCTAATGCTATACTCCTGCTACTAGGCACAACTTTAATCAGATACTCTTGTAGGTGTTCTCCAAAAAATTCTTTATGGTAGCTAAAGCATAAGCTCAAGCTGCCAATTGTCTGTCCATGTCTAAGAGTGTTCTCATGCCCATAGCAATAGAGAGCAACATGTATGTGCTCTTTCTCTACAGAACCTCACGTGTTGTGGAAAAGTGGGAGCATGCACAAATCTGCTTGTAGTAGGCCTGGGTTCTTCACAAGAGAGCTGCTGCCAGCAACAGAGTGCATTCATTCCTGCAGCAGCAGCTCTCTCTAAGAAATGACCAGAAAGCCCTGGGTTTGGTCAGTAGTTAATCCCAGGTTTGTGCGTGCATGTAAATGGCTAGTGTAAAGTGCAGAAGCACCTTAAGTTACGTGCCCTAACCCAGAACCTTCAGAAGAGCTCTGAAAGGGTAAATAATAAATATAATGCTGTTCTTGCTGGTTTGGACTCATTAAAGAAGACCCACTTGATGCCCTGGAGCTGGGATTGAATCCTGGCAGAGGAGATATTTTGAGGTGACCTTGGTGCAACAAGACTCAATCTGATCCCCTTCCCACTGGTGTCTCAAGGATCAAATGAACACACTCTGTCTTTCTGGGAAACCAACCAGGGCCGCCTTAAAGTAACCTTTTGAAATCTTGCAGAACAAAGTGCAACTCTGAAAAGAAACTGACTCTTCTAAAATCATTATCTCCAGTTCTCAGCCCTTGAATTCTTGGCCTAGATTTGATGAAAATAGACATTTAGGCAGACATGTCTTCTTACCCCAAAATCACACTCCTGCCAATGCTCTTAAAGTAGAGCTTTCTTTTAAAAGAGTTGTGTCTAGTTCAGGTTTTCTTTATTCCTTCCCCCCCCCCGCTGAAGGAAAGAAATGACTGACATTGAAATTTTAAGCTATAAAGGGGGGCTTCTTTCCCTGTGTCAGGTGTGCTTACTATGAAAGTCTAGATCCATGCTTTGGGCTATCTCCCCCTGCCCCCCCCCCAATACCAAAACTGGTTGACAGCCATCTAGTATATTGCCCCCAAAGTCAAGGGGGACCCTGCTTAGGTTGGTTGTATAAGCCATCTTTCCATTGGATCCAGGCTGGAAAAAAGCAAGTATCAGAAAGTGTTTGCTACAAAATAATCCTCTCTACATTTTATTACAAAGCTGTCCCCAATACTCTCTTAATTGCAAACATCAGTACAGATGCCTCTTGCAGAACATCTGAATCTTGTTTCATAAGGGAGATGGGACGGCCTTCCTGTGGTTTTCTTAACGAAGGATGAAGTGGAAGGCTCCTGGTGAACAGAGTCATAAATAAAATAGCCAATGGCAGCCAGTGTCCTACATCCTGGATGTGGTTTCCTTAGCTCTCCATCTGTGCTGACTCCAGCAGCCACCGGAGAAGGGGTCCCATGAATCATCAAATTGTTCCTTATTGGAGGGAGTGTAAACCAGTTGCTGTTGGGAAGCACTATTTTGTGTGTGTGTGTGTGTGTGTGTGCGTGTGCGCATAGCGCAGAGGTTCATTAGTAATAACATAACACTTTAATTTATATCCCACACTCCGTCTCTCCGCAGACTCGAGGCGGCTCCCACCACCATAAATACAATTACTGGGATTTCTATCCCACGCAGGGGACCCAGCATAAACAATAACATCTCAAAAACAAACCCACCCAACTGATACCTCCTTTGACCGATGCCTACACACCAGGCAAATGGTCCCATCACTCACCCTGTCTATACCCTGCTGCCACCAGGGTATTCAGCTGCCTCCACCCCTCTCTCACCAGGGCGAGTCAGCCACCTCCACTTCCTCATCAGTAAAGTACCCAACCCCTACATAATACTAACCCTATCAATAAAGCCCACCTTAGCCCCATAACCGGCCAAGGCAGACCCCCTGAGCAATACTAAATAAATCAAACATTTACAATTCAACAATACCCAAGGCAGCCTCTCATTTAATGAGAGACACCCAAAAACTCCCTCCCACCCAATCACAAGAACTCAAACCGCTTCACCCCCAACTGGCCCCGAAGGGCCGCACCCTTTGGCCACGGCCCTTCGGCTTTTATATGCTGGCTCCTGATCATTTCTGGTGGCAGGGGGGAGGGACACAGGTCTCAAGTCAATATCCCCCGCCCCACACACACACTCACACACATACCCCCCTCCTCCCCGAAGGAACAGAGGGGAATCCCGGCATGGGGACAGCAACAGCCGGCAGGACACCCACGGAGGCTCCCAGCATAGCAGCAGGGGGGAAACGGAGCATAGCATGCAGACGCAGGCAGTGTCTTTTATATGCTGGCTCCTGATCATTTCCGGTAGCGGGGGAGGGGCACAGGTCTCAAGCCAATATCCCCCGGCCCTTCCAAATCCTTTGTATCTTTAGATATGCCTCTGCTGTTTCATCTGCTCGCCGAGGGGGGGGGGGGTGTCCGCTGCCGCTCCACGGGATCCTCGGGACCTGTGCTGTTCCATCTGCTCGCCGAAGGGGGGGGGAGAATCATGGGGAATATAGGATAGCAAGGGGAAACCAGACCGAAGGAGGGGGCGTACGACACAAGTACACAAACCCCACTCAGGTGCACACTATTAGTGTTAAAGGCGCCCTCCGTATGGTATATCACTGTGAGGTCAATTGTATGCTAAAAGGCACCTGACCCAGCCATCATTCATTAGGGGGCCCACTGGAGCGGTCACGCCCTGGATTATAGTGACCCTCCACACACGCACGTAGGACCCAGGAGGGAAAACAAGTGAGGAGGGGTTTGGGACCCCAGGCCCTGGGAACCCTCGAGGGGAGCAGGGAGGGATTAAGGCAACCACATGCAGGCAGGCACGAAAGGTCAACAGCAAGGGAAACAGAAGCACACACCACTCAAACACAATCACTCACCACACGTAGCACTCCTCACACAGGAACAGATTCTAGTAAACCACAGGTTCTCCAACTACCAACGTATGGGCCAGATCACAGGAACCAAGAAGCTCTGATCACCAGTAAGGAAAGAGCCCAATGGCCCTCTTTTTATGTGCCTTGCTTCAGACCCAGCCCTCGCTTCAGCTGCAGGCTCTCAGAGTGCCGCAGCTGACTCACATCAGGTAATCGCTGGCCCAGCAGACTGCAAGCAGGGGAAGGCTCTGCAGACACAGGCACTGGGGTTGTGGGGAGCGCAACCTCCTGGGCACCCTGAGCGGCCCCTCCTCCGCAGTCCCTGTGGGCCCCACCCCCTCCATACCCTGACAGTAATGGGGTGGGGGGTTGTTGGTCAAGACCCAGCAGAACACTGGAATGAGCTAACTCATGGGTTCTGCCATTTGGTACATATGTTTGCTATACTTTAGTGCAGTAGAGACTCCAAATAGAACATTTTTTTAGTGCTGCCAGAAACCCTAGAGCTACAGAATGGGCTGTCAAGGGCTGGATTGTTTATCAGTGATCTTGCTGAAGCCAGCCTGAATCTAGTTCTTGGAATAAAATCCACTGGAGAGATGGGATGCATGACCAACCTCTGATCCACCAAGTTCATGTGTAGCATTTCTGCTATGGAGTTTGGCTATTGAGCTAAAGTTGTGTATTTGTTAGCGCTAATTCTGGAGGTCCCTAGTTCAATCCCCAGTATGTCCACCAAAGATGGTGGCAATCATGCTTGACATTTATGGAAAAACTAGGGCCCCAAATCTCTGTGTTCAGTAAAGAGTCCAGCAAAAACCTCTCCTCTCTTTATTTCTAGGAACTCCAGCAGCTCAGCAAGCAGTACAGCAATGTCAAGCTCCTTCAACTTGGTGAGTGAAAGGCTTTTTCTTAACAAACCTGTGCTCCTGTACATCAAGATATGGAGATGGAAGATGAGGAGGTTAATTAGCTCATCAACTCATACTTTCCCAAGCTTCTGGGAAACAACAGTTTGAGGAATAAGTAACTGTGTATGACTTGCGTAATGTGTGTGGTTCTGAATCTGTCAAATTGGCTAGTTCACAACATGGGCTAGTTCACAATATGGGGCAGAGGATTTGCTTGGTTCGTGAATAAAGCAATTTCACAAATCCAGTGTAACGTACTCTAATAGACAAATCCTGAAAGCCATGCTGTTTCCCTCTACCAATGATAAATCTGAATGTTGACAACTAATAGTCTATGGCTTCGCTTTTGGTTATTTGAGGCATTCTTAACTTGAGAGAGCTCTCTCGTGTTGCTCCAGAACTCCTTTCTTTGGAGCCCCCACTGCCATGTAGCAATATCTGCCTATTAACTCCATCATCCCAGGGGACTGTATTCCCCTGGCTGAGGTCAACAGGACAGGACTACTGACCAGGAAATCCATGTGCTGTTGGGATCATTGATCATTGAGGCCCATCAGCTGTGGCTCCAACCCATCCCTGCCCAGGTTGTTGAAAGTGAGCGCTGGGGCAGTCATACCGTTGACAAGCATTATTACCACCTCTTTTATGGAGGGGAATGTGCCAACCAGCTTTAGGTGTCTAGAGGTTTGCCCCTTCTCAATAAATCATCCCTTTTGATGCTAGAATTACTGCCAATTACCACCTAGTCTCTAACCTTTCCCCCCTCCTTTTTAAGTAAAGATGATTGAGAAGGTCGTGGCAGCGGAGCTGCTGCAGTACTTGGACTGCAATGACATTCTGGGGAAATTCTAGCCGGGGTTCCAGTCTTCCTATGGGGTAGAGACTGGTAGTGAAGAAAGCTTCTTCTCCACTATCCTAGTGTCTGCAAAGTCTTGTCCGGCAGAACTATTCTGGGTGGTGAGGCGCTTGGTTAATCCAGTCTGCCTATGCCCAGAAATAGTCATTCATAGCCCGCTGTGACATTTTTATTAATTTACTTTGCAGACAAAATCGTTCGTATTCACCACGACTCGGGTGCTGCCATTTCACCTGAAGAATCCGTTTGAGGCTATGGATGCTCGGTCTTGTCCTGTTCATTTGGATCAGTTTCAATCTGTATCACCCACTGATATGGGGGAGGTGCTTGGGGCAGTTCAGGCATCCAGTTGTGAATGAGATCCTTGCCAGTTCTGGCCAGTGAAAGCCAGCCAGGAGACACTGGGGCCATTGCTGGCTGGGGTTGTCAATGCTTCTCTTTCGGAAGGGGCAGGGTGTTGGTGTTGGGCATTCTTAAAACTGCAGTTGTTCGACCCCTGCTTAAGAAGCCATCTTTGAATGCTGACTCCCTGGACAGCTATCGGCCTGTCTCTTCCCTTCCCTTTTTTAGGGAAGGCAATTGAACAGGTAGCTGCGCAACAGCTCTAGGCTCATCTCGATATTGTCTGATTCTTGGACCCATTCCAGTCGGGCTTTCACCCTGGGTATGGTACAGAGACTGTGCTTGTGGCCTTAGTTGATGACCTGTGCCTGGAGATTGACAAGGAGAATTGTTAGCTCTTTTGGCGGCCTTTGATACAGTTGGATCATGAGGTGGTGTTGATACAACTGCAGGACCTGGCGGGGGGGTGGGACCGCTCTTGAGTGATTTCATTCCTTCCTGTCGGGGAGGTCCCAGAGAGTGGTGATGGGCAATTGCTTGTCATCTTCTTGGGACTTCCCCTGTGGGGTCTCACAGGGTTCCATTCTGTCTTCTGTCTCTTGTTCAACGTGTATATGAGGCTGTCGGGCAAGGTCATTCGGAGGTTTGGGGTGAAGTGCCATCAGTGTGCTGATGACACACAGCTCTGCCTCTTTGATCCAACCCAGGCCCTGCAGTCTCTGTGCTTGCCCATTGCCTGACTGCTGTTGGGGACTGGATGAGGGTGAACCGATTGAAGCTTAATCCAGACAAGAGTGAGGTGATGATGGTTGGCCATTCTTGTTGCCTGGAGGGGATTGGGACTCCTCTTATTGATGGAGTCCAGCCCCCTTTGGTCAGTTGGGTTCTCAGTTTTTGAGTGCTTCTGGACCCCTTGCTGTGCCTGGATTGTCAGGTTGCGGTGGTGGCCAGGAACACATTTCACCAACTCCATCTGGTGTAGAGGCTGCAGCCTTTTCTCCAGGTTCAGATCTGGCCAGCCACTGTTGTCCATGCTTTCATCACCTTGAGGCTAGATTACTGCAATGCGCTCTACATGGGGCTGCCCCTGATAACTGTTCAAAAGCTGCAGCTGGCGCAGAATGCAGCAGCTCGCCTCTTTATGAGGGTGAGGCACCCGGGAGCATGTTATACGGGTGCTCCATAGTCTGCACTGGCCCCCTATAGCTTTCCGGACACAACTCAAGGTGCTGTTTTTTGACCTTTAAAGCCCTAGAAATTCTGGGGCCCACATATGAGAGACTGCCTGTCCTTCCAAGACTCATTGTGGTCCCTGCGATTGGCCAGGAGTGCCTCCCTGTGGGTACTGTCAGTCTTGTTCCTATGGCGAGGGCTTGCAGGGGGTGTTCTTGGTTGCTGCCCCAATTCTATAGAACTCCCTTCCACTAGAGGTTCTGGACATCTTCCGGCAGTGCAAGACCTTTCTGTTTGTAAAGGCATTTGGTGGGTTGGGGTGTGAGGGGTGTTGGATGTGGGAAACGGGGAGGTGTTGTCGGGAGGGTTTTTAAGGGGATTGTGGGAAAGTTGGGTTTGGGGTATGGTGTGGGGTTTTTTGTATTTTATAATTAAGTTGTGAGCTGCCCTGAGCCTTTTTTAGGGAAGGGTGGGATATAAATTTAAATAGCCCAGCATGATGAGATGACTGGCTGCAAAGGGAGGAAGACCTGATTTTTCAAATGGGGGTCCCTGGCAAATGCTGTCTTCTGTGCCTTGTGGAGGATGAGACTTAAATCTCCACCCCAGCCTTGGCTGGTGCATTGGCTTTTCATTTCCTGTCTGTGTGCTCACTGTCATGGATGAACTTGTTTTTCTGTTTCTTACTGATGGCAGATGTGGTGTGTGAAAACAGCATCAAGAAAGTAATCAAAGAGGTGGAAGAGATTGTAGGAGACAAAGGTCTGAACTGCCTCATCAACAATGCTGGTATCAACGTGCTTGCTTCGCTGGAAGATGTCACAGCTGAGTCCATGCTCACCATCTACGAGACCAACACAGTTGCCCAGTTGATGGTCACCAAGGTAAAAAATGACCACCTGCTGGGCTTTTATCTCCCAAAGATTGCAAATCTGTACTGGCCATGTCAGTCTCAGATTTCTTCCTTGGCCTGCTCCCTTCCATCTTGGCAAGCTGGATCCTCTAATGACAGATTTAATATTTAACTGGTCTCCCTAAGTAACATACTCTTTAATCCTCTCTCTTTGGGGGAGTGGGGCCAAATCTAGATTTGTCTTGGCAAATGGTTTGTGTTCCAATGCCCAAGTTGACCTTCTGACTACTACACTAGCTACAAATATAGGGCATGATGGATCTCTAGGCCAGCTTCCATGTGCATACTTCTCTAGCATATAGAGTTGACTGCCGTGCGGGATGTTCTGGTGCTCAGAGTGCCAAGTAGTGTCTTGGCCAGGTTCTATTAAACTGGAATCCAGGAGGCAGTGTTTCATGAGAAGCTAGGAATTTGGCATGAACACAGAGTAAAATTCAAGGTTGTACACTCCTCTTCAGGGCACTGACTAGGCTGAGGTTGGCATATCTAAAAGGGTTGCTGGGATGAGGACTGTGGCTGACTCCTATCGCATTGAGGCTCTTCTATGGCCCTGGAGTGCATTAAGCAACCTGAGGAACATCTGTCACACTTGGCTCCATCTCCTTTGGGGAACTTTGCATATAAAATGTAGGGCTTTGATAGTGTCCTGTTCACCACTCCCTGTCGTCAGAACTTTCAATTAGTAAAGAGGACACTGACATTTGCATTGTGCTTGGAGCAGAAGGTCATGGGGGCAGGGGGAGGGGTCATGCAGCTGCACAGTCTGCACTTTGCTGGCTCGGCCAACATGGCAGTCCACTAGACCGCACTGGCTCTCTTGTTACCATGTGTTTGATGCAATAGAACTGGTTGCCTTTGTGCCAGAAAACCTTAAACCCACCACAGCCCTGGCTCTTCAGAAATGCTTTTCTGTAGCTCTTCATTGGAATAGCTTCCTTTTCTGGATTTTCCATCTAAATTTCCAGATGGTAGGATGTACATCTGGGTACTGTTGTGCTTGGCTCTTAATGTTTCCACAAACTGGTCTTGTCTTACTCAAGCCCGATCTTAACCTAACTGAGCCCTTCACTTCCTTCCAGGCCTTTCTTCCCCTTCTGCGGCAAGCAGCCCACTTGAGCACAGGCATGGGGTGTCACCGAGCTGCCATTATCAACATGTCCTCAGTAGCTGCTTCCATGCAACTGGTCCAGGCCAATGAGACGTTCCTCAAAGTCTATCCATACAGGATAGCAAAGGTGGGTGATGCCAAAGGCTATTGGCACAAAGCAGCACGTGGAGTTAAAGAGGCTACAGAATAGGTAACTTGGAGTTGAGGGGAGTGAATAAATAGAACCTGAGAAGCCTGGTAACTGGGTAATTGGTTAACTTTTATTGATACCAATAAAATTTTATATGGACCTGTTCCAGTTAGGCCTGCTGCCTCCAAGTTTCTCTGTGTGACAGGGGCATACGGTCTCCAGCCCTTGCCTTCCAACCAAAATTGGTTTCAATTAATGTACATTGTGCCTATGGCTGCTGTTGAAATGAGTCTTTCTGCCATGACCATGGTATTCTTCGGAGACTTCATTCGACATAGAATGTGCCCAGCTAATCTCTAAAGTACCTGTCCACCATAATGTCTTTAAGGAGCCAATAGGCAGGTTCGCAAAGTTATTGCAAGTCTGGGGCCTCCATTTGGATAGTTGTCCAAGCATCATCAGAAATACCTTAATTACCATTATGTGGCCTATTGGCTTCAACAATAAAGTATTCATTGCCATTATGCTGGCTGCTAGGACCAAATTCTTTGCAAATAAAAGGAAATAGGTCAACTGCTGTACAGCAAAAGCCCTTCTTCCTTTGCACGCCAAATTACTTCATCCAACAGTGTGAAGGCCTTAAATGTTTACACCTGAAGAGGTTGTAAGAAAAAATAATAATCAAGTTTTAAGGGCAACCCAGCCATGCTCTCAGACAAAAAGCATTGAGTTTCTCTCCTACAAGCTGGGAAGACAAAAACCGATTGGCCTTTCTAATTTTGATTGCCTGGGAGGTGTCTGGAGGAATAGGGGAGATGGAGCTACCTGAACTTCAAATACATTGACACTTTCCATGATAGAAGCTTTTAAAAATAAATAAATAATAAAGTCCGTTCAAATTGTGTTCAGCTGCATCGGCACAGGGTGCCTGCTTCTCCACTTACTCTCGAGTGTAGTGGACTTTGACAGTTCCTCTTGACTTGACACTAAGGGCTTGTGGGCTTGAGAGCTATTTGAGGGTACTTTTAAGAACACATGCACAGTTGGTTCCCAGACCCAACATTTGTTACCCTAGGTTCAGAACTTATGCCCCAACTCCAAGCAAGGCAGTCTTCCCCTGGAGAAGATGTAATGTTGTATAAATACCTGGAGTAATACATCCCATGTGAACACAAGTGAGAGCTGTAAAATCACTTAACCAGACACAATGGGCTACAAATCAAGCTGGGACTGGCAGACCGGGAGGGTGGCCAGTGGGTGGATGGGTGTGTGGAGCGGGAGAATAAATAAATATATGCCAGGGGTGAGCAGAGTTTCCTAATCTTGAGAGCTGCATCCATTTACCACAACCGGGCCAAAGAGCCGTCTATGGCTCTAGAGCCACAGTTTGCCTACTCCTGCTATTGTGTGCATTACCAGAGGTGAGTGGATATTTACAAATTATAACTTGGCATATGAAATTCATAAACTGGCTTCTCTTGTCTTGACTAAATCTTCTGTATATGACCTAACTCCGGGACTTCCCAACAGAGTCGCAGACTTGAGTGGGCCTTGTTTTTGGAACTAGGAAATTATCACAAGTGTTCTTTGCTGTGTTAATATATACTGGTTGCTTTTTTGTGGGTGTGGGTGTGTCTCGTGCTCGTCCCTTTCTTTGAGTAGTGGGAAGTTCCAGGGTGGTACTTCCTGGGTTTGTCTCTTTCCATTTTAGCGGGGCCTGGGAGAGAACAGAGGCTTATGGTATGTGTTTAGAAAGGTGCTTATTTACAAGATGAGGAGCAACAGGAAGGAAATGCAAGAGGCGTGGAGGCTGTTTAAAAGCACCCTTCTGGAAGCCCAGATTAAATGCATCCCTCAAGTTAAAAAAGGAAGCAGGAAGACCAGAAGTCTTCCACTGGGGCTAAATGGGGAGGTGAAGGAGGCTATTAGATAGAACCAAAAAGCCCTCAGTTTCTTAAAGGATGCCTAGTCCCAATGAAAATAATACAAAAGAGCATAAACACTGGCAACGTAAATGTTAAGTGTTTAAGACAGGGCAAGAAAGATTTTGAAGGGAGGCTTGCTAAAGAGGTGAATACAAGCAACAAAAACTTTTTCAAATACATCGGAAGCAAGAAGCCTGCTAGGGAGTCAAGTTGGGCCATTAGCTGACAAGGGAGTAAAAAAGGCGCTCAGGGAGGATAAGTCCACTGCAGAGAAGCTGAATGAGTTCTTTACGTCCATCTTCACTGTGGAGGATTTTGGAGAGGCACCCATGCGCGATCCTTGCTTTGTGGGTGAGGAATTGGAAGAGCTGTTACAAATCAATGTGACATTGGAGGATGTTCTAGGGCAAACTGACAAACCGAATACTAACCAGTCACCAGGGCCAGATGGCATTCATCCCAGAGTTCTGAAGGAACTCAGATATGAAATCACAGACCTACTGTTAGTAATTTGTAACCTGTCACTAAAATCTGCCACTGTACCC
>QEPC01001471.1:1356301-1383601 GCA_003113815.1 Sphenodon punctatus | reverse complement strand
AAGCTCCACACCTGCCACCACCCTCAGCAGTCCTAAATACTCCACAGAGCCAATCAGACCATGGCAGGTGTGGCCACGCCCACCACCAGGTGTACACGGTGAGCAAGGCAAGAGAGAGAGAGGAAGGATTCCACAAACAGGGAGAACCACCCCCTGCAGCATATTGCCAATAGCCCAGGCTGCAGAGAACACCTCCCAGAAGCCCCAAGACCAGGGGTTCAAGGCCTGGCTGTGGCAGTTGGAGGGAGAAGCACTGAAAGAAGATCAATTCCATCCTGCCTGTAGCCTCCTGTCCCTGGGATAAACCTCTGCCCAATTCCTGCACGTGGGACCATCCCAGGCAAGCTCAAGCCCCAGCTAGCCATACTCCAAGGGGACACCCCATTGAAGCTGCAGCCCAGACACCCCATCTTTTTTGGGGGGGAAGGGCTATCACTGAAATCCATGTGCTCTGTGGTTCTGGGTGGGTTTGGGGGGCAAGATCAGCCACCCCAAACATCAGTGCCGGATTAGCTAGCTCTGTTGTTTAGCCAACCAGAGGGCACCTCTTGGCAGCCTCCTTGAATTTTCTAAAAGGCTTACATCTCCTCTCAACCAACACAAAATCTCTTTACCCTGCCAAGATCGAGACGGTATAAATTTTGAAAAAACAGGCTTCAAAGTGCAGTTTTTAAATTGCGATACTTTAGCTGTTATCCAACCGATATGGTTGAAATTTTTGGACAGCTTGCTCCAGTGATGATCCGTAACAACAAATTTCACGATCCTAACTTTAATCATGTCAATTTTATAATGAACAGAATGTTTGGGCTTCATAGTGGAGTGTGCAACACGCCTTAACTACAGAGCGGTTCCTGTCACTCTATAATATTGGCAGCTCACAGTGCCAGCACCCTATTGGTTAGCTCACCATGCTGACATTTCATTGGCTTGCTCATAGTTCTCCCCACTTAAGCTGTCAGTCTGTGCTATCAGAGTCAACTTGTAACAATTTGGCCAAATACAAAATTCCATTAAAATGGCGGCTGATATTGGCACACAGAATTCAGGGTGCACTAGCCTAGAGAACTGTCTTTACCAACCTTGGTGGGCAGGTTTGTCTACTTCAGGCTGCTACTCGTGGTACCAAGCTGTTAAACCTTCATTGTTTGTGAGGACAGGATCTGGGCCGTGTCACCTCCATGAGCCCTGCAGCCATTTTGAAGCGATGGCTCTGAGAAGTGTGGACTGAGTAATGGGGTGCTGACTCAGACCCACGAGTACAGAGTAATGGCAGCCACTATCCCCCAGATTTGAGGACTTGGCACTCATCTCCTGCCCCCATGGATCTGTTTTCAGGTCAACTTATCTCTCTTCTTCCCCCTGCTGCTGGGAAGAAATACTGCCAGGATTTCCTATCGCCTATCACTTTCCCCTCCAAATGCAGAGCTGAGGCCTTAGAATGGGAGTAGAGTTGATGGGGCATGGAGAGTGTACTGATGTACCTGAGGCCCATTGTGTTGCTTTGCCTAGATTCTTCACCCTAACCTCACCATAGCGATCTACCCATCAATGCACACTCGCTACAATAGGCCACCAAATGATTAGAGCAGCCCTGACATACTTGGGAGTTGTTAATCAATGAACCACAGTATGGTCCGGTGACATAGATATACCTGGACTTCCCCCGCGTTACCTGGGGTGTGGCAGGAGGGCTCCTTGTGGTACAACACCACACACCCTTACCTGAGTGCTTAGACTCAGTGCTCCAGCTGCCTCCTGCTCCTTAGCATGAGACTGGATATTTATTTATTTATTTATTTATTTATTTCTGCAAAGATATGAGTATTGATAAGTTTAAGAATCCAGGGTCAGAGAGTACTATTGAACTAGAAGCTGGGGGCTTGGTAGGGGAAGAGGGCTGACTGTAGGGTGATCACCTGTCTCTTAACCTGACTGTAATACAAGTGTGTTAAGCATTAAAGTGAAGCCTATAAATGCATTGTATTCTTGAGAGCAGTAGAAAGTGCAGTGCGAAGGACAAGGCACAACAGCCCAAGTGAAACTGTATTTTTAAAGAAGATGCTACCATGCATGGCCACCCAGGAACCGCTCATCTGACTGCCCATCTGAAGGTGGAGCGGGGGATGCGTGCTTCTGTGAGCCACTCAGCACTCACTCATGGTGCGCTGCCAAGAAATCTGGAATGCGCCATGTGGGGCAAGGCAAGAAAAGTGTGTGGCAACGGCCACTCACACATCCCATGTCCCTATAAACTGGAGTGGTCACCCATACCAGCAGACAGGTCCCCTGCTCATAGGCACGGGACGCAGTCGTTGCAAATCACAGGAGCTGACTGCAAGCGCTGGGGAGCCTGTCCAGGCCATGTCAATTTCAAAGGCCAGCCTGGCGTCCTTCCCCCTCCCCCATGGTCTAGGCAGGGGGAGTGTGAGGCAGCAGCTACGGTAGCCATGCTGGGAGCCACCCATTAGAATCCCTCCCCACAGCTCTGCCACTGCCATTCAGCAGCCATAAACTCTTCCCTCTGCACCCCAACCTTGCTCGTTTAAAAACATCCAGAGTCAGTCTTCAAATAAAGTCGTGTCCTTTATTTTTCATATGTTGTCTTACCTCCAGCCAACAGAGGAGGCCACCCTAATTGGTTTAGGTTTTTAATCAATATTGCTTAAATAGTCAGAACTGATGATAGGATTCCATGCTCTTACTGCTGCACAAATAATTGGGAAAATAATTAATTTTTTTAATTTATTTTTTGCATTTCTTAGCCACCCCCTCATGCCCACGGCATCTTGGAATGGGAGGATCTGTAAATTAAAATGGTAACCTCTGCCCCCAGCTTCCCTCGGCAATAAGAATCATGCATAAGACTAAATGATCTTGCAGCAGATAACTTATTCCAGTATGTGAACAAATATTTATTGTCTCTCTCGTGCATGGGACAGGGGAAGACTTCATGAGCCAGTGTGGCCTAACGGATAAGGGGTTGGGCTTCGATCTGAGTTCAAATCGCCTCTTAGCCATGAGTTCAGTGGGTGGCCTTGGGTAAGTCACTCTTTCTTGGCCTCAGATTCCTCTCTGTAAAAGGGGAATAATAATGACTTACCTAGCAGGACTGTTACGAGGGTGAACAAGAGAAGGGTTGTAAAGCACTTTGAACCCTTACCTGAACACTATAGAAAAAATAATGTAGGGAGGATTCTATATGAAATAGTTTAAACAATGGTTAAATGGCAACACTGGGCAGAAGAGACTTCCAGGCAAGTGACCTGTTGATATCGATTCACATCTTAGACTCAAGTGCTGCAGCAGTTTGGAGAAATATAATCAGTTTTGTGCAAAGGAGAGTGGAGCAGCTAGGTAGCCAGAGGGAGACATGAATAGAAAAAGGGGCAAAATGATGCCCCCTGTTGGCACCTTTACAGAAATCAAAGGGTGCCCTCACAAGAGTTTTGGGATCCTGCTCCCCCCATCCCCCCATGCACCTGTAAATCAAACTCTGATCTGTGGTTGCTCAACAGATTTGTAATCACCTTGTATTGAATCTTCAGTATTAAATGGTGTTGATAAGGTTCCCCTTAAGACAAGTTCTATTAGCTGTTGACTTCCCCCTTTGAAAGAGGTTACTCCCTCAGTAGCTATGATCCTTAAAGCTTAAAGCATTGAAGTGAACTGGGCTGGGATAGGCACAGCACACTGATGCTTCGAGCCAGTTTCTTTGATCACAGATGGCCACTCTCCCCTTTTACTGAACCACATAGATGGGGGGATAAAAATGAACCTATTGATTTAAGGGTGACTCATGGCCTAGAGCTTCCTGGTATCCATTGTCTGTGCACTCATCTCTCCAGTGGCTCAATTGACAAGTGGGATGCTTCACACCAGTGCAGTGTCATATTGACATGTCCTAGTTGCCATTCAGTGGGGTGTCCAACAGAAGTCACCGGGCTATGGAATACACATTCTGTTGTGCTGGCTTCATGGAGATGTCCAGAAAGGCAGAGGTGTGAGGATAGAGCATTTTCCTGGTACGTAAAGAAGGCACACATGGTTTGTTGAAAAACCCCACACTCCTTTGCACTGATAGGGGTGGAGGGACTGGTCTTCAGAAATGAAGGCCTTGTGGATTTGAGAAGTATGATCAAAGAGCTAGTGCCATTTGCACAGCAAGGGAAGCTGCTGTAACTGAGGGGGAAGCACAGATGAGGGTCTTGGAATTGGACAATGAGTATCAAGTATCGGCGTCGTTAGTTAATACATGAGCACACATAGAATCACAGAATCAGAGAGCTGGAAAAGAACAATCCCATGGGTCATCAGGTCCAACCCCCTGATTTGATGCAGGCCGTCTACAGCTACATCCCTGACAGATGGCTGTCCAGTCTCTGAAAACCTTCAGTGACACAGAGCCTACAACGTCCCTAGAAAAGTAGTTCCATTCTTGAACAGATCTT
Organism: Sphenodon punctatus; assembly: GCA_003113815.1. Classification (NCBI taxonomy): domain Eukaryota; kingdom Metazoa; phylum Chordata; class Lepidosauria; order Sphenodontia; family Sphenodontidae; genus Sphenodon; species Sphenodon punctatus. The sequence continues at coordinate 1,379,150 of QEPC01001471.1, read as the reverse complement.
ACTGCTAGGAAGTTTTTCCTGACATTTAACTGAAATGTACCTTCGTGTAATTTGAGTCTATTATTTCCAATTTTGCCCTCTGGAACAATGAAGAACGGTTCCTTGCCACCATCTTTGTGGCAGCCCTTTAGATATTTGAAGACCGCTATCATGGCTCTCCTTAATCTTTAGGCTAAACGCACACATGTGCTTAGCTCCTACACTATAAGCTTAAAGGAAGGCAGACCAGGTAGGTTTGCCAAGCCCAGCTTGGGGACAGCAACTGTATCTCTCTGTTTCTGCTCTATATTGGTGTGAGCAACTCTGTCTGTCTGTGCCTGATCTTTCTGCCTCTGGATCTACAAATCTTGTCTCTGCCTGCTCTCTCTGTGTGCCTTTTTAGACAAGCAGGATTTTAAACCTGCGACTCTGGGACACCTCTGGGGGGTGGGCTTTATATGCTCCTCCATGAACCAGAAGTCCTCTGGGTGCTATTAGAAGCAGCGGCGTGGGCGACTTCCCGGTGTTTTGAGACACAGCATAGTAATATCTCAATAATCGAGGTCTGTACTACATCATATCTCAAAACACCCAGGAGTCGCTCACACTGCTGTTTCTAATGGCGCCCAGGCAACTTCCGGTTCACAGAGGAGCATCTAAAGCCCCCCCACAGAGGTGTCCCAGAGCCACGGGTTTAATTCTAAAAAAAGGCCCTGTGTCTGTGTTAGTGATTGTCTGTCTGAGCCTAGTCTCTATGTCTGTGTGAGTGATCTATATCTGGCTGTATGTTCTGTCTATGCCTGATTTCTGTGTGTGAGTGATAATGTCTGTCTATCTGTACCCAATAGAAACAAAGTAGTACAGTGATATCTTTTGCTGAACCAACTCCAGTTGGTGGAGGTTTGCAAGCTTATGGACCTCACAGGGTCCTTGTACATTTCTAACTCCTGACTTTCCTGATGACGTACAGTGCGAGGTCTGAAAGCTTGCATACCTCCACCAACTGGAGTTGGTCCAATAAAAGAAAACCCTGTACTACTTTGTCAATTGTCTCTATTGTGTATATTTGGGACCAACACAGCAGCCTTACTTTCTCTACACTATCTGTACCTAGTCTCACTGTGTCTGTTTCAGTGACTCTGTCTGTCTATACCCAAGGTGGAGACACAATAGTTTATTTATTTATTTATTTATTTATATTTGTATTTCTACCCCGCCCCTCTCGTGTCAAGCCACTCAGGGCTGCTTACAGAATAGTTCAGATAATATCTTTTATTGAACCAACTACTGTGGGTGAGAGTAAGCACGCTTTTGAATGACATGGGACCCTTCCTCAGGCATTCCTGTGTGGCCCGAAAGCTTGCACATTCTAGCCCACAGTAGTTGGTCCAAGAGATCATCTGAACTACTTTGTTGTGTTGGTCCCAAATGTAAGAGGAGACAACCACACTTCTTCTCTATGCCTTGTTTTTTTTTATCTCTGTATGAATGACTATGTCTGTCTCTGTCTATACCTGGTCTCTCTCCTTCTGGTTCTATGTGAAGATAGTTACACTCTCTCAAGGTCAGTCAGTGGCTCTGTCTGTCTGGTCTAAGGTGGCCAGGTATGAAAATGTTAGAGGACATTAATGAGAAATACAGGTTGCAGGGCAGCACTGGCTCCACGGCAGCCCTGCAACCTGCATTTTTCATGTGTCCTAAAATGTGCATATCTGGCCACCCTAGTCTGGTCTGTGTCTATCTGTGCTGGACTGCTGGGGTGGCTTCTGGGTCTCTGCATCTCTCAGTTTGGGGTAGTCTCTGTGTGTGTGAATCTGTCTGCACTCTCTGTCTGTGACTATGCCTGCTCTCTGACTGTGTGGCTGGAGACTGTCTCTCTCTGTGTGCTGGCTAGAGTGGTCTGGCCATGGGGGGGGTCTATACTTAGGGCTGTGTCTGTCTCTGTTGGGGTGTTTAGAGTCTTCTCCGTGTCTCTTGTGTGTCTGTCCCCCGCCTTTCTATCTTTGGGGGTGGGGGAGTCAGTCTATTCCATCCTGTGTGTCAGTCTGCCCTCGGAGTCCTCAATCTCTCGCTGCGCTGCACTCCCAGCCAACACCCCCGGGGTGGCGCTGCTGCGCTGGGCCACAGCAGGAACCTCTGAGGTCGGAACCCGCGGGGATGAGAGTCATGTTTCCCGCCGGAGCGGGCGGGGAAACTCTAACAGTAGCGCTACCCGGATCTTCCGGGGAGAGTGGGTCGCGGGGGAAATATGGTGAGTGACGGGAAGCTTCGGCCTCGGGAGGAACCCTGGCACTACGGGGGGCGGGCTGTGTCATCATGGGGAGCCTCTCATACAGTATTTACGGTGCCCCCCCCAGTGAAGGCTGCTTTTCCCAATGCTAGCCCGGGGGGAGGGGGCAGGTGGTGCTGGCGTCGGATTGAATACAGTATTTACGTTGCCCCGCCCAGGGGTGCTAGCATTCTCAGTGGTGGTCTCCCCCCCACACACACACACACACACTCCAGGCGGGGTCTCTCTTGCACGCTCAGTCTGTGATTTGTAAATAGTGGGAGGGGAGTGCCCTCTGTTATTGAGGGGGTTGGGTGCTGGTGTGTGCGAGCTTTAATGCAGAGTTTAAGGGGATGCTCTCTACTAGTGGGGGGAGATGATGGGGGGGGCGGGGAACTATCATATTACAGTATACAAGGGTTTCCATAAGCGAGCTCTGATGCAATAGGTTGGAGGGAGGATGCCCTGCCTGGTGTGTGTGGAGGTTTTGGGAGGCTCCTCTAATACAGGGTTTATGGGAGTGCCCCTATTTTGGGGCTTGTGTAATACAATATTTAAGGGGATGGTGCCCTGTGTGGTTGAGCGAGGCAGGTATTCAGGGGCTGGTGTGGGTCCTGTAATACAGTATTTAAAGTAAGGGTTCCCTTAGGAACGTGGTGAAGTTTCTGAGGCATTTTTCCTAATAGGAAGGTGGCTTATTCCTACCTAAGGTTGTTGTGATAGATGGAGTCTCCTATCCTCAAAGCACTGAGTCAGCACAACACCTGCTCCCTTGAGTGGAGCTTTGCCCCACCAGCAGGACTTTGAGGATAAGTGTTGGATTCTGTAGTTACTTTTACCTGCTTGTCGACACTGCAGCAGAGCGTCTTCCGGTTCTGCATGACCCACTGAACGATGCTTTTATCTTGACAGCCCTTGGCTCTGGCAGACTGAACAAATATGTGGATATCACGATTGACTTCTCAGTTAGCAAAGGCTTCGCGATTTACAGGTAACTAGAACAGTTCAATTAGTGAAAACAGCATAACTCATTGTTCATACTGACACAGCAAAACCTAACATTGAGTTTTTGAAGGGGAGCTGCATTGCTGGAGCCAGTTGTACTGGATGTTAGTTACCTTGTCTGGTTTTACTGTTCTGCTTTAGCATGTGTTGATAATATTTTGTATGTAATCTTAAAGGGAGTGTATTTGGGACACTGAATAGCTGAGACCCTTCCATGTTCTTGGATTCTTACGATTAGTCTTGACTAGGAAATGTGGTGGTATTTATGTAGAATTTTCAATGTTCAGAATGCTTTACAATCCTTATCTAGTTGTTCGTTCTCATCTAGGTAGGCTGTTCTTATTCCCATTTTACAGATGGGGAACTGAGAACTTAGAAGTAGTGACTTGCCCAAGGCCATGAAGTGAGTTCATGGCTAAGATGGGATTTGAACCCTGGTATTCCCAGGTCTAAGTCTAACATGTTATCCACTAGGCTACACTGGCTCCCATGCCCAACCACTCTACTGGTTAGGCTTAAGGCAATTTTAGCTAACACATGCTGGGAAAGTACAACTTTTTTCCTAATGCAGTTAAATGGTAAATAACACTTTTAAGTTGTATTCTGTTTGAGCTGTAGCTAGAACACATCTAATATAGAGCTTTTGTAATGTACGTGAGATGTGTGTGCTCTCCAACAGGGCAGGTAAAGAAGATGAAGAACATTCTCTTTGTTACCTCTCTTCGTACCCTTGGGTTTAAGTTGCAGAAAATTAGACTTGGTTTAGATACGAATAATTTAAAAAGATTCCCAACTAAGAGCAGTTAAGCAATGGAACAAGTTGCCTAAGAAGTTTGTGGAATCTTCTTCACCAGAGGCTTTTAAGAATAGTCAGGGGCAGTTTGGCTATGCTCTAGTAAATTCTGCCTCAGTAAAAGGTGTGGACTTTGATAATCCTTTAAGGTTCCTTCTAATCCCAGGAGATTTTATAAGTATCCCTTTTCTCCAACAAGATCATGGTTTAAATAACACTAGACAAACACACTTGATACATGACAAAGGTTTAGGAAAGGGAGATGGGGGAGGTTAGTAGAACAAATTGGATTTCTCGAAAAGGTATTTTTGAAAGAGGCAGGAGATGAATAAGCATATGTAGAATGTGTAGGGGTGGAGGATAGTTTGAAACAGAACCCCTAAAGCATCAGAATGCTTTCCACTGATATAACAGCAGGAGAGTGAGCTCAGTAGCTGAGCAGAAAAATAGGGGATGATTTTTGTGTCCTAGTTTGGTCTTGCTGCTTGCATCTCCTATAACAAGTAGCTGAATCTTTGTGCCTCAGTTTCCCATTTGGAAATAAAGGTACCTGCCTTCACCCAAGCACATCATGAGACTTAACAGATGTAGTCTTTGTATGGTGTCATGCAATCCTGAATTTGCTAAATGCACATTTTAGCCATCTGAAAACCAGCTTTCCCCTGTTTAATAACATGCTCTTGAATTTTACAACTTGTTTCTCATAGGACACTTTTTGCCAAGGCCAGTATCTTCTATTCTGTGCTCCAGTGCTACTCTTGCAAATTACAGCACACACCCCTCTAGTAAGAATGGAGCACATCCCCAGCATGGGCATACTTTGGACCTTGAACTGGAAGAAATGTTGGTCCCTAGGAAGATGTCCATAAGCCCTTTAGAAAGCTGGCTGACTGTTAGATATTCCCTCCCTAAAGTGGAGATCATCAATGTTCATGAAAAGATAGGCTATGAACCTACTCATCAGTATGACTGCCCCCCATCTGAGGTGGAAGCTGACGTGGAGGAAGGTGGAGGGGAGCACATTAGCAACCAGGTGGAATGTAAGAACGTGTTGAAGTACCGTAGGAGGAAAATGAACCGGCACAGGTACAAAAAGCTGCTAAAACGAACAAAGTTTGTACGAAGGAAGATCAAGAACATTCGCAGAGTGAAACGCCAGGTGAGATTGGCTGAAATATAGCTGCTGAAATGTTGCAGCAAATCAGCCAAAACAATTGTCACTCTCTGTGGCTGTGGGGACTGGGAGTCAGTCACATGGGGCTTGTCATTCAGAATTGCAATTTTATAGCTCCCAGGAGCTTATTGCTGGCTTCCTTTTTGATCTGAATATGATTAGTTAAGGATATGTTCTCACAATAAATTCTGGATTAAGAACCCCTTAACCCAGTGTTTCTGAAACGGGGGGGTGGGGGTGTGTGGACAAAAGGTATCCTAGGAAGGGAGTGTGAGAAAAAGCTTGGCTGCAGGGTTTTCCTCAAATGAGAGGAGAGCTGGGAGCAGGAAGTGGTATTTTCTTATCATCCTCTAGCCAATCGCAGCTTTTTTTTTGTGGGTGGAGAGACCAGTCCGTCCTGTCTTCCCCTCCCTGAATGGGCAGGGCTGACCTTCATATCACTATTGCTGATTATGGACAGCGAGGCTTTTCTATTTTCTTTTCCTTCTTGTTTTTTGTAATTGTCTGCAATTTATGTAGAATGATTTAGCTAGTTTTCTGAGTGAAGAGGCATGGGACCTGCTGCTGTAGGGCATGGGTGGGGAACCTCAGGCCCAGGGGCCAAATGAAGCTAGGGTGGCCACTGACATATTTCTAGAATACAGGACATGAGGGGAGGAAGAACGCAGCTGGCTCAGAGCTCCTTCCCCATAGCCAGATCTGAGCAACAAGTGCTGGGCAAGGGGATGCAACAGTACCAGCAAAATCTCCGCCATGGGTGCATATATAAAATATTCACCTGGTTGGGGTTGGATGGATCAAAAAAAGTAGCCATGTCCTAGAAAATCCAAACACTCTGGTAACCCTGGCGCTCCCCCCCCGCCACCCGGCCTCTGGGAGCACTGGCTCACTTCCGAGTCCACATGCTGATGCCGCTGTTCCTGCCCAGAAGTCATGAGATTATGTCTTCCGGGGGAGGGGCTTTGAAGGTAGCAATGCTGGCACTGTGGAAAATACAGGACAAAAATGAAGGACAGTGGGCAAACCCTTCAAAAAACAGAACTGTCCTGTACAAAACAGAACCAATGGCCACCCTAAACGTAGCCTGTGGCTAGGTTCGGTTTTGCCCCTTTCCAGTTCCTGGATCCAGTTCCTACACCCAAGCACTGACCGACTGAGCTCGGGGTAAGGGAACAAAGAGGAGATATAAACACAAGGACAGGACAGATCCATGATCCGTACTCTCCTCTTCCTTCCCTATCCTGAGTGCATCCCTTAAGCGCTCCCGCCCCAGCCTCTACGCAGCCCTCGGAGCTTGTACTGATTTTCAAAGTGGCCCTCAGGAGGGAAAAGCTTCCTCACCCTTGCTCTAGGACAGTGCTGTATCTTGGTCTGACGTGTAAATGCTGAGTTGGTTTTCAATTGTCCACTTTCCTTCATAGGCCCGGTTTGAACAAGACCTGAAGCGTATCTGGTTGAAGGCTGGTTTGAAGGAGCCTGCTGAGGGATGGAATCTGCCCAAGATATATTTGAGAAATGTGAAGTCTTGACTGAAATGCTTTCTGACATCTTTCAGCATTTAATTTTAATTAAAGCATATTTAAAAAAAAAAAAAAAAGCACAGCTGCTTTTAACTTCTCAAATGATGAGGCCAAAGGGAACGGGGTGTTTAGCCTTGCTAAGATCCATCTGAACCTGGTTGGTCTGGCCAGTGGCTAAAAGGCAGAATTTGCTGTTGAAATAATAAGGCATTCATAGCGGTGGGATGGCTCTGGGCCCATTAAAGTGAGCTGGAGGTGGCACAGCATCTCCAAGTACACACTGCTGTTGCCTCCTCTTCACAGAGCGGGAAGGAGAGAGGAAATCAGGAGTTCTCAATCTTTTTCCAGTCAAGAACACTGGAGGGACTTAACTGACTGCTTGGGGAGCACTGCATCATTTGCACGAATGGGCTCGGGGAGCACTTTCACGCATTGCCCGAGCACCACGTTGAGAATCCCTGGAGTAAATGAAATGGTTGTGGGGGAAAAAATGGCTTATTGGTTTCCAAGGTCATCCATCTGGGAGGGAGAGCCATAGACTCTCCCCCAAGGGTGGGGAACCTCCAGTCTGTGGGCCAAATCCATCCTTGGGCTGTTTTTTATTTGCCCCTTTTCAGTTCCTGGATCTGGCCCCTGGGTTCATTCCCTACCTTTTAAAGAGAGTGAGTTTAGAGTGGAGATGAGGGCATGTACTCAAGGACATGGGATGGATTCATGGCACAGATCCATGATCTGGACTAGCCTCCCCTTTCATCCCACACCTCTTAAATGCCCCCAGAGGTTGTGTTAATTTTCAGAGTGGCCTGTGAGCAGGAAAAGGTTCCCTGTCAGAGAGTAAAGGTCAAGGGCAGCCCAGCTGTTCTCATTTCCCTTTGTAGTACTCTCGCGGTAGGTGAGCATCATTCATTATCAGTAGTGAAACCATGAAGTGTATGTAAGTGTATGGCACGCAGTCCAAACGAGGGTATGGATGGGGAACTGAAGTGTGGATCATTGTTTAAAAAGATGAAGAGGAAACACTCTGGAAATCAAGCTTTAAGACAGGAAATTTGCCCCTGTACCAAAACTGCCTCATGCTGCTTGGAGCTCTCCCGTGTCAGTCACCTACTCTCTCACTGTTGTTGAGCAGGAGATACACAGCTGAAGACCTGTGCCTGTATTTGTAAAGCAGTTTCGGTAGGGAGCTGGGATTTCACAGTTCTTTATCTGTTTCTGCCATTGGCTTGTGTGATACTGGAACAAGTCCCCTCGCAGTGCCTCAGTTTTTCCACCTTGGGAACGAGGAGATAACATCTTACAGTGGACAAGCAATGAAAATAGAGTCACGGAAAGACATGATGGAGAGTTGCTGAACCCCCATAGTTTGGGGGGGATGTAGGGAACGGCTTACGATGGAAGAATGCAAATGAAATGTCAAACACCATCCCCCTTCTTTTGTCTTGAGGCATTGTTACCTATTACACACAGCTACGTATACCTTGCCCCCTTTTTCATAGAATCATACAACTGAGGAGTTGGGAGAGACCTCAAGGGTCATCTGATCCAACCCCCTGCTGTGATGCAGGATCTCCTGTTGCCTGAGCAGTCTTTCCTTGAAAACCTCCCAGGAGGAGACTACACAACTTTCATAGTTGGCTCCTGCCACTGTTGAACTAATATTTAACTTAAATCTACCTTCCTGTAACTGAAATGCATTTCTACTCTTTGTTCCTTTTCTCTCCCAATCTCTTCCTGCAGCATCTGGAACATGAGTATTGAATTTATTTTACAGAAGTGGACATTTTAGAAAGCCCCTAGCTCAGTAAAAGAGAGCTCGGGCTTTGGCAGCGATGCCCCTTATCCAGTTTCCACCACAAGACACTCTGGTATATGCTTCCCAGTTTGAGTGTCATTGGTTTAAGAATTTGTTGGATGATCCTCCTTTAGTCTTTTGAGGTATAAAAGGGAAAGAAAAACAACCCACACAGTCAATCAAAGGAAACTCTATAGTGGCACCTAATTAATTTATTTTTATTTATTTATTTTTAAAGTTTTATTACCCCACCCCTCCTGTCACAGGCAGCTCGGGGCAGCTTACAGTCAATAAAACAGCAGTAATACACTAAAAACAAAACAAAAGGAGGATAATAAAATAACCCACTCCCCCCACCCCATCTCCCTTCTCTCCCGTCAAATGCCTGGTGGAACAGACAGGTCTTTGGAAGGAGGGGAGATCCGGGCCTCAAGAGGGAGGGAGTTCCACAGCTGTGGTGCAGCCACCGAGAATGCCCTCCCCTGTGTGGCCCCCTGACAGACTCGGGGGGCCTCGAGCAGGGCACCCCTGGATAACCACAGAGGCTGATCCAGAACCTGGGGGGGATGAGGCGATCCCGCAGATATGCAGGGCCTAGGCTGTTTACATGTAATTGTTGGAAGGCACCCCTCGCCACAGCCTCCACCTGAGCATCCAGGCGGAGATGTGAATCGAGGAGCACCCCCAGACTCCGAACCTGTGAGACCAACGGGTGGCAGACCCCATCAGTGACGGGGGCTGTCATCTCTATCACCTTACCCACCAACATCACCTCTGTCTTGTCAGAATTCAGCCTTAGTGGGCTAGCCCTCATCCAGTCCCCCCACAGTCATCAGCACCGAGCCTGCCGGGCCTGGGTCAGCTGAAAAAGAGAGGCACAACTGGGTGTCATCAGTATATTGACCTGTGGAACTCATTGCCATAAGCCTTCTGGGCGAACTGATTGGAATGTGAGAGAAACAGCCTACGAGCAATCTGCCCCCTAACTCTTCACTGCTGTTTTTTTGTGGGGGTTGTTTCCCCCACCTTTTCCTGAGCTACCTGAAACTGGCTACTGTCAGGATGCAGGTACTGGGCTAGAGGAGCCACTGGTCTGATCTAGGATGGTAACTTTTTGTTGTCATACCATCCCATAGAGGGTTTGCTTGGCCACATTCCTGTGGTGGGCGTAGTTTCCCATGGTGAATTCTGTGGCCCTGTCGATGCGAGTAGGAGTGCTGCAGCAGGACATGATTTTCTCAGGTTGGTATTCAGAGCAGTAGTGGGGGCTCTGTGAAGGAGTCTGGAGAGGGTAGTGGGACTGGGGACGGGGGGAGAGTATGCCCTCCCCCCTTTTTTTGTCTGACCTGCTGGAAAATTTTAAATAAGCTGAGAGGCTCCCACATGAAAACCATCCCCCACCCGTTAGGTCTTTGGCATATTGCAAAGCAGTGCAACCTTAGGTCCTCTGCTGTTGTATTCCTGCCAGTAGATGGCAGTAGAGTGAAGGCTTCATGAAATTCCACAGTAGCTGTGCTAGGAAGCCTGCAGCCTAATTTTAAGGGGGGGGGGAGAGAGAGATCATTAAGCTTGACAGGAAAAAAAAATTTATATCATGAGAGCTACATGAAATTGGTTTTTCTGTCCAAAACACATTGAATGCCCATTATGACTTGCTTTTTTTTTCAAACTATAAATCCCAATCTATTAGAATCTTAAAGTTGGAAGGGACCTCAGAGTTCATCTAGTCCAACCCCCCTGCTCAATGCAGGAAATCCACAGCTACAGCATCCCTGACAGATGGTCATCCAGCCTCTGAAAACCTCCAACGAAGGAAAGGCCCCCACCCCCGGCCGTCTGTTCCACTGTCAAACAGCTCTTAATGTTAGCAAATGCTTCCTAATATTTAGCCGAAATCTGCTTTCTTGTCATTTGAGCCCATTGGTTCTAGTTCTGCCCTCAGGAGCAACAGAGAACAAGTCTGCTCCATCTTCTATGTGACAGCCCTTCAGCTATTTGAAGATGGCTATCGTGTCTCCCCTTAGTCCTCTCTTCTCCAGGCTAAACATACCCAGCTCCTTCAACCTTTCCTCATAGGACTTGGTTTCCAGACTCCTGACCATCTTTGTCGCTCTCCTCTGAACCCGTTCCAATTTGTCAGTGTCCTTAAAATGCAGTGCTCAGAACTGGACACAGCACTCCAGATGAGGTCTGACCAGTGCAGAATAGAGTGGAACTATTACTTCTCGTGACCTGGACATGATGCTTCTGTTAATTCAGCCTAAAATTGCATTAACGTTTTTAGCAGCTGCATCATACTGCTGACTCATGTTCAGCTTGTGATCAGCTACAACCCCAAGATCCTTTTTCTATGTGCTGCTGCGAAGCCAGGTATCCCCCATCCTATACTTGTGCATTTGTTTTTTCTTACCTAAACGCAGGCCATTACTTGTAAGAGACTGATTTATTTATGGTTCGCTGCCATGGATCTGTCCCTTGTCCTTGTGTGCAGGCCCTAATCTCGGCTCCCTTACCCTGAGCTCAGTCTTTCAGCGCTTGGGGGCAGAAACTGGATCCAGGAACTTGAAAGGAGAAAAATAAAAACTAGTTGTGGACTGCATTTGGCCCCTGGACCTAAGGTTCCCTACCTCTGCATATTGTTTCTTTTCATCCAGCTTTGCCTCTCCAAGATAAGGGTCTGTTGGCTCATTTGGAGAAAGGTGCTTGGGTTTCTGGCCTAGTTTCTAACAAGATCATTGGTCTCACTCCCTGAATGGTCTTCCCTCCCTCTTTCCATGCTGCCTGCTACTCATGGAATTCCCTTCCTGAACACACCCATCCTCTTCCTTCCCTCCTGACCTTCAAATCCCTTCTGAAAAACCTGCCTCTTCCATCAGGCTTTCCCTAGCTCCTCATTCCCCCAAGACTGCTTGCTGATGCCACTTCTATTGTCCATTCATTCAGGGTTCCCTTCTTTCCTAACTACGGCAAGCACATGCACCTGTGACTTCTCAATATTGTGAATGCATCCCTCTCTCTCCCTACTTCTGCATTCCCTTGTCTTTCCTAGATTGTAAGCCCCTTGGGGGCAGAGACATGTCTCATTAATGATCAGTCCTAGGAACACAGCTTGCGCTATACAAATGCTTCATAATAATTAATAATAGTATCCATTATGTGCTGTGGAGGTGTGGGGCTCTGAAATAAGGGACACCTAGCAGCAACCCCATTCCCAGAAAACATTAAAATGACCCCCTCCTAATGCAAAATCACAGCCCTTTCCCTATTTAATTTAACAACAAGGCAACAGGTAGAAAAAAAGAATTCTACGATACTCCAAGTCTTAGTGCGCAGACACCACCTGGTAATTCTTTGTTTTTTGTGACCACTGTTTGTTACATGGGTAATAATCATGTTATGGGAAAGTCTGTATAGTAAATTACCTACCTTTGTAAAATAATAATAATAGAAAAGCCTGATTGTATCTGTCATTGAATTTGCTGCCTGGGATACATAGTCGTTATCTTTGCAGCTACTAAACATAATTACCCTGTTTTGGATAGAAGTGGAGAAGGACTGTGTAATTTACAATCGTGTTTACAAGTAAGTTGCTCTGTAATTAAAAGCTGGGGAGAAAGATGTTTATACCCCTGACTGAACAGGGTATGTTTTCAAAGAAGGAGTCTCCTGGTTTTGATCCTGTGGACCTCTCAGCATACACATAACCTAAAGCAGGAGAGGGGGGGCATTTCAATCACTGTTTCAGTGACAGGCCCCATGGGAACTTTACCTCTCCTGGACGATGCAAGATAATCCTAAATCCTAGCCCACTCGTCCATCTGGCAGGGAGATCCACTCATCCGTAAGGCAGGGGAGATGCTGGATTTATTTAGTTAGTTGAACGGGGAGACGGGGGGCAGAAGCTGTGGGAGAGAAAAGTGGGAGCTGGGGTTGGATGAAGCAGGAGGTGGAAAAAGAGGAAGGAAGCCTTGTAGGGACTGGAAAACAGGGTGTTATTGCTGTGGGTGGGCATATAGTTGTCCATGAGGACAAAGCTGACTCAAGATGAGTTGAAAGAAATTTTTCCACATTCCCCTCTAGGGGGAGCTCTGGTATATTCAATTCCACTCAGGAAATCTCTTGATGAATGAGAATTATAGGCATTACCCTATGCGTGTGCATGCGCAAACATTACATGCCTGCTTGGATATGTGCACATATATTAGACATGTGTAGCTATGGTAGCAGCCGAATGCCTGTGGAAAGAGATGTGTGGGCCTTTTAATGACTCAGAGGAATCAGGCAGTCTTGCGGACCTCTCTTCTGGCTGTTCTTCCCTGGTTCTGAGAGCAAACGGCTGCAAAGCAGCAGGGGACTGCGCGAGGAATCCATGTTAAGTGTTCCAGAGGCTGGAGCTATCCGGCAAAGTCAGCTTGATGAATGTCTGAAACTGGAACTCATCCCTTGCACAGAGAACTGCGGGATAGGAAGTCAATCACACACGCACGCACATGACTCAGCGCTCAGCTCGGCTGGCATGGTTGCTGAGCAGAACATTGTCTCCTGTTCAGACTTTGGATGGTGTTCTTAGCGTTGCCGGGCTTGAACTGAAATCACACGTTTCACTGCAGGTGGGAAGCTGTATGTGCTCCGAACAGCTCTGGCCTATACTACTCACACTGCTGGTTAAAGCAGTTTATAACAATGTATCCCTCTCTCTCACTGCCTAGGACAGGGCTACAGTGTTATCATTATCTGTCCTGTGGTCTATCGCCCACAGGGGCTCTCCACTTCCAGTGTTTTCATCTTTTAGTTAGCTCTGTCCATGGCTGACTCATAATCCTTTAGATGGACAAATTATTCCATGATGTTGTCCATCCACCTTCTAGGCAGCCCGTCTCTCAACCTGCTGCCCTTCCACTAGGCCAAAGACCATTGTTTTGAGCAAGCAGTCTGCCTTCCGCCAGCAGACAAGCCCAAACAGCGCCAACTTTGCTTTTCCCAACACCTCAGCAATTCCGCTGACCTTTCTGGTTGTCTTGGTCCAGATGTGATCCTGTCAACTCAACCTAAGTAGCCTTCTAAGAACACTTTATCACTCCTCCACTGCTTGCCTCTATCAGGCTTTTCTCACCAATTTTCCTTCAACTGTCCTTTCACTCAGGGTTCCCTTCTCCCCTGTAACTAAACCACATGCACCTGTAACTTCTTGACTTCCTGAACGTCTCCCTGTCTCTCCCTATGTTCCCCTCTCCCTTGTCCATCTAAGATTGTAAGCCCCCTGGGGCAGGGATCTGTCTCTAAAGTTCAGTGTCTAATCCCACTGTTTAATGTTCTGTGCCAGGCACTTTGCTGGTGCTATTAATTAATTAATTAATTAATTAATACTAATCATGGAAGTGCAGGGCACAGCGTACTGTGTATTAAACACCTCAAATGGCCTGAATCAGACGAAGAAACCAAACCATCAGAGCTTAATTTGTGCCAGGGCTTGCTACGGCCCAGCCCTGGTGCCTCTTCTGTCAAATTTAGGCTTGGCAGCAGTGAACTCCAAGGTAACTCCCTTCCCAGCTCCAGAGTGCCAAGCAAGTTGCCTGAGCACCACATCAAACTTTATCTAGCTCTGGGTGGTTTCAGGAGGGCTTGGTTCCCCAGAGCCTTTGAGTACCCCCATACTTTCAGGGGTTGAGTAGTGGGACTTTTATGATGGGTTAGAACAGGGTGGGGGACCTTTTCCCACCCAGGGGCACTTTGAAAATTGGTACAAGCTCTGAGGGCTGCATAGATGTGGTAGGTGGGGGTGTTTAAGAGGTGCAGTCAGGAAGAGGATCATGGGTCTATCCCCAATATTATTATTATTATTATTATTATTAACAAACATTTATATAGCGCCAGCTGTGTACCTGGCACTTTACAAAGTAATAAAACAGACACAGTCCCTGCCCCTAGGGCTTACAATCTGAGAGACAGGAGCTGGGGGAGAGACTTAGGAAGGGAAACAGAGGGAGAGACAAGGGGTCTAACATTCACGAAGATGCGAGGTCTTAAGTGCATGTACTTGGCTTGGTTACAATGAGAATGACAGCAGGCAGGTCCATGTTGCAAGGATAAGGGTAAACAGATCGTAGGTATAGGAATAGTGGCTCAGCAGGATAAAGAGTCAGACAGAGCAGAGCGAAAGAGGTGAGTTTTAAGGAGAGATTTGAAGGTATGAAGGGAGGGGGCAAGGCGGATGTGGACAGGGAGGGAGTTCCAGGCATGGGGGGCAGCAAGTGAGAAGGGACGAAGGCGCTTAGGGGAGCAGGGAAGGCGTGGAAGGGTGAGAGAAGGGACAGAGGAGGAGCGAAGTGCACGGGCTGGAGTATGGAGGGCGATAAGTGCAGAGAGGTAGGGGGGAGCAAGGTTGTGAAGAGCTTTATAGGTGAAGACTAGGAGCTTGTGCAGGATTCGTTCAGGAAGGGGAAGCCAGTGAAGCGAAGAGAGGAGGGGCTGCACATGGTCGAAGCGACTGGCGAGGTAGATGACCCTGGCAGCAGAGTTTTGGACAGAGATGAGGGGAGAAAGGTGAGACCGGGGAAGGCCAGTGAGAAGGAGGTTACAGTAATCGAGGCGAGAGATGACCAGAGCATGAACAAGAGTTTTGGCAGACGAGACAGAGAGAAAAGGGCGAATCTTAGCAATGTTATGGAGGGAGAAGCGACAGGATTTAGCAACAGAGTCAATGTAGGGTTTAAAAGAAAGGGCTGAGTCAAAGATGAAGCCTAGGCTACGGGCTTGGGGGACAGGCAGGATGGTGACTCCATCAATAGTTATTGACAGTGAGGAAGGAGAGGAAGGATGAGGGGGGAAGATAAGGAGTTCAGTTTTAGCCATGTTGAGTTTGAGTTGACGTTGAGACATCCAGGTAGAGATGTCAGAGAGACAGTTGATGAGACGAGCTTGAACAGAGGGAGAGAGAGAGGGAGTAGAGAGATAGAGTTGA
The DNA here is from genome assembly GCA_003113815.1 of Sphenodon punctatus. Taxonomy (NCBI): domain Eukaryota; kingdom Metazoa; phylum Chordata; class Lepidosauria; order Sphenodontia; family Sphenodontidae; genus Sphenodon; species Sphenodon punctatus. The sequence continues at coordinate 1,363,657 of QEPC01001471.1, read as the reverse complement.
GTGTCATCAGCATAGAGGTGGTATTGGAAGCCATGGGAGGCAATGAGTTTGCCTAAGGATGAGGTATAGATCGAGAAGAGGAGAGGGCCAAGAACAGAGCCTTGAGGAACACCAACTGAGAGGGGGAAGGAGGAGGAGGTGGAGTTGGAGAGAGACACATTAAAGGAGCGGTCAGAGAGGTAGGAGGAGAACCAGTTATGGACAGAGCCACAAAAGCCAAGGGAGTGAAGGGAATCCAGCAAGAGTGAGTGGTCAACAGTATCGAAGGCAGCAGAGAGATCAAGGAGGACAAGAATGGAATAGAGACGTTTAGATTTAGCCACCAGAAGATCGTTGGTGATCTTAGCGAGAGCAGTTTCAGTAGAATGAAGGGGGCGGAAGCCAGATTGGAGGGGGTCAAGGGAGGAGTTGGAGGATAGGAAGTCAAGGCAGCGGGAGTAGACAACACGTTCAAGCAGCTTGGAAGCAAAAGGAAGGAGTGAGACAGGACGATAGCTAGAAGGGTCAGAGGGGTCAAGAGTGGACTTTTTGAGAATAGGAGAGACTGTGGCATGTTTGAAGGCAGAAGGGAAAGAGCCAGTAGAGAGGGAGAGGTTGATGATGTGCAGGAAGGAAGGGGCGACAGTGGGAGTAATGGAGGTGAGGAGGCGGGAAGGAATGGGATCAAGGGGGCAAGTGGAAGGGTTGGAGGAGGAGAGCAGAGAGGAGATTTCCTTAAGGGAGGCAGGGGAGAAGGAGGACATGAGAGAAGGAGGGGGAGGAGGGAGAGGGGTGGGAGTGGGAAGAGAGGAGTGGGAAGCGATGTCGAGGCGGATCTTGTCTATCTTGGAGGTGAAGAAGGAGGCAAGATCCTGAGCAGAAAGGGAAGAAGGAGGGGGAGGACAGGGAGGCTTGAGGAGGGAGTCAAAGGTAGAGAACAGGCGGCGAGGGTCCCGAGAACAGGACTCAATGCGGGAGGCATAGTAGTGTTGTCTAGCAAGGGAGATAGCAGAAGTAAGGGTGGAGAGACAGAATTTGAAGTGAAGGAAGTCAGCGTGAGAATGGGATTTGCGCCAGAGTCGTTCAGCAGCACGAGTGCAAGAACGGAGGTGGCGGATACTAGGGGTGAGCCAAGGACGGGGGTTGTGGGAGAAGGCAGGGCGGGAAGAGAGAGGGGCATGGGAGTCAAGTGTGGAGGAGAGAGAGGCGTTGAGAGCAGAGACAGCGGAGTCAGGGGAGGAGGAAGAGAAGACTGTAGGAAGAAGGGGAGAGAGAGAGGAGGCAAAGTCCAGGGGATCAATAGCTTGAAGGTCACGGAAGGGGCGTAGAGAAGGGGAAGAGGAGGGGGGACAGTGGGAAATGTTGAAAGAGGCAAGGAAGTGGTCTGATATAGGATGAGGATCGAAGGAGAGATCAGCGACAGAGCAGTTTCTAGAGAGGACAAGATCAAGAGAATGGCCATTAGTATGGGTGGGGGAGTTGGTCCAAAGGTGGAGGTTGAAGGAGGAGGCTAGGGAGAGGAAGCGAGAGACTGAGGGCTGAGATGGGTCATCAACATGAATGTTGAAGTCACCAAGGATGAGAGTGGGGATATCAACAGAGAGGAAGAAAGTGAGCCAGGACTCAAAGTCAGAAAGAAAGGAAGAGAGAGGACCAGGGGGACGGTAGATGACAGCAACACGTAGATGGAGGGGGGAGTAGAGGCGCACGGAGTGAGCCTCAAAGGTATGGAAGGAGAGAGAGGGGGGAGGAGAAATTGGTTGGAACTGACAGGATTTAGCAAGAAGGAGGCCCACCCCACCACCCCGTCCTTCAGGGCGGGGTTGGTGAGAGAAGGAGAGACCCCCACAGGAGAGGGTAGCAGGCGTGACAGAGTCCGAGGGAGTGATCCAAGTTTCAGTAAGGGCAAGGAGCTGGAGGGAGCGAGAGAGGAAAAGATCATGGATATAGGGAGCTTTACTGATAGATGAGCGACAGTTCCAGAGGGAGCAGAAAAATGGTAGTTGATGAGGGGGGAGGCAAGGAATAGGGATAAGATTGGGAGAAGGGGAGCATCGTGGTTGGCTAGAGACAGGAGGAATAGGGATAAGATTGGGAGAAGGGGAGCATCGAGGAAGGCTAGAGACAGAAGAAGTGGAAGGGGAGCAAGGAGAGAAGATAGTCAAGGAAGAAAAGGATGTATGGGGGAGGTTAGGGAGTGGTGATTGGTTGGGGGGAGGAAGAAACTGGGAGGAGAAAAGTAGAGGAAGAAAAAGATGGACAGGAAGAGAAAAAGGGGAGGAGGGAAAGAAAAGGTGAGAAAATAGGGTAGACATGTTAGTGAGTAAAATAGGAGAAGGAAAAACAGTAGAAAAGAAATGGAAAGCAGTAGCTGTAAGAGCCCACACTTTTCAGCCTGCTGGAACTTGGGGTAGCAGGAAAACCAAGCCCCAGAAGAGTCATGGTGTTCTCAAGCAATGACAGCCAAGGATGCTAGAAGTGTATGCAGACAAACTGCAACCTCACCATATTTTGGCTCACTAGCCAGTGGAGCTTAGGGTGGTAGGAAAATCAAGCCTCAAAAGACTCATGGTGTCTTCAAGCAATGATAGCCAAGCATGCTAAGAGCATATGCAGACAAGTTGCAAGCTCACCACTTCTTAGCCCACAGAGTGGTAGAGCTTGAGGTGGCAGGAAGGCCAAGCCCCAAAAGAGTCATGGTGTCCTCAAGCAATGACAGCCAAGGATGCTGGGAGCATATGCAGATGAGCTGCAATCTCACCAGATCTTGGCCCACTGGTTGGTGGAGCTTGGGGTGGCAGGAAGGCCAAGCCCCAGGAGATTTGTGGTGTCCTCAAGCGATGACAGCCAAGGATGCTGGGAGCGTATGCAGACGAGCTGCAACCTCACCAGATCTATAATTGCGAGTATGCCCTCACCTCTGTTCCCTTCCCCTGAGATCAGTCTTTTAGTATTTGAGAGTAGGTACTGGATCCAGGTGCTAAATTCAGGAACTGGAAAGGGGCCATATTTGGCCCCTGGACCTGAGATTCCCCATCCCAGGATTAGAGCCCCTGTACCTCTTTGTGTTAGTTTGTTACAAAGTAAGCACTGCCATCCATTCCAGAACTTTACTGGTCGGTCTGCAAAACTGAGTTGCCAGCCAGAGTTGTTGGTTGTTTTTTTTTAAAAAGTAATCTAATTTTTTAGCAAAATCGCTCTCAAAATAAAATCTGATGGTTTTGTTTAGGCATTGCCAAAACATCAGAAACACCAAAAGGCTAGACTAAAATGTCAACCTGTTGGCCTTTTAAAAATGTTTCATTAAATTTTGCCAACATTTTGAAGCAGTAACAAAAGTTTGTGAAACAATTCACTTTCTGTTGTAAATGTTTTCCAGCTGAGTTATGTCTAACAATGTTTCAACCCATCTCTTCTGCCAATTTCCTGAGAAACAGGCTCCCAAATATGATTTCAAGCACTAGCTACTTCAGGCTCTCTTTATACCACTTCCCACTGTGGGTTAGGCAAGTGGGGATGGGGAGGAGGAGGTTTGTAGGGGCAGAGAGCAGGGCTTACCTGAGCAAGTAAGTGAGACACACTGGGGTGGGAAGCAGGACGCAGGAGGCTTGCACTAGTGCTCTGCAGATCCGCAGGGACACTGTTGCTCGGAGCTCAGCACTCCTTTGGGTGGTTAGGCTCTGCCCCCTTGTGTCCTAGTGTTCCCTAGCTGTTACACAGGTGGGCCCTGCCCCCTGCAAATACTAGGCACTTCAGGGGTGTAGATAAGGTGGCCATACTTCTCCTTTAAAAGAGGACACTTATGAAAAATACATGGTGCAGGGCTGCACTGAAACCAGTGCAGCCCTGAATCATGTATTTTTCATAAGTGTCCTCTTTTAAAGGGGAGGTATGGCCACCCAAGGTGTAGAGCCCCCTCCCGACTTTCCCAAGGGCTCCAGCCCCAGAGACCCCTGTAGTCAGTGTCTATGGTAGTGAAGATGCTTCCCCAACTGTGTGTGGGCTGCCTGTGCTTGGTGCATGCATGCACTCCACACGTGTTGTGGGCTCCCAGACTGGTGGGCCCTGGTGCAGCTATGCTTATTATAGCCACACCCTGGTTGATGTATTGGACCATTCCTCTTAAGGTTGCCACCTGGCCGGTATTTTACCGACATGGCCAGGTTTTGTATGCCGAGGCCAGTTGTAGGTGCAGGGCTTTTACTGGCAATATAAAAGCCTGTATAATAAGCCCCAGGCTGTTCTGCCCCTCCTACCTGCCTACCCACCACCGCTAATCTCAGTTACACACAGGAAGCCATCAGAGGCTACCGTTCCTTAGCACTGGGAGAGGCAGGGCCTCTCTTTGTCAGGACCCGGCTCTGCTCCTTGCTCCCAGTCCCGCTCCTCTCAGAGCCTTTCTGCCTTTGGAGAGGGAGATCACAGATTACTTCCTTCGCAGTCTCCATGGTAAAGTGGGACCCACCATCCCCTACTGCCCCTGGGAAGTGTATTCCCAAGAAGGGCATCTTCACCAAACCCCACCACTGGGTACACGTATGTCAGGCACACACACACTCACACACACATACACACACGGGAGTCAGGACCTCCATGTCTGCCTAGCCATCTCCTACCTGTGTTCCTTTTCCTGGGAACAGGTATGTGTTTAAAGTACAATACATTTTTGAGCATTGTGTTGCACATATTTCTTTGGTTTCTATGCCCTCTTCTCTAAGATGGTTACAGTCCTACATTCTACAACCCTAATTCCTCTATGTAACTGTTGTCATGTTGGCAGCCCATTTCCTCCATCTCTCCTTGTTCTGGGTGGCTCTGCTGCACAGTAGTTTTGGCATCTCAATCCAGGCTTCTGAGTCTTCAGTCCATTGATGGGAAAGGTGACCTGTCAAGCGCCAATGTCCTCCCACCCACCTTTCCTCCTTGTGTAATGTGACTGTAATACATCAATCTGTGCCAACAGATGGTATTTACAAGTTCTTTCAACACATACCATTCATTTTCCCTCTCTTTGGGCACAGAACTGAAAGGGGAGACCCTTCAGTAACTTGGGGTGTATTCATGATACCACACGCCAGACCAATATTGACCATTTAAAAGCACAAGCCCTTGCATTGACAATAACTATATCGGTCATCAGTTGTTCATGGCTCCTCCAACAGGTGACAACGAAGCAGACATCATCTGTATTTGATCACAGACACAATCCATATTTTGGGCCCGGTCGAAAGAAGTAGAGCTGAGAACTGAATAACCATCACTATTTGATGTCTGACCGGATCTGTGGTATCTGCTAGTATCTGGAAAGGTCTGAATACCAAGCAGTATCTGGTTAGGGTTCAGTAGATTATCTGAATAACCGAATTACAGATTTAACATGATACTGCATTGCACCATTTGACCATAATTCCATTGCTATTTATTCCCTTCCCCCTTTACTCCTAGGTCCCTCCTGGACCTGGTTTTAGGGTAGTAATGGTAACATTCAGTTATGAAACTAAATCGGTAATATGGTAATCCAATTACGGTAATGTGGTAAACTGGTTAGTATTCATGGTATTATCTGGTAATTCAGTTTCAGCAGTTCACCACCATGTTAATCAACCTATGTTATCGAAAAACCACCAAACTAGCTGGGATACTGAATATTAACTGCTAATTAGATGTGCTAGAGAGAACCCCATCACTTTGCAACAGCTAAGAGCCAACATCTGTGCAGAGACAGTTCATTGCCAGCTTAGTTGTCCAATATTCTTCTGATCTCAGCGAAAGCATTTCCGTTGCTTGGGGTATAGTGCTAAGACCAAGAATAATGGTAGACCAGGCTCTTGCGCATTGTAGTTGTACGTCTTGAGCTGTTCAGAATGAGACATGAGTAGACAAGCATATATCAGACTCTTGAACCTCAGCAAAGCTTTGAATTTAATTCAAGGTTTGTATGGAAGTTCAGGCCAGGCACACGGGCTCATCCTTGGCTAATGAAGAGGGTGAATTAAATCTGTGTGACAATTTGTGCTGGTGCTGCCCATATAATGAAACCTTGTCACGATAACAAATTTCCTAGCAATGCTATGAACCAGCGTAGCTTTCCATCATGTTTTATTGGCAGCTACTCTAGTTATGATCTCATAGCAAGTAGCCTGAGTGCGCCTGACGCTCTGGGCGTGAGCCATGGGGCGCCCAATAAACCCGGCCGTAAAAGAGAAATGGAAATGGAAGTTTTTCTTTGGACCGGTGGCTGCCGACAATTGGCAAGGCTGGGAGACCCCACCCGGTGGCTGGGCTTAATGCAAATTTCCTTTGCTTTTACTGCCGGAGGGGATTCCATGTTTGCTAAGTGTGAAGACTTGAGACACCGGGGACCCATTTCCCCTGTATGTATCTTGGGCACCATTCTCCTCTCCTGACTCATTAAGGTTCCAGCGCAATCTTGGATGAAGGGGCATATGCTGCAGAGTTATTTTCCCATCTACTTCCAGATGCCAATGTGCTCTTTTACAAGCATACAGTGCACAAAGTGTACCTTTCAGAGAGCTGAGAGGAGAGCTCTCCTGCTGAGAATCAGCTGGTTCCTGAATGGAATTTTTAATACTGCCGTCTAATAATTCCTGAACAGAAATGATGAGTGCATTTACACCTGTGAGCTAATAGGGAGCTATCAGAATAGGGAAAATCATGAGTCAATATCTTTACCTGGTGAAAGTGAACCATCAAATTCAAAGATACTGATTTACACCAACTGGAGAATGGGGCTCCCATGTAGTATTGACACTGACCGATCAGATCCTCATTTAGCAAATAAATTGGCCTAACCCACTGGAGTCAATAGTGCTACGCTGAGTTGGAGATTTGACTCCAATGGCCATACCTACTAAGAACAACGTAAACGAATGAAACAAAGATTTTTATATAAATAAAAGTGACTTCTAATCATTTTTGCTTTGGTTCCCTTTCTCCGATGTTGTACAATTAAAATAAACTGATACGGTTTGCTGTAATGTAGCGGATGAAGGGGCAACTTCCCTCCTGCAGGATGCTTTGACATTTATACACAAGACGCTACCACACAGGTCCACCCAGTGAACACGTGTGGTAGCACCCATGTAAAAGTGGGGGTGGGTGGGCACACACTCCCGCGATCCCCACCACCACCACCTCCAACCATCTCCTCGCATGGAGAAAGCCGGAAAATCCGATGGCTAGCGGGTGGACGGGTGTGCACACCCGTCTGCTGCCAACTTAACCGTTCACCCTCCTCCACCCACCAGAAATGTGTGTGCGTTCCACCAAGGCACACGGACCCGCCCCTCCTGCACCTACCCCCACCCCCGCCCATTTAAAAATGGCCATAGTACTAGCTCCATGGGCTGTATAGGC
>QEPC01001471.1:1334755-1346046 GCA_003113815.1 Sphenodon punctatus | reverse complement strand
AGGCAGTGCATCTATGCCTGGGCCCACAAGTCTGGGGGGGCCTGGTGCAACTCTGTCCCCTGCTGCTGGGAGATGAAGAAAGGGGGCACATCAAGGCATATTATCTACCTGACTATGGCCTTGGTTCCCCCAACCCACCCACCCCACCCTCTGCTGCCTTCACACACACTGATTTCAGCAGGAGGAGGCCTCCACTCTTGGCTTTTAAAAAGCCCATTTTCTGCAAGTTGACAAGATTTGTTTCTCTGTGTCAAAACCATTCCTCCAGGACCTGCCTATTTGTGCAGTGAATGTTGCCTGCACCATCTTTCAGGGCATTTTTGTGCTTTTTATGAGTCTTATAAAGGGCCACTTGGAGAGCAATAAACCCTCGAAAACCCCAAATAGGAACGTAGCTGTGGCTTTTCAACCTCTGCTCTAAGGAGCTGCCCGTTTCACAGGCTGAGTTGCTCTGTGATGTTTTTTTAAAAAATTTGCTAATGGCTGACTGCTCTCAAAGGGCCTTCATGGCTAACGAGCAGAAGTAAAAATTACAGGCTGAGTTCATAAGCGTGGATGATTATAATGGAGCTTATTAGAGTAATGAATCCTCAGGCCTGTCGCTGAAAGTGGCCAGTGCTGTTGCATTGCTCCAGTGCTTCCAGGAGCTGTTCAAGCTGCACCAAAGCAACCTAAGCTAATCAAGTGGACCACTGGACCAGCCCTCTGACACCCACAAGTAGGGTCCAAGATTCACCCAGAGACTCCAGACTTTGACCCAGAGTCTCCAGGCAAAGGAGAAATAGAGGCTTCTGGGGGCAGCAGAGAGTGGGGCTCTAGAGATTTTCATGCCCCCTCCCTCCTGATGCAACCTCCCTCACCCCCATGAAACACCATGGCACTCTTTAAAGGGTAGGGTTATGTCAGAAAGGAGCTTTGGCTCTGCCCCCACTGATGTGGCCCTATTGCCTCCAGGTGAAAGACTGGAGAGAGTTGGTAGCCCTAGCCACAAGGACTGCAAGACCTCTACTAGAACAGGGGTGGCCTATGGCTAGTTTTTATTTGGCCTATTTCCAGTGCTTGAATCTGCCCCCTCAATCCTGTCCCCCTAGTGAGAAAGTGTTTTTAAACAAGATGGCATGTGGGGTGGTCCGTGATCGGCGCGTGGGGCAGGTGCCTGGGTGCTGTGCGTGAGGGAGTACTTCAAATGAGTGGCCCCACACATAGCCGCCCCATCCATGCACTGCCCACACCAGCTTTTCCCAGAGTGTCCTGTGAGTGGACTGGGTGAGCAGTGCGCTGGTCACAGGAGCATGCACTCCCATGCACCTATTTTCAAACAAGACCTCCTCCACATGAACGGTGAGTGTCCATGTGTGGTGGTATCTTGCACTGAGGCCCCTTTTCAAACATCTCCACCTATTCCCCACGCATGGAGCAACCGCCGTTTTTGCCGGTTGCTCCGTGCATGGTGGAGATGGGTGTTATGCAGGGGTGCACATGCACCCCCACACACTCACCACAGTGACTCCCCCACGCAGGCACCGGCAGGCACCGGTGTGCATTGCATCGGAGCATCTTTTGTAAAAAGGGCCTGAGTGTGTAAGTACAGGAGTGACTGGGATCAGTGCGTGGAGGGCGTGAGCTTGGATGATGGTGGAAATGCCATGACCCCCTCAGTAAGAGGAGGAGGTATGAGTATTGTGAGCTCCCTCTGTGTTGGGAAGTTATGGGTTAGGTGGGAAGGGGGTGGGTGGGAAGCAGGTTGGAGCAGTGAAGGAGTTACTGGCACCGAACCAGCATCCCGCTTTCCAGCATAGCCCCTCCCCGTGCAGAATGCCATGACATCACAGTGTTCAGAAAGGGAAGGGGCTAGTTCCAGCTTGCAACTCAACCCAGCCCGAATTCACAAGAGGTGGGTGAAAGTTACACCCAATCAAGTCCCATCCAGTTTGGGTTGCAGACCTCTAGGGTAAAGGGGAGAGCATGGTTTACCACTGGGAGAGGGGGATATGTAATTTGGGAGATACCTGTCCCTACGTTAAGGAATGGATTGTGTTTGAGGCTAGGAGCCAGGAACTCCTGAGTATTTGAATATTTAAATTTTTAAAAAAATTAAATTGCTTAATCAACCAGCAGTGGGACTGGGATGAAATTATGTTCTGAATAGAAATCTTGACACATTTCAGCATTTCGTATTTGAAAATTTGACTTACTAGAGAGCTGGGTTGGCATTATTATTTTTTTAACTGAAATTATGATGAATATTTAAATTTTAAATTTCAGGTTGGTTTGTTTTTTTTTAATAGAGCTGGGTTAAAAATTCATTTTGAGTAAAAATCTTCATCCGTATTGACATTTCAGACGTGAAATTTGGATTTGTCGATTCAGTGAGTTCTACTTATACCAAATTGCAATGTTCATCACTCCAAAAAGGCAGTCCCAGCAGGGTCTGTATATTACCAAGGGCGCAGCTATCATAGGGAAAAGCAGTGCAACTGCACCCAGGCCTACAAGAGGGACCCAGGCTTCCTGATGCAGCTGCCTCTCCTGGCACTGGAGAAATGGATAAGGGAGGGCCTTCATTCCACCTTCTGCACCAGGACGCATTCCAACCCAGCTATGCCCCTGTATGCTGGTATCACAAAACTACCCTTGCAGTCTAGCCCCCGAGTTTGCAAAAACTGGCCACTTTCCCTGTGAATCTGGCAACAGGATTATATTGCCTATTGGAAGGCAACCAGCCCCAAGCTGAAAACAATGTTTTCTTTTTTAAAGTGACGTGATCTGGAAACCCTAGGCAAATAATAAAACATCTTGGGGGGCCCATCTTCAAAACATGCACGTTGCTCCGGATCAGGCTGTTAATTTTCCCACCCTTGCTTTTTTCCCCCTCTCCCTGTCAGTTGCCTGCTGTATTTGGAAGGCCGTTGAAGAGTAGTCATTATGGGTGAGCAACAAGGCAGATAGGTTGCAATTACTGCTCTAAGCAATGTTCCTCTTCAAAGGCCAGTTCCACTACAGCATGGTCCCCACGTGGAAAGGGCGTTAGAAGATGTGGCTTGTGGCCTGAGGTGGGTGAGTTGAAAATAGCACCTTTCCTTTAAGCTCACCCACTCCATGAGTAGCTGCCTCAGCGGGCCACAAAAATAAACATCATCAAATCGTAGGGTGGCCAGATATGCAAATTTTAGAGGACACTTATGAGAAATACAGGTTGCAGGGCTGCATTGGAGCCAGTGCAGCCCTGCAACATGTATTTCTCATAAGTGTCCTCTAAAATTTGCATATCCACCCTAATCAAATGTGCACAGTGGGGAGTCACTGATGATGCTGGGTAGAACTGGAAAAGATGCAGACGCTCCCTGGAACTCTGGTCTCACTCTGGTCACCTCTCAGAGGTGATCTCTGAGAGGCTGGTCCCCTCCCCACACCATGAATGATCTACTGGAGACTGGCTTTTGACCTACCAGTAGCTTGTGATTTGCAGTACCTCTTGATCACCCCTGAGTTATAGGGTTCTTCAGCTTCGAGAAGAAATGATTTAGGGGGGAATATTACAAAGGCTCACAAAACCAGGAGTGGCACAGAGCAAGCCAATAGGGGGCTACTGTTTAGTCTTTTTCAGAATACTAGGACTAGGGGACAGCTGATGCATTTTGGGGGGGCAGCAGGTTTAAAACAGACAAAAGGGAGTACGTTCCCCACACCGTTCATAAGTTAATCTGTGGAACCCATTGCCTAAGGATACTTTGATAGCCAGTAGTATAATTTTATTTATTTATTTACTTCAATTTCTAGGTCGCCCCCTCTGACTGCTGCAGCTCGGGGCAGCGTACAACATAATAAAGAAATACAAATATAAAACAGTTTCAATAAAAACAATATAAATAACAATATAAGATTACAAATAAAATGCATCATCATGGCAGAGTTTAAAAGACCCTCCCACCCCCCTTCCCAACCCCCCACCCATCACCTGTCTCCACTGCCAAAAGCCCGGCAGATCAGCCAGGTCTTACATTGTCTATGGAAAGAGGGTAGGTTCAGGGCCAAGTGGATCTCTGTCAGGAGGGAGTTCCACAGCCTTGGTGTGGCCACCGAGAACACCCTCATCATCATCGCCACCCGAGACACTCGGGGAACTCCGAGGACGGCACCCCCGGATGACCGCAGGGGCTGATCCAAGACCTGGAGGGTGTGGAGATCCCACAGATAAGTGGGGTCCAGGCCATACAGGCCTTTATAGGCCAACACCAATGCCTTGAATTGGGCCCGGAAAACTATAGGCAGCCAGTGCAGAGACTGGAGCACTGGTGTAATATGCTCATGGCGGCCCGTCCCCATAAGGAGGCGGGCCGCCATATTCTGCACCAGCTGCAGTTTCCGGACTGTCACCAAGGGTAGCCCCACGTAGAGCATGTTGCAGTAGTCCAGTCTTGAGGTGATGAAAGCATGGATGATGGTGGCTAGGTCGGAGTCTGAGACATACAGCCAAAGGTGTTGTACCAGATGTAATTTGTGAAATGCTCTCCTCGCCACAGCCGCCACCTGGGCATCCAGGCAGAGCTGTGAGTTGAGGAGCACCCCCAGACTCTGAACCTGAGGGACCAATGGCGGGTGGACCCCACCAATGATGGGTGTCACTACCCCCTCAGCCCCTTCCACCAGCATCACCTCTGTCTTGTCGGGATTCAGGTTCAGGTGGCTCGCCCTCATCCAATCCCCCACAGCCGTCAAAAACTGGGTAAGCACCGAGACTGCTGGGCCTGGGTCAGCTGAAAAAGAGAGGTAAAGTTGGGTGTCATCAGCATATTGATGACACCACACACCAAACCCTCTAATGACCTCGCCCAAAGTCTGCATGTACACGTTGAACAGGAGAGGAGACAGAATAGAACCTTGCGGGACCCACACATGAGGTCCCGGAGAGATGATGAACAGTCACCCAGCATCACACGGTGAGTTCTCCTGGCCAGGAAGGAACGGAACCATTTGAGAACAGTTCTGCCCACCCCAGCTTGGTCCCGCAAGTGGGCCACCAACATCTCATGGTCAACAGTGTCAAATGCAGCCAAGAGATCTAAGAGGATCAACAGGGTCAACTGACCCCAGTTCAACTCACGGTGGAAGTCGTTGACCAAGGCCATAAGTGCAGTCTCAGTGCCAAAACCCGGCCAAAAACTGGACTGCAAGGGATCCAGAAAACTGACATGGTCCAAATGCCCCTGAAGCTGCTGGGCCACCACCCATTCAATAGCCTTCCCTAAGAAGGGAAGGTTAGAGCCAATAGCTGGCTAGGAAATCCACGTCCAAAGATGGTTTCTTGAGCAGAGGCTGCACCACCGCCTCCCTGAGGCAGCTCGGCACTCTGCCCTCCCTAAGGGAGGCATTGGCTACTGCAGCCAACAACGGCCCCAACGTCTCCTGGCTGGCCTTGACCAGCCAGGACGGGCATGGGTCAGGTTCACAACAAGTGGCCCTAACACAAAGACATCCTCCGCATCAAGGGGCAACACCCACTGAAACTGATCCCATAAAACAGGACAAGGCAGGGCTTCCATTACCTCTGGTTCTCCCACTGACAAAAGCACGGCGTCAAAATCGTGGTGAATCCAGGCCATTTTATCCACAAAATGGTCAACAAACATGTCGCAGCGAGCACTAGAAAATTCCAGTTCTAGGCGGAAGGAGGCCGGACTGACCAGCCCCTTGACCACCTGGAAAAGCTCTGCTGGACGCGGCTTTGTGGACGCTATGAGAGCAGCAAAGAACCTCTTCTTTGCTGCCCACACAGCCACAGCATAGGTTTGTAAACTAACTCTATGCTGCAATCAATCGACTTCAGCATGAGAACAACGCCACCGTTGCTCCAACCACTGCCCTTCCCCCTTCATCCGCCACAGGTCCTCCGTATACCAAGGGGACCTGTGAAGTCAGCGTTCAAATGATTGGATTAGTTCTTAGAGGTTAGGTCCATATATGGCTATTGGTCAAATTGGTCAGGGGATGAGACCTCTGACTATTGTGAGGTGAGAGTGAACAGTCTGTTGTAACCTGGTTGTACGCTGCTCTGAAGCAACAGGATCTGGCCACTGTCAGGAACAGGATGCTGGGCTAGATGGACCAATGGTCTGCTCTGGTACGGCACTTCTCATGGGGAGGCCTGTCCTGCTGCAGTCTGCAGTGACTAGTTTCTGTAATGCACTCTGCATGGGGCTGTCCCCTCGGGAAGCTGTAACTAGAGCAGAATGAATGCTGAGCCCCACTTATCTGATCATCAGCACCCCAGCCTCCCCCTCTGTGCCACCCACACTGCCTCAGTGGTGGGGGGCTGGTCCCTGAATGGCTGAGTTCACTTGGGATGATTGACAAGCACCAAGACATGTCAGACTCTTCTTCTCTCTTTCCTGTTTGTCTTTCTCATCCCAGAGCTTTTCAAAACCAATAAGAAACTGGGATGAGTAACAGTAGTGAGAGGCATGTCATTTTCTGGGCTCACCATGCACTTCAGAGACAAACAAGCTGGCTGATTAAATGCTCGGGATGCTGATTTGATCCCTCTGTTATTTCCGCCTGGTTCTTAGATTAACAGGGAAGGAACAGAGCCTAGGCAGAGGCTGGAAGGGGTGCTTCCCTGATGATGCTTATAGGAATTGTTTTGGCAAGGTTAGAACTGAGGCTACATTCCTACAAACAGGCTAGCCCCCTGGGGTACTTTGGTGATGATAATTCCTTTTGCAATTAATTTATTCACACTAATGCAGAGACGATACCCAGGAAGAGGCTACCAGGGCACTTACTGTTCACGTGATCATTGTTTTAAGGGTCATAACATGCATAATTCTCTCTCTCTTTCCTCCCGCAATGTGCCTGGTGCCAAACAGTCATGATTAGAGACAGGTCCCTGCCCCAAGGGGCTTACAATCTTGGATGGACAAGGGAGGGGAGTAGGGTGGCTAGATATTATATTATTATTATTATTATTATTATTATCAAGCATTTATCTAGCACTAGCAATGTCCCTGGTGCTTTACAAAGTAATGGAATAGACACAGTCCCTGTCCTAGGGCTTACAATCTGAGGGACAGGGTGGAGAGACAAGGAGTGTAACATTCACGAAGATGCGAGGTCCCAGATGCATGCGCTTGGCTTGGTTACATCGAGACAGGTTCCTTGCCAATGCAGCCCTGCAACCTGTATTTCTCATAAGTGTTCTCTAAAATTTGCATATCTGGCCCTCTAGAGGGGAGACAAGGTGAAATGAAACCTTGGGAGACAGCAATACAAGTTGGAAAGTTGCCGGTGCATCTGCTTAGCTGGTTACAAGGGGAGGAGGGGGATCCTGAAGGATAAGGCAGTATAAGGAGAAGCATAAACATATCTCTTGGGTGAGGAGCTGGGGAAAGTCTGAGGGAAGAGGTAGATTTTTGGAAAGTTTTTGAAGGTGAGGAAGGAGGGAGAGACTAAGGCCACTTTCAGACCTTCTCCCCCGGCGCATATTCTGGCTGTGGAGGGGAATGCACAGCCGGGATATGCGTGGGGATCGGCTAGTCTGAAAGCCCCCCTCCTCCCCGGCTTTGACGGCAGAGAGGCGCAGGAATGCAGAGCTCGATTTTCTGCTCTGCATCCCTGCGCGTGTCTGCCAGCAAAGCCACGCCGGGAGGGGGGCCTTTCAGACCAGCCGATCCCCGCGCATATCCCGGCTGTGCATTCCCCTCCACAGCCAGAATATGAACGCACGCGGAGATGGTGTGTGTGTCTAAAAGTGGTCTAAGTGGAGCGTACGTGCTCAGGGAGGGAATTCCAGGCATGGGGGAGAAGGGGCAAAACTTGTTCAGGGAGCAGGAGACTCTGGGGCAAGTGAGTGTGAGGGTAGAGGGCGAACCAAGTTCCCAGGTGGTTACATAGTTGGATAGGAGGGCAGAAAGTTAGGGAGGAGCGAGGCCGTGAAGAGCCTTGAAGGTGAAGACAAGGAGTTTGTGCTGGATGCAAAGGGGGAGAGGGAGCAGACGAGGGGCTAAACATGATCCCCCATGATAGTAAGCTGCTCTATGGAGTGTACTCCTTTATAATCTGTGCTTCATGCTCCCCTCTTCCCCGCAACCTTACTTTGCTTTAAACACTGGATGAAAACAGACATACGCCTTAACTCCACTTTAACACCGCTTTAGTATTTCTTATGCATGTTGCAGGGCTGCATAAGGTGCCAATACAGCCTTGCAACATACATAAGCAATGTTAAAGCAGAGTTAGTGTATGTCTGTTTTCAGCCCTGTCTTCATGAGAACAAAAGCAGAGTCAAAAAAGTATTGCTTCCGAATATGGGTTAGTGTGAATACTTCTAAGCCCTTCAGCTAACTGCCACACTGCAATGGACCTATAGTTAGTCCCCCTGGCCTAGCAGCCATCTCTGACAGTATCCAAGCACTAGATCTTTCAAAACGAAATGCAGGATGAGCCACAAGGTAATAATCATGGATTTGATCCATTACCACTCCACCTTCTAGCAGCCCCAGGACTTTAACTCCAAGACCTTCTTGGCTAGTAGCAATCAAATGTCCAGTCACCCATAGATTTGCAGCAGCAAGCCCACCAGGAAGGAAATTTTAAGTTTTAAAACTTAAACTTTTAAGTTAAAACTTTAACTTTTAAGTGTTAAGAGTGGCTGGGGTTAGGAGCCAGCACTCCACCACTTCCACTCACTCTCTGAAAACGTATTTCTTGGCAGGGCCCTTTGCAAGTAGCCTGAGCGCTACTGGGAAATGTTTAGAGTGGGTGAGAGCAGAGTGCTGGCTGGCCCTGGTCCCTCTCCCTCTGAAAATCTCTTAGCAGCACTTGGCTGGCTTGCAAGGGGCCCCCTCAGAGCCCAGGCTCAAAATGGTAGCTGCTACGCCCCGGGGCCAAGAAGATAGGCTGAGTGAGTATAGTGTTGTCAAGTTCTTTTTATTAGAATACTGTCTCCATAGTACAAGGCTGCTTTTAGACGAGCGCGTGGTTTCCAAAATCCCGCAAGACGGGATCAGACGAGACGCTGCCGCGAGTCAGGCGCACGGGACGGGGAAGCGCATTCTTTTCAAGCCGCGAATGACCTACCTCGATCAGACTCCTGGTCAGTTCACGGCTTGAAATGAATGCACTTCCCCGTCCCATGTGCGTGACTTGCGGAAGCGTCTCATCTGATCCCGTCTCGCAGGATTTTGGAAACCACGCACGAGCGCACTGCACGCTCGTCTAAAAGCGGCCTAAAAGCGGCCTTTGAGTCAAGCCCCAGGTTCCAGAGGAGACTGGACTGACTTAAAACACAAGCTTCTGATTCTTATATAGTTCAAGTCCACTATTCTCAGTCACTTTGTGTTTACCTGACTCCAGGGCATAAACAGACAGAGCATTCAGATTCAAGTTTCAATGATGAATAACATGTCTGTCTTTACAACCATCACGCATGAGGTCTGGAGGTTCACCACAGCCAGAGCATTTTCTGAAGGCAATGCAAGACCTATTTATTTCGCCAGGCATTTGGCCAGCAGGGATAGGGCCTGGGATGTTGTTTTTAAATGGGATTTTGATATATAGTTTGGGTTTTAAATTGGTTTTAATACATTTAAATAGATAAATGAGTTGCCTATGACCCTGGATGACTCCCTGTAGATGTGAGGCTAGGTTAGGGAGTGTCTCTGTCTTGGGAGAGGCAGTTAGACTTATTTAATGACTCTAGGCAGAGCCCAGTTGGCTTATTCAGGTTGGCACACGGCCAAGCATATGGCTGAAGGGGTTTACACACATGTTTTGGGGGTACAATGGCTCAACAGGTACAATAGCCACTGATGGACTTATCCTCTATAAACCTATTCAATTCTTTTTTGAACCGAGCAATACAATTGACCTTCATAACATCCCAAGACTTGCATGAGTCTGGCTGCAGAAAAAAAAATGCAAGGCCTGGGCTGCTCTAGTCATACTAGAATTTAAAAATAAGCATCTGAACTGCATTTCTGGCATGCTGATGCCAAGCTCTCAGATGTAATTTAGCCGGGAGAACCTTTGCCAAGGACTCAGGGAGCACATTCTTTGTACTCAGAAACCCCTGAACCACAAAAATGGGAGTAACTTGTAGCTCGGGTCCAAGTCACACAGTCTGGACCCAGAGCTAAGTTACACTGAAGCCAATGGAGGTTTTGCTAATATGTACAGACTGCAGACTGGGCTTATAGAGCAGAGATGGCTCTGTATTGCCACAAGTAACAATTGTGAACACGTCATATGACCTCCTGCATAGTACCACCCAGTGAACCTTACACAGATACGCCTGCGCCAAGCCAGGGGCTCTAGTTCAGTCAGAGCAGCACGAACAAAGTAAGCTAATCAAAGGGCCACATGTTGTACATCAGAGAACCTCTGGCCCATGGGCCAAATCTAGCCCACAGCTGTTTTTTATTTGGCCCCTTTCCAGTTCCTGGATCTGGCACATGGAGTTCATTCCTACCTGCAAGAACTGAACGAGTGAGCTCAGAAGAAGAGAGCAGAGATGAAGGCATGGACTCAAGGATAGCAGGAATGGATCTATGGGATAGACTGGGGTGGCTCAAGAGCCACATGCGGTTCTTGGGTGGTTTAAATGTGGTTCTCAGCCAGGGCTGCTCCTGGGACCCTGTGCTGCAATCATGGTCTTGTGTCTTACAGCTGAATCACAGCTGCTGTTCAGAATCTCAGCAGTCAGGGCTACACAGCACTGGTGGTTCCACCAGCCAATCACTAAGCAGAAGGGGCTCTTGGCAATATGAATATTTTGGTACAAGGCTTTTGGGACTGGAAATTTTGGCCACCCCTAGCAGAGATCCAAAATCGAGATCCTTCCCTCACTGTGAACACACCCCATAAGCACCCCCACCCCAACTCCTATCCAACCCATGGAATTTGTGCTAATTTGCAAGGTGGCTCATGTCGAGGAATAAGGATCCCTGCACCCGTGTTACACATGATGAATTGCTTGCAGAGGGCTTTCAGGTTCTTTGTCACTCAGTCAATCCATACTAGGGTGGCCATGATACCTCCCCTTTAAAAGAGGACACTTATGAAAAATACATGATGCAGGGCTGCAGTGGAATCAATGCAGCCCTGCAACATATATTTTTATAAATGTCCTATTTTAAATTTATTTTTATGTATTTTTATAAACTCATTTTTCCTCCCTCCTCTTCCTCTCCCTCTAACCTGCCCATCTGCATCGATGGAGTCACCATCCATCCTGTTCTCCAAGCCCGTAGCTTGGGCTTCATCTTTGACACGCACCTCTCTTTTAAACCTTACAT
>QEPC01001471.1:1280245-1326868 GCA_003113815.1 Sphenodon punctatus | reverse complement strand
GGGGGGGGGGGGGAGGGGGCAGAGGCAAAAATGAGCATTGCTCTATTGAAATCAATGGGCCAGATCTCCAGATGATGTAAATGAATGTAACTCCATTGAAGTCAATGGACCAGATCTTCAGCTGGTGTAAGTGAACATAGCTCCATAAGTCAATGGGTCAGAACCCCACTGGAGTAAATGAATGGTGTTCCACAGAAGTTAAAGGGCCCACTCCTAAATTAGTGTAAATTAATGTAGCTCCATTTAAGTCAATGGGCCAGATCCCCAGCTGCTTTAAGCTGACATCTCTCAGCTGAAATCAGTTTTACAGCAGCTGCCTGTTCTGGTCCTAGGCTGAGTTTTTAAAGCTCCTGGGTCTATTTCAGCTCTGCTAGCCTCACTAGTTCACCATTGGGTTAGCCCTGCTCAGGAGAAGGATTTTTATAATGTTATGAAAAGTCACCAAACAGGCTTTTTCCCCCTTTTTTCTTCCTTTCTTTTTTTTTTTTAATTTTTGGGAGAAAAAACATAATCTAAACTAAAGTCTGGAAAAATGTCTGTTGGTTTCCTGAGCAATTCTTCTGTTTTTCTAACTGGTTCCTATTAATGGTTTGGAGATGAATTCCAGGAATTCAAGTCGGAATGCCTGCCAGAGGAGATGAGTGTTATAAATACACAGTGCCATCCCGAGAGGCTGAAATCCTGGGAGTGTAGCACTCAGCCCCAGAGAGCCTCTCAAGGCCTTGCCAGGATCTGACCTGCTCAGTGAACAGCCAAAACTAGAGAGCACACGGGGAAAGGACGCAGGACTTCAGTTGTGAGGGATGGTAGGCTGCCCCACTAAAATGCTGGAGCTTGTTAAACACATTGACCATGGTTTGAGAAACAATCTAGAGCCCTGCTCAGGCCAGAGATCTGAACCTGATCTGGGACCAAGCCCAATGTGTTTGGGGAGGGGGGGGGAGTGACATCCAGGATGTAGGTGGACAGTATGGTTTGGGACATGGGGTCGGGATTAGAGTGACCATACCTCCCCTTCAAAAGAGGACACTTATGAAAAATACGATATAGACCGGGGTGGGGTTTTTTGGTTGTTTTTTTTCTATATCGTTTAATTTCTAGGCTTTATCAGCAGGGGTCAGAGTCCCGACTGCTGGGCCAGTACTTTGAGGCTAAGAAAGAATATAGACGTCGTCTTGCCTGTAAGAAAAGAATTTACTACCAAGTGAGATGGAAGGCAGTTCGGGAGGCAGCACATAAAGGGGATACAAGGCAGTTTTGGAAGCTTAGGGTTAGCTCCCAGGACCCAGCCTCAAATTCTGGGTCATCATCTGTGGCTCCTCAGGATTGGGTTAACCATTTTGGGGAACTTTATGCTTGCGTGGGGCTGAATGTGGGGGATGTGGACAGTGTAGCTAGGGTGCGTCCCGTTTGGCCTCCTGTGACTGAGGATGAGATACAGGAAGTTCTTCGCTCGTGCAGAGCTGATAAAGCCCTAGGAAGGGACCTGGTTCCCATAAACTTGATTAAGCTGTGTAGCAGCTGGTGGATCCCCGTTCTTGCAGCTGTTTTTACAGCGATCAATAACTCAGGCCTTATGCCTAGTCTGTGGAGCTGCGCGGTTGTGGTTCCCATCTATAAGAAGGGTAGCCCCTCTGATCCAGCGAATTTTAGACCTATTAGCCTGCTGAGCGTAATCAGCAAGATTTACGCTAAGTTTCTCGCAGCTCGGTTAACCCACTGGATTAGGGAAACTAAGATCATCCATCCAGAGCAAGCGGGTTTTCAGAGGAATCGTTCTACCCTAGACCAATGTTTAATCTTGACACATCTCGTGGAGAAATATCTTAAGTCTAATTGTCGGTTATACGTGGCCTTTTTGGATCTAAGGGCCACGTTTGACCTTGTCAATAGGTCTCTGCTGTGGCACAAATTGGGTGCATCTTCCATCGATGGCCGCCTCCTATTTTTGATCCAACAGCTATATATGGACTCCAGGTTGGTGGTCAAGACTGGCACGGATGGGTTCCTCTCCGAGGAGGTAAAGGTTGCTAGAGACGTTCGCCAGGGGTGCGTCCTGGCACCAACTCTATTTAATTTATTTTTAAACGATGTGATACCTCTACTGGCCCAACTTCATTTTTCCCCCCCAAAGCTGGCCTCTAGATATGTGGGCGGGGGGGGGGGCTACTCTTTGCGGATGACTTGGTATCTTGTCACAGACGCGGGTGGGTCTAAAGAGAAAGCTAAGAGCCTTTGCACAGTACTGCAGGACCAACGATTTAAAAATCAATTATGCAAAGTCTAAGATTATGGTCTTTGCCAAGTCACAATTGCACAACACTCATGTCTAGGATTTGGATGGGCAAACTCTAGAGCAGGTCAAAACCTTTAAATATCTGAGTTTGCTTTTCCACTGTACGGGTTCCTGGAAGAGTCATCTGGTTGGTGCTGAGGTGCTGGCAAATAAAACTGTACTGGCTATTAGGAAGTTTCATAGTTCTTTAGGTGAGTCTGACTTGAAGATGGTTGGGTATGTATTCAATGTGAAAGTAGGGGCCCAGTTTCTTTACGGGGCTGCTGTTTGGACACAACTAGCATCTCTCAGTTTGGATCGCATCCAATCGAAATTCCTTCGGGCCATGGTTAGAGCCCCAGGGGGTACTCTGACCTCAGCCCTACGTATCGAATTGGGTCAGCACAGATGGTATTTCAAGGCTTGGGTTGCGGTATTCAAAGTATGGGCTAGGCTGGCTTTCCCAGGGGCCCCTGGGCTGTTGTCTTTTCTCCATGAAGATACCTTTCAAAGTAGCTGGTCCAGGGGAGTAGAAGCTAAGCTGGCTTCCTTGGGTTTGTCCCGGGAGTATCTACTTTTGAGACATCTGAAGCAGGCATGGGGGGAACTCAAGCTGAGGTGGCAGGACCTGGATAGGCAGGAGGAGGTAGCCAGGATCAGGATGTCGCCTTACATCTCGGAGTACCTGTTCCTGGCTCCCCCGCCCGATGTGATGGCTTCCTACCTTCGCTCTGGGCATTCACTCTGTGGCAAACGTTTGTTTTTTTGCTGCTAGATTGAATGTCCGTCCTACGGCTGTGTTGGAGGGGCGCTTTCATGGAATTCCGCTCATTTCCTGTTTGTGTCCCTTTGACCACTTTGAGGTCGAATCCGCGGAGCACTTATTCTTTAGATGCCACCTATACGATCACTTGAGATCTGTTTTTCTATCAGAATTTATTTCCAAACTTCCGGGTAGATCAGACTCAACTTTATTGAAGCTAACCCTGGCGGACTCAGACCCGGGGCTAACGTTGTTGATTGTTGCCTTTCTGATTCAAGCCTTTGTACGATGTAAAATGTTTTTAGAATTTAAGCTCCCACTTTGTTAGGAGTTTTCTTTTTATGGTTTATTGTCTATTTTTGCGTATTATATGTATGTTTTGCACTTATGTTTCCTTGTTGATTGGTTGTTTTGGCTATGACCTTTTGACCTGCCGAATAAAGCTGTTACTACTACTATGAAAAATACATGGTGCAGGGCTGCACTGGAACCAATGCAGACCTGCAACATGTATTTTTCATAAGCTTCCTCTTTTAAAGGGGAGGTATGACCACCCTAGTCAGGATTGGGGCCAGGACTGGAGTAAGGAAGCATGGGGGGGAGGGGGGGGCATGGCTGGAGTGAGGGAGCAAAGGGGAGGGGAACCTGGAAGCAAAGAGGGGAGTATAACAAGAGAGAGGGAACACAGGAGTGGAAAGGGAGGATGGCTAGAGAGGAGAACACAGAGCAAGGCTGAGGGGAGTGAGGGGGCAAGACTAAGCAGAGGGGGCAAGGGGGACGGGAACTGGGAGTGCAGAGCTAGTATGGAATGTCAGAGTTGGAAGGGATCTACTTGGTCATCTAGTCCAACCCCCTGCGTGAATGCAGGATGACAATGGGTACATCCAAATGAGATGGTATTGCGATTTGGGCAGCCTAACTCCAATTTGAACACTGTTGTCATACAATGCAGTGGCTTGTGTGCCCGGTGGCTGCCGGATGTTCACCTCAGGGCAGGCAGCTACACCCTGCATCCTCCGAAAAGGCTAGGGATGCAGGCTATAGTAGCTTTACCCAGAGTGGGGTAAAGCTGCCCAAATCATGGTACTGTGCTGCTGCTGCTGCTCATGGGCCTGGTCCCCGTCTGCCTTGCCCCATGGCTGCAGGGCTTTCAGCAGTGGGCGGTGTCGCCATTCCCGCGTGGCCATATCACGGCCAGGCCGAGGGAGACTAGGTGGGGGAGGGCTGGGCACCTGCACATGTGGCCATCAGCACCTTGGCCCAGGCTGGCCCACCCTAGGACATGGTGGAATGTCTGAGAGTGACCCACCTGCCCAGTTTCCCCGTGGGGGCAGACCATGTGCCCTGCTCTCTGCGCTGGCCCTGAAGTGTGGCGGCTGCTATTGCCTGCCCCCCGGGGATTGGTTCCTCCCAGCTCATGTGGCTGCACCCTATAGCTACATCAACATCCCCAACAGATGGCTGCCCAGCCTCCTTTTAAAAACCTCCAGTGATGGAGAAGCTATGACCACCCTACGCAGTTTGTTCCATTGCCAAACACCTCTTACTGTAAGGAAATATTTTCTGATATCTAAATGAAATCTCCCTTCCTGTAATTTTAGCTCATTGTTTCTAGTCCTGCCCTCTATAGCCATGAAGAGTTCCTTGGCATCTTCTTTGTGGCAGCCCTTTAGCTATTTAAGAAGGCACAACAAATACAGTATGGCCACAATAAAAAGCAAGCATGCAACGTTGTGAAAGGAAATGAATAGTTACAGTTTAATTCATAAGCCGTATTTCCATAAACAAAAACATAATTAGTACAGCAGCACAAAACCATTACAGAAGCAGTTGACACAGGGCGGAGAGAGACCTCTTTTTCCCTTGGTAGACATTTGTTTTATGGAGCTTGCTTAAAGTGTACGTATGGTCAGCTGGTTTGTAGCACAGAGAGGCTGAGCCTTCAGAATGGCATCCAAGAGCAAATTTGATAGGAAGTGTGTAACAAGTGCATCATCTATTACGCTCCTATGATCAGGAGAATGCTCCCTGGGAACACCCCAAAATACCCCTAAACCTTCTTGTCAGTCCAATCATCCAATCCAATCCTTTCCCGTTACTATATTGGTCACTCCATGGCCAGCCTTAGAATTTGCAGGGCCAAGGGCAAAGATAAAACGTGGGGCTCTTGGTGGCCTTACCCTCCATGGGGCCATAGAGGTGGTCATTTTGGGGACCCTGCTGAGAGGAAATGGGGACCCCAGACCATGCCCTGGTGAAAACAGAAGCCACTGTGGGGGGGCCCAGAAGTAGAGAAAATAGCGGGCCTGAGGCAGTCGCCATGGGTCGCCCTGTGGTAAGGCCAGCACTGGGTCACCTAACCACAAGGATCCTCACATCTCGCACACTTTTCTGAACATCATATCTGTTTACATTTTGTGGTTTCGCTCAAACAGATACTGCCTTCCTTGTGATCTATGATTTCCTGGTAACTAAATGTGTGGATGAAAGGTCTCAACCTAGTATGATCAGCAAGAGCCATTGCTGTCTCAGCCCATCTGGTTTTTGGATAAGAAAATAACACCTACATTAAGCAATTATGTTTCCAAATCTTGTACCACCTACGTCCATCTCAAGCAACCAGCTGCTTCTGCTTATGAAACTTCCGCTAAATGACCCTTGGCCTAATATTCTTTAAAACCATGTTTCTCTATTTTGCCTTTCTAGCTTAGTGAGACCCCTTAACAAGACGCCATCTTAGGACAATATGGGTTCAACATATGACCTTTCAGATAACTCCAGTATGTAGAATCTCTCCTTAAAACTCACCTCTTTCGCTCTGCTCTGTCTGACTCTTTATCCTGCTGAGCCACTATTCCTATACCTACGATCGGTTTACCCTTATCCTTGCCACATGGACCTGCCTGCTGTCATTCTCATTGTAACCAAGCCAAGTACGTGCACTTGAGACCTCGCATCTTCATGAATGTTAGACCCCTTGTCTTTCCCTCTGTTCCCCTTCCTAAGTCTCTCCCCCAGCTCCTGTCTCTCAGATTGTAAGCCCTAGGGGCAGGGACCGTGTCTATTTTATTACTTTGTAAAGTGCCAGGTACACTGCTGGCGCTATATAAATGTTTGTTAATAATAATAATAATAATAATAGAGTGGGAGGTTGTTGCCCTGGCTGATGTTAGCTCTCTCTCTCCTGCCTACCTGTGGGACTGCCTCATGGCCCCTGTGGTCGGCCGGGGGCACCAGATTCAAAGTCCCCCAGGTTTCCCAGGTGGCGACGATGGGAAGGGCATTCTTGGTGGCCACACCTAGGCTGTGGAACACCCTCCTGATGGAGGCCCGCCTGGCCCCAGACCTCCCATCTTTCCGAAGACAGTGTAAAACCTGGCTGTTCCGCTGGGCCTTTGGAGAAGGAGATGGGTAGGGTGGGGGGTTTTCTTTTGCCCTTTCAGTATGTTTTTAGTATTTTAAAATAATTTTATATTGTTTGTCGATGTTTTATATGATGGTCTTTTATTGTTATGGTTTGTGTCTATAGTGAGCCGCCCTGAGCTGCTCTGTGAGCAGGAGGGTGCGGGGTAAAAGACCAATTAAATAAATAAATAAAATTAAATAAAGCTAGGCCTAGACCCTAAATCTGGTTGGTCACACCATATAGCTGATAACTTCCTGATTCCTGACCTTATAAACTTTGTGTTTCTGTTACAAGCAATTTAATCATAACTCATTATTGAGTGACTCTACATGGAGGGGAATCAGTGCATGGAGGGACCAGGGCCCCCAAAACCAGCATGTGGAAGGGGCTTAGAATTGGTGAGCACTACGAAAAAGTGGCCAGAGAACCAGGGTGAGGGATCCCAGCTGCAGTACCCATGGTCAGCCCTCTCATGTGCTGCCCATGGGGACCTATCTCGGGGGCCTCCTGAATGCCCTGGCCCTGAGGCAGTCATTCCACCTGCCCCAACTAACCTTATGCTAGTGATGCTGGTCAGATTCTACAATGAAACAGGACTAGGCAGGGAAGCAACATCTGGCCCTCGAGGTTTCGTTTTGACTAAGGGCTAATCAGGGGTTATCCAGCACCGTAATTTGAATACAGAAGAAACATTGTAACATTGAGTCCATGAGAGATGCCACAGCTGGTTAATCACCAGGATAATGGTAGGCTACTGTAACGGCCCTGTCATTGCGGCAAGGTTTCAGTTTTGTCCTCTCTGGTTCACAGCGCCAGATGCATGTTGCGTTATTTCAGTCCTGCTTACTGGACTATCAGGAAAAAGCGTTGCAACTAAACAAAGCCTCTTGGGCAATGTCTTGCCTCCTGAGACATTTGCACAGTGTTGAATTGTGTTGTTCCTGGCTGTTGGCCACAGGCAGAGCTGAAGGATATTTGCAAGTCAGATCCTGTTTTGAAAAGGGTGCCTTTGTGGATGAAATTGTCATGACTTTGGGTGTTAATAAATGTGACAGGGGTCTGGTTCGTCCTTTATGGCCCACCTGACCCAACATCTCACCCCGCGCGTCTGTTTCTGGGCCAACAGAGGTGGGGTAGGAGGCTGGCCTGAAAACGTGGGCCTGGAAGGAGCCAGACCCACAGTCCAGGCCCAAGGGCCGCCCAGGTGACCATATCGGGCTGAACCGGGCAGGCACATTTGTTTCCATGTTGGACTGGTGTGTGGGAGGGCTTGCACTGATAGTGGGAGGTGGGGCACCAGCTGCAGCATAGGGACGCTGTTTGCACATCACTCCCTGTCCCTCCTCCCCAGCCGGGTCAGGGCGGGAAAAGGTTTATTCCGTTCCCTGATCTCTCCCGGCCAGAGGCGCTCCCTGGGACATGCAGCCAGCATGCTGGCTGCGCATTTGTTTTTACCCTGAGTGTGTGAGTCACACAAGCCTGCTGTAAAGACGTGTCATTGCATTTTTTAATGCTGATCTGCAGCCCTCTGTTACAGTCCCTGGATCCTTTATGTGCATCTCGGCTGCCTGCCACGTTAATCCGGACTAGATTTGCCACCTCTCCAGGTTTCGCCTGGAGTCTCCAGGTTTTGAGCCAGAGGCTCAAGATATGGCCAGGTCAGAAAGGGAGCAGACTGTAGGGTCTTTCCTGCCCCCTTTCCAGCAAGACTCCACTTATGGTGCTGTGTAAGTGGTGGGGCTCCATCAAAAAGGGGCATGATGGTATCTTGCCACACCCTCTTTCTAGTTTGGCCCCGCCCCCTGAAGAGCATCATGCCATGACATTCTGTACAGGGCAGTGTTATGCCAGAAAGGGGTGTGATAATCCCTTTTCCATCCCCCACCAATGTGACTCCAATCCCTCCAGGTGAAAACCTGGAGGGAGGTGGTAACCCTAATCCTGTCCAGAAGCCCGCCCCCGCCTCCCATTGTTCCAGTTATTTCACCATATACAGCTCAATTGCTGCCCCTTAATCCTGAGCAGCAGACCTCGGTTATTTCCCTCCCCACTATACACATACACACACTCTGTTAATGCCCTTAATTCTGACCTGAAGTCCCCTGTATTACTCCCCTGGGGTCTCCCCCCCTCCCCCCCATTTCTGTTATATCGGTTTCCCAGCCTGCTGTTTCCTAGTTCTGGAAAATACCCCAGGGTTGGCTGTACAGTGGGACTAGTGTCCTCCCTTTTCATCCCACAGACCAGACCATGATGTGATGTCCTTTGCTCTGATATTAGAGAAGATCTAAAAGATTTGCCAGTAATTTGAACCTGGGCTGTCGAGAGGTTCTTTGTGACCAGTTTTATGCCATGCAATTTTGTCGTCTTGTGGCCTGGGAAAGTCTCAGTGGCAACTAATTCTGACATTCCCTGTTAGAAGCAAAGCACCTATTTATAGTTGTGAAAAGCCACTAATGCTATAGTGCTCTCAGCCAGAAAATAGGTGTGTGCAGTGTCTCTTTAAATTTTCAGCAGGGGCCTGGTGTGAGGTTATATCAGTCTCTTGAGATGACTGCAGTGGCAAAAGCCATGGGACTAGCTTTAAGCAAAGCAATTTAAAGGGGCACATACCTCCTTTGGATCATTATCTCCTGCAGTACCATCTCCAGTTGCCATGGAGCCAACAGCAGAGTTATACCTTTCCCTTAAGTGGCAGGAACCCCTTGTGTTCACATTCACACAACTACAATGGGTAGTGACAGAAACCCACATTCTGAGCATTGTGTGAAATTCTTACCACTTCCTGTGTTGCTTGGAGATTCTTGTTCTCTGCCACCCAGTGCCAGAAGTGTGCCATTGAATGGCAGGGAAATCAGCTGCTGTGTGAAAAGTATTGCTATGGTACAAGTCAAACACAGATTAAGGCAGTGCAGTGGTGTCATACACCCTGTACTGTGGCATAAGTTTGGACTAACATTTCTGGGTGATGCTTTGACCCACATAAGCCCTGTTCCCATGACCCTGGAATTGCAGGGGGAGGCCATTTGTATAATTACATCCATGACCCTGTAATGCACTCTGCAGGGCCTAGTCAGCTTGAAGCTGCAGTGTGTCGCGCACTGGCAGAAATGGCAATGAGGAGCGCTTTCCTACTGCACTATCTTTCCCCTTGTCCCCAAGCTCATCCCTTTTTCCCTATGGAGGCAGCTGAAGGTTGTCAGGGTCTTTCCAGAAGACACAGACTGGCTGCCAGCCCCAGTGAGTTCCAGGGAAACCTGCAGATAATGATCTGCAGCTGGAAGAGGATATGAACTAAGTATGAGGCTTTTAAAAGTGTGGGGTGGGTAAGTCAAGAGATGAAAATGGGTCATGGCAGGCAGGACGGAAGGGAGGAAGAGGCAGCACTTAAGGGGACACTGCCTGTGAGAGGGCTTCCACTACTCTTTCTCACCTCCAGCCCAAGCCCCAGAGAGACTACTCATCTTCTGCTCCTTTCAAGAGCTCAGTGGCTTCTGCTTGGCTTTGGCACCTCTCAGTCAGGAAATAGACGATTCATTACAGCAGCGACCACAGTCATCCATAACCAGACCTAGGAGTTATGAGAGGTGCAGCCAGTAACTGCTGCCATGCCAGATTTGGAGTGTGGGAGAGAAAGCAACTGGTGACTGAAACACCGAGGAAAGGGGGAAGAAATCAGAGAAGAGATGGTGCTGAGGGCACTCCCCACAGAATAGCTGTTGACAGAGACAGTTGTGTCACAAGAAGCATGGGGGACATCTCCCTTCTCAATATATGGCGGGGAATCTCCTTGGCTTTAGGGCTAACACCAAAACCCTCAGCTTCCCAGCTGGCGGGGACATTTTAAGCAGGCAGTCACCAATCAGGAAGCAGCAGTGGAACCATTCCTTCCTGCTTTTTTATGAAGGGTTACCTGCCACAAGTGTAGCTGGTAGTTAACTTCACTCATGCCCAGTGAGAGACTCCTGGCCTGTTGGTAGGGGGCTACACAACCCAAGAGAGGAGGGATGGACATCTGACCCAACAGCAAAGGTCTCTCCACAGATGACTCCCAGCCAGTGGAAAATCATGACTATGGTGGATCTGGGCTCATGTCCCAATTATGGACCCCTAAGGGGAAGGGGGCAGAGTCTCTATGTAGCAGGAAACAAGTTATTTGGGCTGCAGGGCCTTTAAGGGAAGTAGCACCTGCCTGAAGACACATGTACTCCAAGGGGAAAGGATCACACCCCAGCAGGTGCCAAGTGAAGTGCAGGTGAAGGTGCCTTGCGAGACAGTGCCTAAGCACTATACTGCGCTGAGTGCCTAAGTGGACCCAGTTGAGCTGGATGTGACAGACGTCAGCCCAGGGAATAAAGCCTGAGCCAGAGCTCAGTGCTAGGGGGATGCAGCAGAGGCAGGAACTGATTTCCCCAGAAAAGATTATGTGTGCGGGCCTAATCTTGTTGAACTTTACCCTGGTCTAAACTGCACCCTGTTACATTGGTGGAGAATGCAGGCGCCCCCAACGTTTACTATCAAGCAACCTTGCTAAGAGGGAGGGGGTGAGCCTGAGGACACTCTCGTGTGAATAGGGCTTTTCTGGGGGTAAATTGTGCTTGGGTAGTTTCCTGGGGTGTTCTCCGATAGCAGAAACTACAGGAGATATTGGTGTGCAATAGCTTTTACCTGTGGGTAGATTACCACACATTATCTCAGCTGCCAGCAGTCAGAGACTGCATCCCCCTGACCAACATGACCAATGGATCACTGGACCTTGATTGATAGGTCCATTGATAGTTCTATCTTCCATGAATTTACTAATAATTTTTTGTACCCAGTAACTTGTAATAATTAGTCCTTACAGCCTAGTAAATTCACTAGTTCTTTTATGGTGAGAACTGGCAAACATCAGTCCCCTATTCACTCTTTCCACGCTCTCATGACTTTATAAACTGTCATTTCTCCATCTGTTATCTCTTTGTTAAAATCTTTTGAGCCTCTCCTCATATGAAAACCATGTCAGACCCTGATCAGCTTTCTTGCCATTCTCCAGGTATGAGGAACCCCTACTCTGAGCAGTGCTTAAATTGGGGGGAGGGGGGGAGAATAATTGCTTGCACCCAAGACTGTTGCTTGTCAGAGCAGCAAGGTAAACCCTATTCTCTAGCTAGCAACGCAACCACTGGACTAACCTGACTCTCTACATCTGAACATAAAACAAGAGTTCTTGTGATTTAATCTATACGATGACCAGCACAGAGAATGGGTTAGGAAAGTCACTAATGAAAGTCAAATAAACCATCCAGTTTTTTTCTGACTTTTGTTTCCAACTGTGAATTGTCCAATATTGGCCTTTTCCTGATTCTTCACACTTTGAGGTGTTTGCTCTTTCTGGGGACATTTCTCAGAGCTCAGATCTCTTGAATTTATTTGCTGGGGCTGAGCCCTGATACCTCCACCCTCCCCAAATTAAGCCCTAGGCCTGGGGGCTAAATGCAGGCCACCACTAGTTTTTTATTTTGCCTCTTTCCAGTTCCTGGATCTACTTCCTTCACCCAAGCATTGAAATACTAAGCTCAGGGGTGGGGGAGCAGAGATGAGGGCATGCACACAAGAATAGGGGATGGAACCATGATCTTGACCCTCTCCTTCCTGAGCACACCCCTTAAGCACCCCTGCCCTCAGCTTCTATGTAGCCCCTGGGAATGAAAAGTTCCCCACCCCTGCCTTTCTTTGTACCACTTCCAGTTCTATTATTATTAATAATTTCTATAGCACTTTCAGCACTCAAAGCACTTTTCAGTCCTTATCTAGTTCACCCTCACAACAATCCTGTTAGTCATTAAACTATTGACTGTAAATTATATCATTCTCATTCCCATTTTTCAGATGGGGCTGAGAGATAATACTTAAGGCCACACAGTGAGTTCATGGTTAAGACAGGATTTAAATTCTAGTGTCCAAGGTCCAAGTCTGATATCTCATCCACTAGGCTACACTGGCTGTCTCCAATCCTTTTTGAGTTGAGGTGTCCAAAACTGCATGCGGGGTACAATCTTTCACCATTAAAGACAAAAGGAGTTATGCCATTGACTTCAGTGGGTGAAGGACTGTGGCCGTAATATCCAAGCTGTCGGTCCACTGTACAAACACATAGTTTAGCAGTCCTAATCTTGGCTTCAACCACTGTGGCATGCTGTCTCCACATGGTGATCTATGGTGTCTGTGCCAGCCTAGAATGCTGATATGTGTTAAGTATTGTGTCCCTGACTCAGCTCTGTAGGACTCAAGTTGGAATTAGTGAGGGACAAACTTTGTAATGTCTGGAGCAGCTGCCTCTCTGGACATCCCCTTTCTTCTTTGATCTGGAGACAACTGGGCCGGGAGCCTTCTGAAAGGGATTACTCAGAAAACCCTCAGAGGCCCATGGATTTGGCAAGATTAGACTTGGTTGAAGCTGGTATTTGAGACCCTGGGAAGAGCAGAGGCAGACAAGCAATTAAAAGAATAAAAACTATTCCCTCTTCCACCTCCTCCTAAAAAGTTGTATTATACACACACCAAGGAAATGACTCAATTAAAGTTTTTGGTGAAACTTAAGAGCTGGAAAATGAGTTTTAGGAGCATAAGAAGTGCCAGACATGGCCAGACCACTGGTCTATCTAACCTAAAATACTCTCTCTGGAATTGGTCACCTTCAGCTCTTTCAGGGAAATGCATAACAAGTCATAATGGAGTGATCCATTTCCTGCACTTCACTCCCAGTCCCTGACAGACAGTCAAAGGTCTCATCTCCAAACTAACCTCACTAATAGTTATTTATCCTTTAAGAACTTATCCAATCCTTTCTTTCAACTCAGTTACACTGTTGGCCTTCATCCTCTGGCAATGAGTTCCACTGCTTAATTGTATGTTGAGAGTGAAAAGGTACTTTTATTTGTTTAAAATCTGATGCCAGTTAATTTCATAGGGGTGTACCCTCATTCTAGTATTTTCAGAAAGAGTATTATTTTGATAAAGCCTTAAAGTGTGAGAGATTTAAGGAATTAACCTCCCCTCTGTTAAATGGAACAGATTAACTTAGATGTTAAGTGTATTTCTTTGCGGGCAGAAAATATTAAGTACTAAAGGGCTTTTCAGTCTAGCAGAAGAAAGTGGAGCAAGAACCTACAGCTGGAAGGTAAAGATGGACAAATTCAAGCTTTAATTAACAATGAGGGTGATCATCCATCAGAACAGAATAAGGAGGGAGAGGGGGGCGGATTCTCCATTATTTGTAGTCTTCCGATACAGATGCCCTGTGAAAAGACATGCTTCAGCCTGACACTGTAGTGTTTAATGAGCTTGATAATATATTGCCCAGAGGGAATTCAGTTGGCTGGTGCTATACAGGAGGTCAGACTGGATCAGTAGTTCTCAGCGGGTATGGGAGGGTCTTATGTGGGTCTCAGAGCCAGGAGATGAACAGGGGGAAGGAAGTGGCAGCTGAGGCTGCTTCGGGGATGGGGAGACCTCCATGAGGATGGAGGAGGAGGTGGCACGCAGAAGCTCACTCAGGCAGTCTCTCCCTCTCCATCCCTCCTCAGGTGGTGCTTGGGGAGCCACCTGCCACCCTCCCAACCAGTGAAGGAGCTTGAGCCCTAGCTGGGGCACTGGGAGAGGAGGAGGCTGCTCAGTGTCTCTCTTGGTTCTGCACAACCTGCTGCATCTGGGATGAGCAGCGACTGCTCCCTCATCACCACCAGCCCAGGACCCTGGAGAACCCTTGACTCCTGCTGTGCTGGACTTTGTGTGCCCAGCCCAGGTGGGTTCTAGATTTAAAAAAAAACCATTTTGGTGGGCCTTGCCCCCCAAAAAAGTTTAAGAACCATTGGACTAGATGATCACAATGGATATTGCTGACCTTCAATCTATGCACTCCCAATCAGAGAAGGTTGCTAGGTTGGTCTGTAGAATTCTGTAGCAGGCATAATAGGGATCTGGAATTCCCAAGGAGGGGAGTTTAACAATTTGCTGGGAAGTGCACACTCATTAAAGACCAAAATGTAGGGCCAGATTCTAGTGGAGACGTGTCAGCAGAGAATTCGGCCCATGTCCTACCACAATAGTGAAGCACTTTTCATAATGGTATCCCAAAGCACTTTACAGAGCAGTGTGCTAGATATCAGGAGGGCAGTTAACACTTTATACCCTTGGCAAGGTAGCTCCCAGACTAGCTCCTGCTGAGAAAGGACATGTCGGTCAAGACCCCTTGCAGTCTTTGAAGGGAGGAAGGATGCTCTTGTATAGTAGTGAACAATTCATGGTCTACCCTCAGGAGGAGGTTGAAGCTACTAGGGGCACTATAGAGCACTACGCTGAAGCAGCAAAGAGGTGGCTGCTACTGCTGTTGAGCCAGGGACCATGGCCAGGAACACCATTTCTGCAGACTCAGGCAGACGTTACTGCATCACACACCATATTCCTGGTTCACCTTGGAAGGGTGTGTGTGTGTGTGTGTGTGTTTGCAACCACAAGAGGTAGCAACTTATTTTTAAATGAAAATTGAGATTCTGCCCAATGTTCTGATGGGCCAAATCTGGACTATGGGCCCTATAATTGGC
This sequence comes from Sphenodon punctatus, assembly GCA_003113815.1. Taxonomy (NCBI): domain Eukaryota; kingdom Metazoa; phylum Chordata; class Lepidosauria; order Sphenodontia; family Sphenodontidae; genus Sphenodon; species Sphenodon punctatus. Next base: position 1,311,839 of record QEPC01001471.1, on the reverse strand, counting down.
CCTCTCTGTGTTAAACATATGTGATAGGTAGCTACCCTGAGAGAGAAGATGCTTTGGGCCTGAATTTCAAAGCTGATGAGAGCTCATTAACCACAATGGGACCTTGGATGCTCAGCATCTCTGAAAAATTCATCCTTAAAGGGCTAGTTCTAAAGACTTTCAGCAAATCAGTGGCCATGCCTACAAGAGAACCCAGGGGTCCTGATTCCAAATGTCCCCCCCATTAGGATATCCCCTGGTCCAGTTTGAAATTGAGATACAAAAGCACTCTGAATTTTACCATTAAGAGAAACAAAACATTGAACTAGTCTGGAACTCTGATATCAACTTTTTTCTTTGTTGCTCAAGCTTTGAGAATCTTTATCTTTCTTGCCAATATATCTTCCAAGCCTCTTTCATGTTTCCTTCAGTGCAGGAGATGGGGAGGGCAGCATGAGCCCCCTCTTTGGTAAGCCACATGTTTTCTGCTGAACTACAGAGCATGCTGAGCCATACAGCAGAGAAGGAACAAAATGCCTTCTGCTCACAATGAAGGGCTTATACATTTCAGAGCTACGTCTCACTGTTACTTCCGATGCTCTGCCTTTATTTTCCTCCAGGGAGAATTAACAGACCTGTCCAAAATCAGGAGTGCTAGCTTTCTGTTTCCTGCAGTGTCCGCCTCTTTGGCTGCACTGGTTCTCAGACATCTCTTTATCGTGTGCAGGGAGGTGGAAGTTTTTTCAGAGCAGAGTTTGCTGCTGGAGATTGGAAAGTTTCAGATGGAATTTTACAACTTGACTTGGACATGTCTATTTGCTTTTTAAAGAAATAAAATAAAATAAAATAAAACAAAAACCATGTGAGCTTGGGAAGAACTTGTCGGAACTCTGCAGGTGATTCCACCCCTTCCTGACTCCCCCTGCCCCTTCTGCATCAAAATATTCTAGCCTGAATCCAGTTCATGGGCCCCAGATGGTGGTGATGCAGAATCAGAATGATTAATGATCCTTTTTCTGCTCTTAATCTGGCGAACTCACTGCTGTGTGAAGTTGTGAAGGTCAGTGGTATGACCAGGTTCACATATAGCATTGCCACCTCTTCGGTTTTGGTGGAGAATCTCCAGGCTCTGCGGGAAGCCAGTAGCACTGGAGTGCCTGAGTCTAACCCAGAGAAACAGGGCTGTTCTGGGGAAAGCCAAATCAGAAAAGAGGTCAGTCATACAGACTTTTCTGCCCCCTTTTCAATGTAGCCTCACCCCTATGTTGTGATGTCTAGAAGGGTGAGTGTGGCAGGACTAGGCTATAAGGTAGTGCCTGCTATGGAAGTGGAGTTAAAATGGCCACTGCCAGGAAGTGGAAGTGTTTGGGGTGTGGTCTGAAGGATATAAAGAGAGGAGACGCAGGAAGTCGAGGACAGTCTGTTCCTGACTGCTGAAGAAAACACAGTTCTTGGAGAGGCAGGCAGGCTGGCTGGCTGGGATGCTAGGCAAGCTGGGTGCCCAGGGGTCCAGAATTTTCCCGACTGCCTGGTTTTCCCAACATATCCAGCTGTCTGGGATGGGAGAGGACTGGACCACTGAAGCATTTGGAATGTCCCCTTCCCTCCTGAGTCTCATTGCTGGCTGCCCGCAGGTGTGCTCTCTGCACTTCTGCCCAGAGTGGAAGTGCAGAGAGTGCAGCTGCGGCCAACTAGCTGGCAGGCTTTTGGCACAGCACATGACTGAACTCAACTGGCAGCAAGTTCAGTTTGCTGTGCTTCGTCTTGTTTCCCCGCCCGCGGCCTGCCTGGTTCTCCAATCTCCAATCCTGACATCGATGACAAGCTGCTGGCCGGGATGGGACTCTGGCTGCCCTGGGGGAGTGGGCTGCTGCCTGCCTGCTCGCTGTGATCAACTCACCGGGTCCGTGCGTAAAATAAAAGAGCCTGGGGCTACTGGTTGGACCCCCTCACCCCCATCTCCTGCCCTCAGAAGCAGCCTGGGTGGAGGGGGAGGAACTTCCCACCTGCCAGGGTTCCCTGGGCGGCCCCTGGACAGTACCTACCTCTCCTGAGTCCTGGTCGGATCACCGCAACCAGCACCCGGTCCCGCGCTCATGTGGAGCAGAAGGTCACTACCTTGTAAAAAAAGGTTCTTCAAGATAGCTCCGACCTGGGTGTTATGAGAATGGTTAGAGCCACTTGAAGAAGTGTGTGTGCGAGAGTTTTTTTGTGTGAGAGAGAATCTGTGTGACAGAGTGTGTGTGTGTGTGAGAGAGAGAGAGAGAGTTGTTCAATGGTTTCTCAGGATGACGTGGGTGTGTTACCTTACCCCCAATGTTAGGTGCAAACTTGCTCAAAGGTTTTTCAGGGTAACTTGGGTGTGTTACCCCCAATGTTTTTATGTGCACCGTTGCTCAAAGGCTTCTCAGAGTGATGTGGGTGTGTTACCCACAATACTATTTACAAACTTGTTCAAAGGGCTTACAGGGTGACCTGGGTGTGTTATCCCCAATGTTCTTATGTGCAGTGTTGTTCAAAAGTTTCTGAGGTTGACTTTGGTGTTATTCCCCATAAAAAAGGTAACAAACCAAAAGACAAATAGAAAAATAAAAGTTGGTTGAAATGGTAGGGAATCACTGGTAGTTAAAGTTATTACCGGCTTGATGGGACACTTAAAACATCAATTTCTCCTCACAGTGCGCCTTGGCTCTATTTTGTTTCACACTGCTAGGGAGAAATAGGACTAGTGGGAGAGAGACTTTGGATGGGCCCTTGGTAAGAGGGCTCTCTATCCCCCAGTGGCAGGGCTGCTTCACGCAGCAGCAAGGAGTTCACAGGGTTAACTAATGTAATCTCCCTTCAATGTTAACTCTGGGAATTTCTTGCTGCTGTGTGATGCCACACCTAACCATTGGGTTGGCTCCGCCTACCATTGGGTTGGCTCTGTCTACCGTTGGCTCCACCTACTGTTGACTTTGCTCTGCCCACTTCTGGCCATGTACTCTGCCCAACAAATTTGCATAAATTAGTATTAAATGGCATATGTAAATTTCATGCAAATGTTTGTCCTATTTTCTGCTGATGCATCAGTGGCCACCCTACAGGAGAGAGGGAGGCCTGGACTTGAGGGCCTGAAAAGAAAGTATCCATGTGAGGTAAAAGAACTAGCCATGGACTATGGTTGGGCTAGGCTCTAATGTATATATTGTAAACTGGCCAGGGGCAGTGCCTGGCCTGGGACTGAGTGTAAATAGACTGTGTCGAAGTGGAGCCCCTGAGTGAAATACTTTGGGCCTGAACCTGTATACAGTTACCCCACGGTGAAGTGGGGCCCTGCTACAGTGAGTTATGTCAGCAAAGGGACAGGACAGCCTTCTGACATAATCTTTCCCTCTGTGGAGCATTGGGGCATCTGAAACACTCTGTTAGGGGTGTAGTTATATGAGAAATGGGTGTGACACCCCCTTTGCCCTGCCCTTTTTCAGATGTGGCCCCTCTCCTGAGGTGCATTATGATGTCTGGATGGTCTGCAAGAGGCAGGGTTACATCCGAAAAGGGCGTGACAATCCCTTTGTGGCGCCCCCCCCGGTTTCTTTCAGAAGGGTGGTAGCAACCAGCTTCACAAAAGGATTACATGAGTTCATGGAGGCTAGATCCATCAATGGCTGTTAGGGTCAAAAGCTAGTCTACTGTAACGCGCTCTATGTGGAACTAGCCCTGATGACAGGCCGGAGACTGCAGCTGGTGCAGAATGCGATGGCTCATCTCCTCAGGGGGATGAGTCGTCGTGATCACATTACTTCAGTGCCCCGTTCTCTGCACTGGCTGCTGAGAGTCTTCTGGGCCCAATTCAAGGTATTGGTTCTGACCTTTTAAAACCCTGAACAGCCTGGGCTGCACTTACCTGCAGGACCACCTCAACCCCCGGGTCCTGGATCGGCCTCGGCGGTGCCCTCCTTGAGGTCCCCTGGTGTTGACTATGAGGAGGGCGTTCTCGGCCGCACTGCGGCTGTGAAACTCCCTCCCATTGGAGGTCCCCTGGCCTTAGACCTCCCTCTTTCTGTAGACAGTGTGAGACCTGGCTGTTCTGCCAGGCCTTTGATGAGGGAGATTGGTGACGGGGCGGGGGCTGGGTTAGGGTTGGGGGGTTTTCTGCATGGATTATTTTAATGTTTTATATTTTGGGATTTTATGTGGTGGTGTTAGCTGCCCTGAGATGCATAAGCAGGAGGGAACTGCATAAAAATGTGAAGAAGTAGTAATAACAGGTACCACTTCCAACTGCCAAAACTTGTGAGTGAACAATAGGAGTGGGACTACTTTCTACAGACCTTGTGTTTGTAGACTTCCCATGAAACATTTTGTATTAACCGGTCCGAAACAGGATGCCAAACTAGATGGACCACTGGTCTGGTCCAGTGTGGTCATGACTACATTCCTACAGGGAACAGGAGCAGATCTAGAGGTTCTGTAGCTCTCCACAGATTTCAGAGAGAGCAGCAAAACATACACCAAGGGCCTCAAGCAAGCACACAGCAGGTGAGGTTTGGTGATACAGTTACAGTGGAATTGCCAGACTGGATCGACCATGCAGTACATCTAGCCCAGTCCTCTCTCTCTTTTCCTCTGGGCACTTCGGGGGGGGAGGGGAGTGCAAAATCCCTGCAGGAGGCAGATCATGTGGGATAATGAAAGCTTCATGCTAGTCTCCATTTGTTAGAGATTATTAGCCCTGGAGCATGAGGTCCAATCTAGTCTCCTCTCTTGCCCTGCTCCCCTAACCGCCTTTGTTCCTTCTCCCTAGCTGCCCCCCATGCCTGGAGCTCCCTCCCTGCCCACATCCACCTTGCCTCTTCCCTTTGTACCTTCAAATCCCTCCTCAAGACCCACCTCTTCTGCTCTGCCCTCCCCGACTCCTCGCTCCCCTCACCTAACTCCTGCTGATACCCTCCATCCAGTACAATCTGTTACCGGTGGTCTGTGTACTCATATCCTCATCACATGGACCAACCAGCCATCATTCTCGATGTAACCAAGCCAAGCACATGCACCTGAGACCTCGCATCTTTGTAAATATTTAGTTTAAGTTTAGTTTAATAAGATTTGTATACTGCCCCCTCCTGCTAAAAGCATCTTGGGGCAGCTAACAACATGTTAAAACAGTTTAAAATAAATAACCGCAATTACAATTAAAAACACCACAATAAAAACAATTTAACCCCTTACCCCACCCTAACCCAACCCACCCCATCTCCCTCAGGGAAAGCATGGCAGAACAGCCAGGTTACACTCCTTGTCTCTCTCTCTGTTCCCCTTCCTTCATCTCCCCACTCCGTCTCGCAGATTATAAGCCCTAGGGCAGTGACCATGTCTATTAATGGAATAGACATGGTCAGGTATGTTGCTGGCGCTATATAAATGCTTGCTGCTAATAATAATAATAATAATAAGGTAAGGACTGTTGGGAGGACTGTTGGGAGGTATGTAACAACCTGAGAACACAAGAGCTGCCATACTGCATCAGAGCAATGGTCCATGTAGCCCTGTCTCCAAGAGTGGCAGCTCTGGATATATACAAAATCAAGGCCCATATCCAGTGAGCCATCTTATTGTTCATTCCCAGCTTTCAGACAGTTGGAGGCTGCTGTCTCCAACTAGCTTAGCTAATAGCTATTGACTGTTCTATCCTCCTCTAAGCCTTTTTGGAACTCTTCTATACCAATGACCTTCACACCATCCAATGGCAATGAGTTCCAGTGGTTAATTGTGTTAGGTGAAAAAGTAATCTCCTTTTGTTTGTTTTAAAACCCAGTACCAGAAAATTTCATATGGTGTCCTCTAGTTAGGAAGAAGGGTAACTAATCACTCCCTATTTACTTTCCCTGCCCTGTTCTTGATTTTATAAACCTTCACTGTATGTAAGAGTTTATTCAGAAAAGGATTACATGAGTTGATGGAGGATGGTGAGTAGATACGATAGAAGCTCAAGTGGCCGAATGCCAGCGGCCCAACAGAGGTCCGAGATCACTGCCCTCTCGCTAGGCTTGATGCTCACAGGGGTCTGCCTACAAATTCTGGCCCAGAAAAACAAACATTGTTTTCTTCAAGTTATCTTCTGAGACTTGGCTTTAAAGTGAAACCATGTGAAGAGATGAAAGATTAAGAAATCAGTGAAGGCAACGAGCAACAACATATCCCAGGCAGAGGAAGCTGGATGAATGTCAAACAAAAGAAGGAACAGCTGGATCCAGTAAAAGCCCAAAGAAAATTAGTTCCATACCCAGAAGCCTGGGAGGAGGGTTGGGTGGGGGTTGTATCTGGAGTTCAGAATCGTGCGAAGGCAGCAAAACATCTCCAGATAAAACTGCTACATCAAGCAAGCTGAGAAAGGGGGAGAGAGTGAGAGAGCGCAGGGTAGAAAGTTCTTAAAGGAAAGAGCATGTGAGCATTCAGAAGAGAGTGCAGTCGCAGTGAGCCATATGGAAGGGAAGGGGGGTGGGGTCCAACAAGGGAGGTGGGGAGTTGAAACTTGGAGGTGGAGAGTAAATCTTGCTGAATATGAGCTGCTGTCCATGGCTCTAAACTGATGAGGTCATAAGTGTTTTCAAGAAAGAGGAGGAAAAAAAAATTCAGCAACTTGTTTTGTTCAGCAGAGAGCAGGAGAGAGAAACAAGAAGACAAGAGTCTGAAGAAATGGAGAAAGTAGCCAAACTCCTTCTGTGGCAGCTCTTGCTTCTGCATAGTAAGTGAGAGGGCAGATCTGTCTTTGTTCTGGGTGGGGGCTTACCTGGGAGCATGGTCTGTCATTACAATGTTTTGCTTTGGATCCTCGCAGTTTTCTGGAGATGGGTCTGGAGAGAGGGAATGTGTTCTCTTGGCTTTTTGTGGTGGGAGGTATGTCAGCAGATGGGGAGAAGAGGGCGGTTTTGCAAGATGTGCTCTCTTCTCCATGTTACAGCTTTGTTTGTGCAGTCAGGGTGCTGGTAAATTAGGAAGGGAAATAAGATTGACTGGGATCATTGCAGAGCTTTGAACAGGTTGAGATTGCTTGACTGCAGGTGACTTTGGTAACCAAGGCCTGGTTTATGCTGGGATGGGATGTACAGAGCTGAACCAAGGTAATCTTAAAAGCTGTTCCCTTAAGGAAGGGGTGGGGAACCTCTGGTCCAGGGGCCAAATGCAGCTCTCTGCTAGTAGATGACAAGGAGGAAAAATAGCTAAGGTGTGTTAACCCCATATCATTTGTGTGTCCCCCCCACACACCCCTCGCCTTCTGTTGTGGAGCTTTCTCTTGAGTGAGCAATCAGGCCCAGTGCAAGAGTTGATGCTGGAATGCAGGAAGCTACCACCAGTCCAATACTTGGGAAGGTACAACAGTAAATCATAAAACAAGTGATTTGCAAACACTGAGAGGGAAATGGGGTATTATTTACTCATAGTAGCCAACCTGAAAAAATCGTGCCAGACCGACCTTGTTTCCTTCTCTGATAAACTTACTAGTTTATATCGACATGAGATATCGTCTTGACTTCAGCAAGGCTTTTGATTTAGCTGCACAAGAAACGTGGTCTAGAAGCAACTATTCTAAAGTGACTTCCTAACTGCTAGACCAGTTCAGCAGTGGAACGAGCTGCCTTAGCTGCCTAAGGAGGTTGTGGAATCTCCTTCCCAATGAACAGTTCCAAACTCGGGGATTATCTCCCACTTCATTCTTGCAAACCCAAATAATCCCACTGAACCAAGCCCATGGCTCATGGCCCCAGCCTTTCACGTCCTCCTCCAGTCCCCATCACCATAAGCTGGGTTGTTCTGCCCACATAGTTTAATCCACCACAATACCAAGCCCCACACACATAGGGTGCAGTAATGTGCTCAGGGGCATGCAAAGCTGCTGATCAGAATGGGGATGTGCACTGGTGGAGCTGGGAGGGGCTCTGAACTAGGCTGGGAGTGTGTGGGGGGAGATGAGAGAGAGGACAAAATACATTAAGGGGAACCAGCTGTGGATCCTAAAAGCACTTGAAAATAGAAACGTCTGCTGGTGCTTTTTAAAGTTGGAGAAGGAGGAACTGAGACGAATCTATTTAATTAATGTAAGCTTCCCCCACCCCGAGTAGGGTTGCCACCTGTAGATTTTTTTTTTTTTCTAGGCCATTTATGAAAAACACATGTTGCAGAGCCTGCGTTAGTGCCATAGGTGCCAATGCAGGCCTTGCAACATGTAACTTTCATAAGTGGTCTGGAAAAATATACCTAGGTGGCAACCCAAGCCGCTTCTGGGACAGGATGAGGCATAAATACAAAATAATAATAATGTTTGTTGAGGTGAGGATGGAGCTCTGGTGTTCTCTGAGGGTACACGGACGTGAAAGAAGTAAGGGGTAAGACCCACACACACCCTGAGTAAAACTGCCCTGGCTTAATTTACTAGAGGGTAAAGATGTTTGTGTGGCCACTCCATTCCAGGGATTAATCCCCCCCAACCTCCGTCTCCATGTTTGTGGGTAGGAGTGGACTCTCATGGACACTTAGTTTGAGGGTGGGGATTAGGAGCCTTTTTCCTCCCGTGGACCACTGTGAAAGTTAGCACGAGCTCCGCAGGCTGGATCGGAGTTGGGGACGGGTGTGCTCAGGATGGGGGGGGAAAGGGGAGGGTCTCTCTATCATGGATCTGTGCATGGATCCATCCGCCTGTCCTTGATTGCATGTCCTCATTCCTCCCGTCCTGCTGAGCTCACTCTTTCATTGCTTGAGGGGAGGGATTGGATGCATGGAAAATCCAGTAATAGCAAATGGGCCAAATTTTAAAAAAGCAGCTCTGCTTTAGATTTGGCTGATGGGCTGGATGTTCCTTACCCCAGATTTAGTTTGTGATAACTTACTCTGAGGCGGGGAGGGAGAGGGGGTAAGACACTAGCCACTACCCTAGAGACCCTCAAACTGTGGGCCGCAACCTCAAGTGGGTTAGCGCCATCTAAGGCTAGAGGTGCAGTCCCAGCTGAGATTTCAGAAATCTTTGCTGGTAGGTCTCATGGGATTATAGTTGAGTTTCAAAATGGGGTCTCACGGACAAATGGTTTGGGTAGTGCCTGTGGGGGGTAGAGACCTTTGGGGTTATGGGTGCTACTTTACCCTGAAGAGATAAGTTACCACAAGCTAAATGATGATTATTAATGGTTTGTTAATGAATGAATCCCATCATCAGCCGTACCTTTGTGTAAGTCATCCCCAGAGTAACCTTTTCCAGTAGGAAATCCTCTGGATAAGGTCGGTTTCTTGTGAATATGCCTGTAAGGCTAGGATAAAAGATGTGGGCTTGAATTACTGGAAGGATGGTAAACTTTCTCACTGCAAGAGGGGATGAGTTGGGGGGACAGCTGTGGAACCCCCATCGCTGCAGGATTTAAAATAGAGGCTGGATAACAATGTCAGGGATAGGTTCAGAAAACCCTGACTTAGTGCAGCGGGGTGGACTAGATGTCATCTTTAGGTACCTTCCAGCCGTATGAAGACATCCACTCTGGAGTTCTGATGTGTCACGGGGAAAGCTTTTCTCTGAGTGAGATTTTGGGAGCAACTAGCCACAGTGTAAAAGACACAGCGCTGAGGAGTATTAACTGGATGGGGTAAATATGGGGGCTTTCTGTGGAGAGTTAGTGATGGAGACAGGAAAGATGAGATTCGGATGAGAAGCCATTTCCCTGGCTCACTCATGCAAGTGACAGACTTTGGGATTCTGCAGATGCTGCACATTTTTCTCCGACTTCGAACTGCCAGGTACATTCCCACATGCAGGATGGGTGCCTGGCTGGGTGGGACTGTTCTCCAGAATCACAGCATAGTTAGACTGTTTTGAAAGAGAGGCAAGAATCGACCAGTGAGAAAGCTGAGACCCAGGCCAGCCACAACCCAGGGCAACCGCCATGGGCCCTGCTGTTTTCTCTACCTCCGGAGGCCCCACAGTGGCCCCAGTTTTCACCAGGGCAGAGTGTGAGGCGGCCCCCACTCCCTCTCAGTGGGGTGCCAAACGTGACCCCCTCTAGGGCCCTCTGGAGGGTGCCCCTGAGGAGGCAGGGCCACAGGAGAAGGGGTATAAGGCATCCCACATTTTAGCTTTGCCCTGAGCCCTGCAAATTCTGAGGCTGGCCCTGTTGAGATTCTTGTTTGGAATGGAGCATTCCCATTAAAAGAGCCGTTCAGGAGGCTGGCTTGACAAAGGGCTCCAGGGGAAGAAGCTAAATTCAAGCTCAAACTCTAAACCTGCGGGGAGATTGCGATCCATGCCAGATCCACAGAAGAGGCCCAGGCGGGGCCTCATCTCCTTCTGAGAGTGGAATGTTTGAGGGACGCACGCTGAGAAAAAGGAGTGTTACTATAATTAACTTTGATGTTCTGTTAAACGCAGCATCCCCTTCAGGGGTCGGGGTTCCCTGCATTGCAAGCTCTGTGGGCCCACATGTCAATTATGCATATATTTGTCTTTAGTTATGGATCCCATGGGTTGGAATCCTCCTCAGTTGCTGCAGGCCCTCAAGTCTGAGGCTCCCTATATTTGTGGCTCTATGGGCCCATATTTTACACCAGTGCTTCCCACATTCCCATTGTCATTTGAAGTTTACTCATCCCTGCGATTCGCACAGTATGCTCTTGGCTAGATCTGGCCCTGATTATTGCAATACGTTTATTCCTATGGGGAAATATTGCTCTCACTACTGCCTCCATGTGGCTGATTTGAAAGACAGATGTAGTCCCTTCCACTAAATTGTTGGCTATGCGCAGAGCTGGGCTGGGCTCATTTGGGTTGTTGCTGCTGCTGCTACTGCAGCATGCAAGCCCTTAATGGGCCTCTGGAAAAAACAAACTCCCTATTGCCATGAGCCATATGATACTATCATGAGAGGAGACAACCCCACCTAGTGACTGGGGCAGGATGCACTCTTCCACCCCACCCCCACCCCAATTTCTTCAGAATGGATAGCAAGGACCTTCCACAGCTGGAATTGACTGCCTTCCATTAGGCCAGGCCAGGACTGGATCACTGATGACCTGGTTCTGTTGCTCTGACTATGGTTGACACCTCTCTCTGGGAGGAAACGCGGAGGTGGCAAATCCATGTTGGAAAGGGGAGGTCAAAAAGGCTGTCAATCCCCCTTTCTGACGAATCCCCACCCTTACAGAGCAAAGTGACATCACAGCACTACATAGGGCGGGGCTATGTTGGAAAGAGGGTGAGAATCTCAGTGGTCCAGCCCCTTTCTGACGTGGTTGCCACCCCTGGAAACTAGGCATGTGCACAGGGGGCAAATGTTTGTATTTTGTTTTCTATTTGGGTTTTAGTGCCAATCTTTGTGTGCTCTGGGTGTTGGAAGCAAGCAAGTGGTGGGGTGTGGGGGTGGGGTAGCCTGTGTGTGCACGCACACGTGAAGGTAGTGACCCTACAATAAACAGTAAAGGACTCCGTGAGTACCAAGCAGGGGAATCTTGTGCCTTTGCCCCATTCTATCCAGTTTCCTAGTGTAGTTCCACCTCCAGATGCCTGTGGAAGCAAGCCAAGCCCCTGAACCACAAAGCACTCCAAAATCAAAAGTAAACCTCAATCAAAACACAATCTACTCCTATAAATCACCATTGTTGGGGCTAAATGTTCACCAGCACAACATACCAGGAAACTTGAAAGAGGCTCAAACTGCTCCTCCAACAAGTGAAAACATCAAATTAGAAGTGGGAATTGAGAGGCACAAAATGTACTAGCACATACCCAAAAACTGCAGTCCATTTTTTGTGTTTTGAATATGGAAACCAAAAAGGGCTTTTTTGTGTGTTTGTGTTTTATCCAAACCTGAATGCACAACCCTGCTGGAAACCCTGATTCCCCATAATACTGGGAGCACCCAGGGCTTACCTGGAGAAATCGGGGCTTCCCTTGGATAGTCTGGGACAAAGCCTGGGGTGATTTCAGAAGTGACCGGGTGGCTTTGGCCTCGTCACGGAATCACCCTTTTGATTCCCCGCCAGAATCTGACCGTCACGGCCAGCAAATGTGCTGGTCGATTCCGGCGGAGAACTGGGGGGGGGGGGCCTGCACGGTGCAACATGTGGCCGCACAGCCCCCCCCCCCACGCTCTCAAGGCCGCCCGCCCTCTGGGCTATTGACCACGGCCCGGAATCGGCGGCGACCATGGCCGCCGATTCTGGGCCGTGGTCAGGTGCCAAATGAGACGTTACCATGCTCAACCACGGTTAATCCCACCATGGTTGAGCGTGGTCATGTCACGTCACGTCTGTTGGGGGCAAAAAGTGATTCCCGCCGGGTGTTCACCCCCATCGGGAATCACTTTGGCCACGCTTTCGGAGATGGTCCCCAGACCATCCTCAAAAGCGTGGTTATTTTGATCCCCGCCGGAGGTTCACTGTGGTGAACATCTGGTAGGGATCAAAACAGATGTTACGGGACCATTCCCTACCACAGGGGATTGTCTGTGGTTGAGCGTGATCTTGTAACTTCTGAAAATACCCCTAGAGTCTTGGGTTTTCTTATCTTTGCCTTGTACAGTTCTATTCCATGTGTCTGATCCTGCATCCATGAAAATCAACAGCAAACCTCCTGTGAACTCCTATGGGACAGGGTCTGGCCCAGCATAAGGCGGGCAGAGCTAAAGGCTCATTCAGACATGCTCCAAAGAGCACTTACAAGTGCTGAAATAAACAGGTCGGTAGAGTGTGCCTGTCAGTGCGCCGACAAGCTTCAATCATGCTCGTGGTATCTTTTCAAACCTCATCTGGGAGCGCATTCTTCACATTTACATCTCGCCGCCGGCATTTGTAAGTGCTCTTTGGAGCACGTCTGAATGAGCCCCTAGTCTTAAGGTGTTGACGTACTAACAAGATACTAGTCCCAGAGAGAGAATTTTGCCATTGACTTCATGGAGCCAGAAAGACATTTGCTGTTGAATTCCTCCACTTCTCAGGAAATGAAATAACCCCATTCAGACAGTGTGCTGTAACATTAGCCAGATTTTGTGCTTGGGATCTGGCCCAGCCTGCTCTCCTCTCTCCACCTCTATTAGTCCTTTATGTAACGGGCTCGCTAGTGTTTTGATAAGCGCTCTGTAGTCCCAAGCTTTGAGCGGAGACTCATGACCAGTCCTCCTCCCCGTTCAATTCAGACACCTTTTGATAGAAATTGCGCTGTTGGTTTTTTGTGGCGGGGCGAGGAGGGGAGGTTTCCTGTTTGGGTTGCTTGGTGGAACACTGAGGGTGTGGGGGCTGTTTTCTCGATGCTCCAGCCTCTCATCCTTGTTCGACCAGCTTCATGTCAGCCTAGCTATTAATTTGCCAAGCATGGATTTTAAATTGCTTAAGAGAGTTGCAGTCCAGCCATTTCTTTTATTGAGGGACCGCAGGCACCTTGTCTCCCCCATTCTCGCAGGGAGGAAACGCCTACCAGTATGGCTGTTTCATCATGAATTGCTTCAGATGTTCATTTCATCCACTGCTCCATAGAGGTGACTCAATGGCCCTTTTCACACAGACACTCGAATACTGATAAAATGGGTGTTACATTTTATTATATGTGTTGCAGGGCACCCATAGAGCATACCTGCAGCCCTGCAACACACACAATAAAATGTAACACCCATTTTATCAGTGTTAGAGTGTCTGTGTGAAAAGGGCCAATATTTGCTTTTAGACACCTAGGATAACAAGTGTCATCTGCAGCTGCTTATTGACCTCATAGAGCCAACAGCCATCTTGAGTGTGATGCTGTACTGTGAATAGCTTTACTGGCTATTAGTCATTTTGGTCAGGAAATGAAACTCTGACTGTTGGGGGCTGGGAGCGAACCGCAGGAAATGGATCACTCCATCATGGCCTGTTAGGACTGCTACTTCTCACAGTTTCACCCTGGGAGACTTCCATTTTGGCCTATGGGAGTTCCGGGGTGAAACCGTGAGAGGTGGCATGGAAATTCTACCTGTTGTGCATGTCTCTGAAACAACTGAAGCTGTCACTGTTGGAGACAAGATGCTGGGCTGGATGAACCATTGGTCTGGCCCAGTATGGCACCACTTATGTTCTTAACCGCTAGATAGACTGCTGCTCCCCAGGAGGCTCTAAGGATTTGTTTTAAGAGAGGCCCCTGCCAGCTTCTTTCTCCCCTGATCACCACTGCCCTCACACACACACAGCATTGATCTCCTCCTGTTGCCTTGTTTGACATAACTGATCCCTCCAGAAGGTGCCAGAGAGCATGTTGACAGGCCTCTAGCAGCCCCTGCTGGCAAAGAGCCCCTGTCAATGGAGCAGGGTTGGACTGAGGCAGGGCTTGGGTGGTCTTTATCATGCCAGTAGGTAAAACCATCATAATAAAGTAAGCCAGAGCATGGGTCAGAGCTATTCTTAGCTCAGGAATGGAGGGAGGTTGCTGAGCGGAGCACATAGTGGGGTTTCCTGGCTTGGAAGGCTGAGCTGGATGGATTTGTCAGATTTATGGGGCTGCACTGGCCCCCATGGTTTTTGTTTTTGTTTTGCATTAGGCCGTAAGTAGGACGTGGAAAGGGCTCATTTCTATGACTGTCTGGAGAGGAGACTCCTACAGTGCCTAACTAACATCCCCCAGGGGACTGGCGGCAGCATGAGTTGTGGGAGCAGGGCAGGAACAGCTGATAGGGCTCAGCCTTCCCCCATGCAGAGTCACTACTCGTTCCTTAATCTGCATGTGCCTGGTTGACCCCAATGCAGTGTCCTCTAGACCATGTCACACATTCTGAGTCGTGTGAAATCCTTACTACATCCCATATTTCTTGACCGTTTCATGATCTCTGTGACCAATGAGTGGGCCATTTAAATTCTAGGAGTGGGGATTTGGATTAATCTGTAACTGCTCAGAACGGGAAGTTATGGATTAATCCATACTGAACTGCAACAGCAAGCAACATGGCTGTTGTGGTTTGGCTTGAAATGTCTATTTTAAAAAAAAAAAATTAAAAGAAAAACGTAACTGTGCATGTGCTAAATGGTTGCTGGACCGTTCTGCGCATGTGCACGTTTTTCAAAATGGCAGCAGCACAGTGGCTATTCTGCATGTGTGCAGACTGGCTGCTCTTTTCCAAAATGGTGGTGACATTTCCACCGCCGTTAAATTCAGGAGAATCAGCAGCTGTGTGAATGTATTGCTACAGGATGAAACACACACAGATTAAGGAACAAGCGATGAGTTTGTAAGGGGAAAAGGTGTTGTGTGAATTAACCCTGAATAAGTGTTTTCAGGGGATGACCCTGCAAGGAGAGTTGCAAGTTGGAACCCAAGTCATGTGAGGAAAGGCTGAAGGAAGTGGGATATGTTTAGCCCAGGAAAAAGAAGATTAAGAGGGTACATGATATTCAGATATTTTAAAAGCTGCCATAAAAGAAGATGGAGAACCAGTCAAGGTATGACAAAAGGGGAGATTTGAGCTAAATATTAGGAAAAACTTCCTCTCTGTAAGAACAGTTGGGACAAGACACGGAGGAAGTCGTGGCATTTCCTTCACTGGAGAATATTAAGAAGAGGCTGACTGTACATTCCATCAAGGATGGCTTGAGGATGGTGATTCTTGTTGTGGCGCAGAGGGTCGGACTTAGATATCCCTAAGGACTTTTCTAGATGTGTGGTTCTGGAGTGATTTACCTTGACTGCACCATTGCCAAGGAGGAGGATTTCCATTGACACAAAAAACAGAGGCCATACATGCCTGGCCAGCTCCCCAAGCTCTCTTAGATGGGCAGAGTTTTGTAGGGATCTGTTCCTATGTCAGAAGGTTCACAGGTTTGTGAGGATTGTGGTTCCATTGCCTAGACCAGGGGGGTGGGAAAGCCCTTTCAGTAGCTGTTTAGCTTCAGAAGTGTTTAAAAAGGGCAGGTTCTGTCCTTCAAAAACCTTATTCATACTAGTGCATCACCCCTAAGCAGGAGAGCTTGGAAGGTTAAGGATATAAGGAGCTGCCTGAGTGAGTCAGACAATGGTCCATCTTAGCCCAGTATTGTCACAACCTAACACAGCAGCAGGGTTTCAAATCCAGCTCTCTAGGGTCCCCAGCAGAGGCCTCACCCAGATGTGCTGCCCGAGACCCTCCGAGATCCCCAGCAAAGGCCTCATCCAGGCATGCTACCAGAGATCCATTGGAGATGCTGGGGATTGAACTTGGGACCTTGTACCTGAAAAAAGCATACATTCTACCACATGAGCCATGATCCACCTGGTTGGGAGGTGTGTGAATGTAAGGCCCTTTTCATACAGACACTCTTAACACTGATGAAATGGGTGTTACACTTTATTATACATGTTACAGGGCTGCAGGTGTGCTCTATGGGTGCCCTGCAATATGTATAATGTAACTCCCATTTCATCAGTGTTACAGTGTCTGTGTGAAAAGGGCCTAAGTGTGAAAGGGTAGACTTTTTTTTTTGCCAAGGGATGGAGTTTACTGGCTACTAGGGCAGGGTTTGTCCCTCCTTGGCAACACAAAATGTTGGGAGGGAATAGGGATGAGTAGCTACAGCTATGAAGTTAATTTATTTCCTGCTGCTGATAATAAATTCCAGAGTTTACAAGGGAAAAAATATGACCTTTGTCAGGGGTGGCATTATGCCCAGGGCACCAACAGGGCACTGGAACTAATTATGCTGCTACAACCCATCCAGGCTTGAGTGCTCAGCAGATGTCCTAGCATGGTTTAGGAAGATGAGTGGTGCTGTTGTGTTGGAACAGCAAGTCATGTTCTCACCGTGGAGCCCAGAGCCTTCCTAAGCAATGGGCAGAAGGTAACTGGGCCAGAGACTGAGCTCTGTTAATGGATCTGAATCCTATGGTCTAGAAAGGTTACAAACATCTGTTCTGTGCCAGTCCTGAAAAGCTAGTGAGCAATGGGAGTGTGTTGTTTTCCCTTCAGTAAAAAGAGGAACAGATGACTCCTCTTTAATAACCATATGTAGCAGCTGCTGCGTGAGCAAAACTGGGGGGAAAAAACCCAGCAGTAGGGAATTCATCCAAAAGACTCCAACTCTGATTGCTGTTAGTGTTGCCTTTTTATTGAACTATAAACCAGTAACCCACTCCCCCCCTGCACCCAGGATCAGGCCCCAAGGGCTCATTGTCCCCCACCCTGAAAGAAGACACGGACACTTTTCTTGTGGAGTAAATTAGGCCGCACCAAACTTTATTAGCCTTATTGGGGTGGAGGGGGCTATGTCCCTCCAGGTCCTGTCAACCTAAACTATTAACTGACAACTTAGGTAGAGTAAACTTAAGGCGGTCTGGTGTTCCTCAGTACCGCAACCATGTTAACTATAGCTGCTGCAATGTCACGCCTGCCCAGCCGCCCCCGGCCGGATCAGAAGGCCTTCGCCTACCGTGACCCAAGGAAGGAATGAGGGTCACTGGCGATGACCCTGGACCGCCCCTGACCTAGGGTCTTTCAACCCGACCCACCCCCCTTCCTGGGTCATGTGCGATGCTGGCCAGCAAGCTCTAGCATTCGCGTGTACCCCATCTCTTAAGGAGATGATTTGGCAGCAGACTATCCCTACCATCAAACTTAACTAACTCGCAGGACCCCTGCGGTGCGGCAGCTATTAATCTCTGATCCCCTTCCCACCTGTAGCCAATTACAAATCAAAACACGGTGAGAAAGGCAAAAAAACCAACCAGGACTTATGCCAATTATCCTGACGGCCAAAATTCCTTCCCAGCCCTGAACTCAAGTTCAGCAACCAGTGCTACCCACAGTATCACAGGGAGGGTGGGAGGGTGTTCCCTCGATGGTGCCTGGGCGCGAATGCTATGTTCACACCCGGCACAAGATAGCGGCTGCGAGCTCCCGCTCATCGCGAGAGCTTGCTTCGCGCCGCTTTCCTCCATGCCATGCACCCCCCGTCCTTGCCTGGTGTGCCTCCTTTCAGCTCAGGCAGAGGAGGACAACGGCCGCTGCCCCCGAGCCGCTCCCCGCTTCAAGGAGGGCCGAGTAGGTGATGAACATTCACATAATAGAGTGGGCAGTGGCGCACACAACCTCATTCGGAGTGTTGGGGAAAATCTCTACCACTTCCCATGCCCCTTGACGATTCCTTGTCCTCCTACCTGATGCAAGGGGTGGGCCACTAAAAAGCAGGGGAACCAACCTGGGGCAGGTCGCAGGCTTTGGATGCCTGGCCCTTCAAGGTGCGCCAGCCAGAGAAGAGCAGGGGCATGTATGTATAGAGGACTGCACCATGGGCAGGTGCTAGGGACAAATACAGGCAAATAGCTAGGCTGAGGAGAGCCTAGAGTATAAGGCCACTACTGGGAAAGCTTCTCAAGACTAAAAGCCTAACTAGGTGACTGGAGCCAGCTAGGTTTGGGCGTGGCTAGACCCGTCCAGAGGACTGGCCTACAAAAGCCTAAGCTAGGAGCTCCGTAGGGGGAACTGCCAAGGGAATGGTAGGAGCTGGGAAGGCTCTGTCTCAGACAGGTGGAGTTAGCCCATGGCCAAAAGGGACCTGGAGGAGAAGGTACCGAAAAGGACTCTGTGGATTGACTCCCTGGCTGGGAGGAACTGTGTCTGATCAGAGGAGTGTGAAGGAGGCAACCCTATCAGCCGGAGACTGGACTGTATATAAAGGTAGATATGCTGGTGGAGAATTGCATGCTGTATAAATGAAGACAGGAATGAAGATCCTGTTTGGGTCTGGATTCTTGGTGGGGCTGGATCCTGCTGATACTCATCCCTGGGCCCAGCGATTCTGTTATACAGCTACTGTGCGAATGCATTGCTAGATGATAAGGCAAACGCAGCTCTGAAGGGCAGAGGCCTATATTTATTATTATTATTATTATTAACAAACATTTATATAGCGCCAGCAGTGTACCTGGCACTTTACAAAGTAATAAAATAGACACGGTCCCTGCCCCTAGGGCTTACAATCTGAGAGACAGGAGCTGGGGGAGAGACTTAGGAAGGGGAACAGAGGGAGAGACAAGGGGTCTAACATTCATGAAGATGCGAGGTCTCAAGTGCACGTACTTGGCTTGGTTACGATGAGAATGACAGCAGGCAGGTCCATGTTGCAAGGATAAGGGTAAACTGATCGTAGGTATAGGAATAGTGGCTCAGCAGGATAAAGAGTCAGACAGAGCAGAGCGAAAGAGGTGAGTTTTAAGGAGAGATTTGAAGGTATGAAGGGAGGGGGCAAGGCGGATGTGGACAGGGAGGGAGCTGTCTCTTATACACATCTAGATGTGTATAAGAGACAGGTAGATGACCCTGGCAGCAGAGTTTTGGACAGAGATGAGGCTGTCTCTTATACACATCTAGATGTGTATAAGAGACAGGTGCAGAGAGGTAGGGGGGAGCAAGGTTGTGAAGAGCTTTATAGGTAAAGACTAGGAGCTTGTGCAGGATTCGTTCAGGAAGGGGAAGCCAGTGAAGCGAAGAGAGGAGGGGCTGCACATGGTCGAAGCGACTGGCGAGGTAGATGACCCTGGCAGCAGAGTTTTGGACAGAGATGAGGGGAGAAAGTTGAGAACGGGGAAGGCCAGTGAGAAGGAGGTTACAGTAATCGAGGCGAGAGATGACCAGAGCATGAACAAGAGTTTTGGCAGACGAGACAGAGAGAAAAGGGCGAATCTTAGCAATGTTATGGAGGGAGAAGTGACAGGATTTAGCAACAGAGTCAATGTAGGGTTTAAAAGAAAGGGGTGAGTCAAAGATGAAGCCTAGGCTACGGGCTTGGGGGACAGGCAGGATGGTGACTCCATCAATAGTTATTGACAGTGAGGAAGGAGAGGAAGGATGAGGGGGGAAGGTGCTGGAAGCTAGGTGCTGAGGACACAGGAGCACTGATCCATAACTTCCAACATTTTCAGCGGTCAAAGAGGGACAAGCCCCACTCCCTCAGCCAATAGGTTCCACCCCTCTGTGAATAAGCTCCGCCCCCTCATGCATGCATGCGTAAGGGTGCGCACACACCCACACACCCCCTCTCAACACCCCAACTGCACAAAGACAGACGCTCTCCTGCTTCTCATTTCACTTAGTTTCTTGTCATTCCACCATCTCCCCATATTGTCCTCTCAAGTGGTTTTCCCGGGAAGCAATCAGTGATGCCTGAGACTTGATTACCGGTCTTTCTGTCTCTCCTGAAAGAGGGACAGTGGGATTCAGTACCAAAAAGAGGAGGACTCCCTCCTAAACAGGGACTATGGGAAGATATGTTGGTCTTTCATACATCAATGCTGTCAGCTTCATGCCTAGGTTCAGAAACCTACAATTTAGCCTCATAACTCTGAGCTGTAATTAGAGAGTGGGGTATACTTGAGGACTGGCCCTTAGTCTCACACCACAAATGGTTGCTTAGGCACTGGGGAGAGTGGAGGGAGGGTTTTGTTAGGTTAAATTTTCCAACACTAGAGCAATTCTGCCAGCAAAGCAACAGCAGAAACTTTGGTGAAGATGAAGGATGGGAGCTGCTGAAGTCTATGTAGCATGAGTCTGTATGGAATTTGGTTGAGTGATTAAAGCTTCATTCCTGAAGGTTGCGAGTTCAGGTGTGGCTTGTTCAAATCTTGCCCCCTGTCCACTCATCTGTAAATTGACACCTAATCCATTAGGTCAGGGAAGTCAAAGGCGGTCAGTTATGGTGCTAGTCGCATCAATCACATGTGGGCCACAGGAAGTGGCAGTGGACCACATGGCTTGGGATGGATGTTGATACCATGTAGACCAAGGTGAGGAACCTTGGGGCCACTCTGGAAAATTAGTACAAGCTCCAAGGGCCAGATAGAAATTGGAAGTGGGGGTGCTTAATGGGTGTGTTCAGGAAGACGAGGGGCCAGTTCACAGATCTGTCTATTACCCTTGTGTGTATGCCCTCATCTCTGTGCCCTCACCCTGAACTCAGTTTTTCAGTGATTTGGGACAGCAACTGAATTCAGGGGCCAGGTCCTGGAACTGGAAAGGGACCACACAAAAACTAGCTACAGACCACACTTGGCACCCAGGCCTAAGGTAGACTAATCCAGTATGGGGTGTGAGGACAGAGCCATTGTAGCCTAGAGAGTGGGAGATGAGAATTCCAATCCCATTTTGTCCAATGAACTCGCTGGGTGGCTTTGAACTATTCATGATTTCTCAGCCTCAGATCCCCATCTGTAAAGTGGAAACAATAATACCCTCCATCACAGGGTTGTTGTGAGGGGAAATTAGATAAGGATTATAAAGCACTTTGAACACTGAAAGCGTTATAGAAATGATGATCAATAAGACTGCAAGAGCTGGTTGAAAATTGTTTTTCAGTAACCTCAGTCTTTGCATTTCCCCAAGCCTTTTGCATACTATTTATTTATTTAAATTGATATGCTGCCCTTCCCACAATGGCTCGGGGCAGTTTACAGTTCATAAAATACAATAATAAAATTCCTAAATAAATCCCTCTCCCCCCAAAACCCAGCCCTCAGCCCCATCCAAAACCACCAAACAACCCCTAATTATCCCCACCCATCAAATGCTTTTTCAAATAAGAAAGTCTTGCACTGCCTCCAGAAGATGCCCAGGCCGGGGCTCAAATGAACCAACAGTGGAAGGGAGTTCCATAGAATGGAGGCAGCAAGTGAGAACACCCCTGTCCCATGGACAAGGACTGAAGATGGAACTTGCAAGAGAAGGTGCCCCTGGCTGACCACAGGGGCCACAATGAAACCTAGTAGGACAGGCAGGCTCTCAGATATATGGGGCCTAGACTGTTTGTTTAGGACCTTAGAGGTCAAAGCCAGGACCTTGAACTTTGCCTGGAAAGCTATATGGAGCCAGGGCAGACTTCAGAGCACCGGTGTAATGTGCTCCTGGTGACTCGTCCCTGAAAGGAGCCAAGCCGCCACGTTCTGCACCAGCTGCAGCTTCCGAACAGTCATCAAGGGTATCTCCACTATGAAATTTCCACCCAGTTCTAGTTAAAACACTGGTGGCCGGTCTACTCTAGCACTTCCACCAAGGTGGGAACACTCCCAGAATGCCCTCTGGCTGAGACAGATCATTTGTACCTGAAATGGGATACAAGTGTTCCCTTGATCTTTTTCCTCTCATTTCACTTGTTTAGACGATGGTCCTCAATAGTACTGCTGACTGCATTTTCATTGTGTAATTTAGGCTTTCATTATGGCTTGTGTATAGTCTACAAGGGTGTAGCTGTTTCTCTGAAGTGGGAGAAGCCCCCTTGGTTTGTGAAGATTAGAGGCCCTCTCTAATCGTCTGAGATAGAAAAGACCCTCCCTTCCGCTACATGCGATGCAAACTCTTTAATAGAGGAGAGCAAGGCATCTACTTCTGCTGTGTGGACTGGTTTGACAATGAGCCCCCCCACCCCCCTAGAGATTTCAGTGGAAAATTGGTTTATCTAGTGTGTTTCCACATTATCTACCCCATAACAAGCAAGTGGAGAGCAACATGTGAACTCTCACAGCAGTTCACAGTAGAGCCCTGCGGACTGGACCCAGCCTGATTAGACACAGATTGCGTTGGGCTCCGTTGGGTTCAGGCGCCCTCCCAGCCCAAGCCCATCAGACTTGGGCCTTTTCTGGGAAAGAGGTCCCAGCTTACCCATGCCTTTTTAGTGACGTGCATCCTGTCCCCACCGGAGCACTGTGACATCCAGGCACTTAAGAAAGGGGCGCTCAGATAAGCCATTCCCCTCCCCATTTCCTGACCCGCCCCTTGCTGCTGTGGAGCACCATGACATCATGGGGCTGGTCTGCTGTTGTAACACGTGGAAACGCCTATAGAGGTGAATAGAACGTGAGGGACTGGGTGGGTGGCTGGGGAGAGTGGTGCTGCTCTAATCACTCCAGGCTTGGTTTGTGTGACACTCCTATGGTGGCCTAGGCAGCCAAAACACTGACCTGCTTTACTCAAGTTATCTCCAAAAGTCAGTTCCAGGAAGCTGCACCTGGACCAATCAATCCAGGTTTGCTACATAAGTGGCCCCCATCTCCCCTTCAGGCACACCCATTGTTATAAAATTTTGGAGCCCTGCTGATCATTGGGCCCTCTGTCTCACTGCCAAATTTGATGGAAATCCACTGAAAAGCCTCCAGATTTATTCAAGGTGTACTGGGGGCCATTCTCTGTTTAAGTTACTGGGATTTTTCAGCTGCAAAAGGGGCTACTTTTACTCTTCCAGGGCACTTGCTGTTATAAAATTTGCCCCTGTCCCCCATTTATCTTTGGGCCTTCTGCCCCTCTGCCACATTTTGAATGAATAAGTTTATTATGCACCAACCATAGGCCATGTCATAAACACAGAATAAATAAAATAAATACTATACAAATGCAATACAAAAGACAATAACAAGTGTAAATGTGTTATAAAGCCGAAGAGAGCCTCTGTGCCCACTGTACCCTGAATTTAACAGCAGCAACGGCAAAACCTGCCATCACCCTGGTTATGTCATACCTAGAGTCATTTAATAGGAAGCAGAGCATACGCAAAGGGGGACCTGAGAGGGTTTCATTAACACCAAGGGTATGAAACAACTGCATACGAATATGCACATAAATAGGGCAGAAAAGGGTGTAGTGGGGCGGGTTTTCAGCTTCACCCATACCAGTTTGGTATACCAAACTTGGTTAAAGTTGGTCCATGGAATCAAAAGTTACTAAGGCCCCTTTTAAACGAGATGCGCCCACGCGGTGGACATGAATTTGTGCGTCCCGTTTGACAGTGGCAGCAGGTGGGCGTGCGTGCACCCTCCTGCGTAGCACACACCTCCACCCATCGCCCCTGCACTGAGCAACCCGCAAAAATACCGGTTCCTCTGGGTGGGGGCATGCCTGGGGAATGGGTGTGCGTCTGTCTGCACCCGACTCCACCCCCACAGCGGTGCGCCCATGGACCACATCCCCAGCCATGGCCCGTTTAACAGGGATCAGTGTTTGGGTGATATGCACACACAGGATTACTTAGATAAGTCTCCTTTCCATAGGAAACCAAACTACCGAGACCAGTGGAAAGCATACTTTTCAAACTGACTGCAAATAAAATACTGTCCTGTCATCCAAGGTTCCTTTCTCAGCTGTAATTAAGTTAAGCACATGCGACTTCTCAACTTCATAAATGTATCCCTCTCTCTCCCGGCTTCCCCTTCTCCCTTGTCTCCCCTCCGTTGTATCTCCTAGACTTTAAGCCCCTAGGGGCAGGGACCTTTCTCTAATTAATGATTTTTCAGTAATAACATTGCTGGCACTGTACATCATGCCTGTCCTTTTTGACACTGATATTATTTTCCTTCTTTCACAGAGTCTGTTCATTTATACTCAGGTGAGTCACATTCTCTTAATTCATCTTGCGTCCTGCTAGTGATAGTTAGAATTGTTGGGACTGATCCTTTCCTTATTGAATTAAGTGTGGGAGTTTTATGCTTGACAGTAATTGGAAAACAATTGAGTAGATAGGTTACAAAGGCCTCTACAGTTGAACCTGTCAGAGATTAGAATTCAAAAAGGAAGATAAATTGGATATTGCTTTCCTTAAATGGAGACTGTTTTTCCTTCCAGTGCTTGCATGGTTTCAATCTGTTTGGTTTAAATTACATCTACTTTGTTCCCCATTTAAGTGTTTCTGGCCCCAGCTCAGTTTTTTTTCTTTCCTTTTTTAAAAAAACTAAAGGGCTGGGAGAGCATGCTGCTAAATTGAGAAGCCACTTGAAAATATTGGATTTTGGATTTCAGTCAAAAGCATCCAGCCGGTCATCTTTAGTGCTTAAGTACACCTGGCTTGTAGTTAGGCTCACCATCTTCTTAGATTCTTTGACCCTTTCTGATGTGGTCCCATTCCACCTGGGGAAAAAAAAATCCCTGGGTTACCCTGGTACTTTTGAACACCTGGATAAATTGAGGTTTACCAGAGCCTAGAGATGATGCTTCTAAAATTCAGAAACTCAAGTCCAACCTGGCGAGCTGGTAACCTTATTTGTAGTACCCACCCTGGTTGGGAGCAGTGGCAGAATTTACTTTAGGGAGGGGGGTAGGAGAGCCCCTTCATCGTGCCCCTTTCCAATGTGGCCACACCCCTTTCCAAGCATCATTACATCATGGTGCTTAGAAAGAAGCGTGGCTACATTGCAAATGAGTGTGGCAAGGAGGCTGTCCTGCCCCTTTCCAAGCATAGGGACATCACAGCACTTGGAAAGAGGTGGGAGAGCCCTTCCATACTTGCCTCTTTCTGGCATGGCCACATCCCTTGCCAAAGGACTCAGAAGGGATGGGTGCTAAGGGGGAGGAATTGTACCCTGGTGCCCGTGATCCTGATAATCAAAGATAGTTAATGAGAGTAGCAGGAAGAGCAGAAGATTATCATGGGTAGGCTCTGGGGGGTGGTTATGTAGGTAGCGCAGCAGCTACAAGGCCATATTGCACCAAATGCAAAATAAAGGGCCCTGGGGAACTTTAAGATGCACAATATTGCACTGAAGTTAAACGTCGGTAAGAATTTCCTAATAACTGAGCAGAGTGCTTCTGTAGAGACCCACTTTTGTTTATTGTGTCCCCTGCTATTGAGAACTGTGACTGACTAGCCAAGCCATGCTTCGAGTAGGAAGCATGGGATGACCTATGAGATCCCATAGACTCTGTGAGTCTATGATTAAGCCTTCCTGTCCTCCTCCTCCTCCACAGTTCCAGCTGATGCATCGAACCCAGAGAGTGTGGTGGTCTCAGTGACAAACATCTCTGCTGAGGTGGGCTCCCAAACCGTCCTCCCGTGCAAGAGTTACCGTATGGTCTGGACTCAGGACCGCCTGAATGACCGCCAACGTGTGGTCCACTGGGACCAGTACAGCAATTTTGGAGACTACAAGGCCGAAAGATTGTGTGATATGTACTCAGCAGGGGAACAAAGAGTCTACAGCTCCTACAATAAAGGAAGGATCTTCATGCCTGAAAATGCCTTCATGGATGGCAACTTCTCCTTGGTTATCAAAGGTACCAGAGCCAAAGCATTCCCCTGCCCCATGGCTTTTAAATAGACCCAGCTATCTGAACAGGACTGATTCTTGTGTTTCTTAGGGTGGGTTATCAGAGATGGCACTTCTATTCTAACAGCACTCTCACACACTTTAGCCATCCTGTTGTTCCTACAGTGGGTTCTACTAGCTATGACAACCCTGTGCAAATCCATTGCACACCAAAATCACCAATATCCTCCTGGCCACATCACCTGGTATGTTGTGGCATGATAAAAAGCACGCAACTCTCCATACCACTGTGCAAAATCCTCCCCATGGAGTGACTGAATAAAAGTCACATCACTTTCCAAGCGGGAGGTTTGGGACTGGTGTTGTGAAGGGGGAAGATGAGCCCGAGCCCTGCTCAAAATCCTCCCCACTGCGTGAATGTCATGAAACTGATTTTTTAATGTTCATTAACTTGGTTTTTGCTGCACCAAGTACTATCATGTTATAGTAGCACTCGGTGGTCATTCCTACTCCAAAGGTCTGAAGTCTGGGGGCTCAACTTGTTCAGGGGGCAGGTATCCAGGGGGTGGGGTGGGGAGCAGCATTGACCCTGTTGCTGGGGATGGTTTCACCCCGTGCAAAGACCTGGTGTGGCACCCCTATGGCTCTGGCTAGGATTTCTGGGAGGAGGTAGGGGACACTTCTGGGAGGGAAGCGGGGGTGCTGTAGCTGCCACTTGTGCAGGGTTCTGGTCTGGACCCATTCATCCCAGGATCCAGTCTCCTACCCAGGAGTGGCCACTTTGAGAGGGCCTTTCTCCAGAGGGTCCTGGGCTTGCTTCCAGCCAACTTTAAATGCTAGCAGAAAGACAGTCAGGAAGCTGGAGGGTGTGGCCAGGCCAGCACAGAAGGAGGGGACACAGTGCAAACACAATTCAGAGCCACAGCACTGAGGAGTTGGTCACTGCCCCAGGGACACCAGTTCAAGGCCCAATACTTCCTATCAAGTAACCAAGATCAAATGTTTGATGCATAAAACCCCTTCTGAAGCCAGCACAGCATTTAGGGTATCGCATCAACCCAGTTTTTTCTGCCCCTATTTTTCCTCTTCCAAGACATTGCAGAGAGCGACCGAGGCATCTATTCCTGTAATCTCCATCATCACTACTGCCACTTGTACGAAACAGTGAAGATTCAGCTGGATATCACCAAGAGAGGTAAGCATGTGTGCCAAGGTGGGCAGCGTGTGTCAGTGCCTCTCTCTGTGCCCCAGGGTAAAGGGAGATTCAGAAATCAGTGACACAGATGCTGCAGTCTTCTCTTCTTAGGCCAAAACAGGCAAGCAACTTTATTCTTGCTGCTCACAGCACAACACAGCTTAGCTTACTGCTACTAGCTATTCCAGACTGCCGTCTGTCCCCTGCTCCAATGCAAAACCTGAGAGGGACTAGTCTGGAAGTGCAGCTAACAATGGGTACTCTTGCAGACTGCTTTAGGATCGTGGAATGGATCCTTCATAGACACTACATTGAAAAAAAATTGCCTCAGAGAAATTTGGGGCTCTGGTTAGGAGCAAAATTTCATTTTCAACTACATTCCATTTCTGACAGAATCCAGTTGTTGGAATTAACAAATGTTCCAATTCCGTTTTGCCAGAATCAGTCATTAAAAACTCCATCCGATTTTTTTTGTATGCTCAAAATGGCAGCAGCCATATGCAAAATTATGGTGCAGTACAGTCATCGCCATTTTCTGCATGTGCAAACGATTCAATCAGAATTCCAATCGGAAACTCGTTTGATCAGAATTCCAGTTGAAATTTCGATTACTGTTCCAATTGAATGAAATCAGAATGTCCAATTTGACACAGCTCTTGCCCCGGTATATCATATTGATTGGGGACCCACACCTTCTTTGTATTAATCAGTCACCTTTACAAAATTTGAAAGCAGTTGCTGGAGACACCACTTAAAGCCCTGCATGCCGGACCCAGCCCAATTGGACTCAAAGGATCCGGTTGGGCTCAGTTCAAGAGCACTCTGGGCCCAAACTCATTGGACTCAGTCTGGGTTCCAGTTTCACATGAGGTACGAGGCAGACATCATGCCCCCATGAAGCACTATGATGTCTGCAGGGATAGGGCCACGTCGGATAAAGGGTGGATGGAATGCCTTAACCCCACCCCTTACCTGACGTGACCCCACCCTGTGGAGCGCTGTGATGTCACGGTGCTCCAGTAGGGGCAGGGCCACCCCTTTTACAGATCTAGCATGGATGAACCCAGCCACATTGGGACTGGGCTTGGTTCGGTCATGGTGCAGTCGGACTTGGGCCAGGCTTGGTTGATTCTGGAGTCCATGCAGAGCTCTAACGCTGCTCCTTTGTTTAGACAGACTACACTTGCAGTTAATACTTTATTCTCCAAATTATTATGTCTGGTTTTTTTCTTGTCATTCTTTGGGACTCCCCCAAGCTCAGGGATTGGGGAGGGGGAGAGAGCATGTGAGCTGGTAGAGACTTTCACAGACAACACAGTGACTGGTATAAGCTGCTAAGAATAGTGCATGTAGCCAACACTGATGCTCATTTCTTTGGCCATTGTCCTCTGGCCAATACATCGCTTCAGTATCAATGAGGCTGAGCCACAAGCAGTTTAGCTTTCATCTAGGACTGTGTGTGATCAGTCACTGAGAGATTCACAAGGCTTCCCTGCCTGGGAGGAGTAGGGTAACGGGTTGCCATTTCAACTGAAAACTCTGGGTTTTTTAACCTAGAGTCTCCAGCTTCTGAGGGAAGCCCCATTTTCTCCAGATCAGCCAGGGGCACAGCTGGGGGTGGCGCCACGTCAGAAAGGAGGCACAAAAATCCCAATGGCCCATCCTCCTTTCTGACATGGCCACCCCCAGCTGTGCCCCCTGGCTGACCTGGAGAAATTGGGGCTTCCCTCAGAAGCTGGAGACTCTAGGAGGACAAACAGTCCTCCATGCAAGGACAGTCCCAGGTAGCTTCACCTGGTGAGCCAGGGTTCCCGCAGCCAGGTTAGCTACCAGGACCTCTTAATATCTTTCCGACAGAGTCCTTCACCAGGGAGCTTCCTTCTAAGCTCTCCACATATAGGTTCTCCCTTCTCTCCGTCTTATAAGCTGGCCTAACCATGCCCAAATGCAGTTACCCCACTAGTCAGGCTGCTTTTGGTGGCTTGCTTAGCTGCCTCCAGCTTGGGGCGTAGCTACCATGGAGCCCCAGAGCCTGAGGTGTCGCTTGGCAAGTGGCCTGAGCCACTTCCCTGAGCTAGGGAGTTTTCAGACTGGGCAGGGGCGGGAGCAGAGCCAGAACTCCACCCCTGCCAACTCTGAAAATTTCCCAGTGGTACTTTGGACACTTGCAAAGGACTCCGCCAAGGAAGAGTTAAGGGGGTGGGGTGGTGGGGGGGGGGAGTGCTGCCCCCACCCACCTTTGTGGTAAGATTGCTGCTGCAGATGGCCTGCTGGGAGCTTTTATGGGGAAGTCTTACCTCTCCACCCTGGAGGTCCTCCCTCCCCCTGACTCTAGGAGGCCCTTTGCTTATTGGGGGGCCCCATGATTGGGACATGAGCCTGGGCCCACCACAGCTTTGCTACACCACTGGTGCCATCCTTGCTTTAGGGCTTGCCCCTGTTGCATCATTAGCAGCTACACATGTAGCCAGAGCTACTGTTAAAGGGCCATGCCTCATAACTGAGCTGCCCCTGCTTACACAGCTCCTTTGCCCCCACCCCTCTTTGACCTATTTCTCCTTCCTCTCTCCCTTTGGTTTCCTCCCAGAGGGGGGTAGCAGTCCTACCTGGGAGCACCATGAAGGAGACAGGGATGGGGGGGGAGGCGTGGCAGCCTGCAGGCTTCCACTGTCCACGTTTCTCCACAACAGGAAAAGGCATGTTCTGTTTCAGGCAGTTCCAATCTGTTTTTGTCTTTTCCCTTTTTATTGCTCAGCAAGGAGGGACAAACCAAAAACCAGCAATCTTAAAACTCATTGCTGCTGAGCAGCCTGTGTGGAAGCTGCAGAGGACGTTTGACAAATTGGGACATTAATGTATAGAAGATAAAGGCCAGGAACCCAATTCCACAATTCTCAAGCTGTTTGGCATGTGCGCTTGTCCTTAGTGAAGACACGAGTGCTAGTGAAGTGAATGACATTAAGGGCTGGTGCTAAAGAGTTTGAGGATTGCACTGTGAGACTTTGAACTGGGTCCTGCTCTAAGCCCTGGCAGGACAAGTCCTGTCATGGGAGAGTGGTAGATCAGTGCAGGCTGTGAAGAACGCTCAGGCAGGCAATGCACAGCAGCCACTCTCCCTCTCCCACTCCCAACAAGGCCTTTAGGGCAGCTAGCCCATTTTACAGTGCTACCTGAGGAGGAGGAGAACAGGAGCCACAGCTGAGGGAAATTTTGCACTTGCAGGCTGTGGCTGGGGTTGCCACCTTTCTCTCAGTTTAACCTGAAGGGACGGGTACAAAGAGAGTGCCTTTTCCTGGCTTTCTGATGCAGCTCTGCCTCCAGCAAAGTATCATGAGTCATGACATTATGGCATTCCACAGGGAGTGGGGCCAATCAGAAAGGGGGTGGGGTAAAGGAGTTTTCCCCACCTTTTTTTTTTTCCATTGTGGGCCTGCCCCTTTGGAGCATCATGACAACATCAGAAAAGGATTGTGGAAATCCCTTTTTTTACTTCCTCCTTGGAGCCCAGATTTGGGGGATTCACAGGCCAAATGTAACGGTGTACATGTATCCCTCATGTGTGGTCTCTGCAGCCAGGGAAGCCAAGAAGTACTGGGACGGGGAGAAGGCAGTAATTGTGGCCCTGAAGGCCAGCACGGTGGTCCTCCCGTGCGTGAATCGGAACCAGATCTGGACTGAGAAGCACGATGAGGAAGACCAGCAAGTGGTTCACTGGGACCGGCAGCCCCCAGGGGTGCCTCATGATCGGGCTGACCGCCTGATCGACTTGTATGCTTCTGGTGAACGCCGCTCCTATGGACCCCTCTTCATCCGGCAGAAGATGAACATCACCAACATGGCCTTTGCCCAGGGTGACTTCTCACTGAGGATCTCGGCACTGGAGACAGCGGATGAGGGCATTTACTCCTGCCACCTCCACCACCACTACTGTGGGCTCCATGAACGCAGGATCTTCCGTGTCTCTGTCCTAGAGCCAGTGAGGGAGAAGAAGGTGTTGAATCTCACTCATCATGACAGTGCGCCACCAGCTAAAGGTAGGTGGCATTAATGGGGATGTTGATTTGGCCTGTGGCCATAACTTATTATTATTATTAATTATAAGCATTTATATAGCACCAGCAATGTACCTGGCGCTTATAAAAAATAAGATAGACATGGTCCCTGCTCGAGAGCTTACAATCTAAAGACACGGGGAGGGGAGACAGGGAAGGGGGAACAGAGGGAGAGACAAGGGATGTGACATTCATGAGGATGCGAGAGCTCAAGTACACGTTCTTAGCTTAGTTATTAGGGGTGGGACCCCGGGCCCAATACCGGTTACCGGATTTACCGGTTACCGGTTTCCCGAAAACCGGATTCCCGGTTTAAATCCGGTATACCGGTACCGGATTTATTGCATTGGTTTCAATGGGGCGCTGTGTCCCCATTGAAACCAATGAAATAAATTAAAATAAATT
>QEPC01001471.1:1268089-1279450 GCA_003113815.1 Sphenodon punctatus | reverse complement strand
GAAATCCGGTACCGGGTCCGGATTACCGGGCCGAATCCGATAATGCCGGTACGCCCGATACCGGCATTATCGGATACCGGATTCTACCGGTTTCCCACCCCTACTAGTTATAGTAAATTGGGAGTTTGCAGATAACAGGTGGATGATAATCCTGGGTGGGGATGATTAGCAGGAGTTTGGAAGGGCAGAGAAGAAGAGGTGGATTTTGAGGAGGGACTTGAAGGTGTGGCGGGTGGGAGCCAGGCAGACGAGGGCAGGGAGGGAGTTCCAGGTGTACGGGGCAGTGAGGGAGAAGGGACAAAGATGGTTGGGGGAGCAGGGGAGGCGTGGGAGAGTGAGGGAGGGGATGGAGGAGGAGCAGAGTGCTTGAGCAGGGGTATGGAGGGAGATCAGGACAGAGAGGTAGGGGGGAGCAAGGTTGTGAAGGAATAAATAATGAATAAATAAAATTTGTTCATTCATAATGGGGATGTTCCCTTGCCAAAAGGAGGCTGTCACTAGAGTGAGCAAGGCTGGCTGTAAAGGGGCTGCAGGGCAGGGAGTGGAGTCATGTGGGGGATACATTACCATACACCATCCCAGTCCCTGTATGGCTCCTCTTGTCTGATATCCTGGACTAGGGGTTAATTAGCAGCCACATGAAATGGCTTAATGCCTATGTAAGCTACTTAGGGGTGGTCTAAGCTGGGGGTGGAATTGTCTCTTTTCTGCTAACATGTTCCTTCTCTGAAATAATATATTTTAACTCTGCTTTTGTTCATACAAACATAGTTTATGAACAAAGGTATGGGGGTGGTTACTCCTGAAGGTATGTGCTCCTGATGATCAAGTGAGGAAAGATGCACGCCCAGGGCGTCCATACATGCAAAGCATAGGCGTTCTTTACAACTGGCCCTTCCCCCTCCCTACTGGTTGCCCCCTCCCCTCTGGCCCTCTCCCATCTGCTGTACAGATGCAGCCATTACTGGTCCCTGCCACCAGTGACCAGGGGCCTTAGTTCTTAGTCCCTGCCTGGCTGTGTCACAGTGGGTGTGATGTATGGGGCCACAAACAGACACAACTTCCCCATAAGGCGTTCCCTTTACCTATAGGTAAAGAACGCCTAAAAAGGAGTACATACTTCAGAGAAGTAAGAGATTGTGTGAATAGGGTGTTAGTGACACTTCTTAAATCACTTAACACCAAACACTTGACTGTTCGCACAATAGTAACTCACTCAAGAGACTTGTGCTCGGTGTCCGAACCCAGGCCTTGAACCCTCACCTCTAGGGTTCCTAGAGTAGCAGCTGGGACTGCAGCCCCACTGCCTCCCCCTTACCTGTGGCCCAGGCCACACCCCAGCTATCTGTCTCGAGTCCTGTTCCCTACCCCCTTGCTTCCTGTTTGGCTGCTAGCCAGGATATCATGCTGGTTGCTAGCAGGTTAGCAGCAGGAAGCTGGATGAGATAATTAGTCTCTTCCTGTTCTTGGGGCCATCCCCAGAGTTTGCGAGACCATGTGTGAAATCTTGGTGTGAGACCTAATTTGCATATTTTAATAATTTGCCCTCGTGTCTGTGCACACGCTTTATTAGCCCCATCACTTCCCCCTTAACTTCCCCCACACATAGTGCCCCCTCACCACGTCCATCCCACAGATCCACCCACCAACATCCCAGGCATGGGGCATCCCCCCGAGTCTCCTGGGGTGAGACCATGTGCCAGCCTAGGGGCTGGCCATGCGACTGTTCTAATAATAGTTTCTGCTTGTTCCTGACCCTGCTCTTTCCCCAGTTTTTTTTTCCTGTCTGCCCTGACTCCTGGCCTGGTTCTCATTCCTACACTCATTTAGATTGACTCCCCAGTTTTTACCCTGGGCTCTGGCTTCATGACCTTGTCTTTGCTTTACACTTTTATGTCTGTCGTCTCGATCCTGTTGCCTGACTTGGTGCCCTGACCCAGCCATCTGCCTTTGACCCAGATGCCCCACACCCTGTACCCTTCCACCGGGTAGACATTTTGTGTGAAAGTACCCCACTGAGCAGAGCAGACGGACTTCACTTTGTTCAGGAGGGTTTCGAGGAAATGGAGGAACCTACTCTGCTCCTGCTCTAGCATGACTCCATTTTATGTTTTCCTTCTTCGGAATAAGCCTCTCCCCTGCCCATATCAGCCTGCCTTTACAATAATAATTCCACCATCCTCTCCCTGATCACTTAGAGAGAGGGGGAGTCCCCAGTTTAATCATTTTTGAGCCTTCTGGGGATTGCTCTTTTTTAACATCCTAAAATATTTATCATGTTTTAATATTTATTGGCTGTTTAATATTGAATTTTAACAGGAGTGATAAATTTTTAAACAGACCGGTCCTGCTTTAGCAAGAGGCTTTTTGGAGTTGTGGGGCAGGAAGGGCAAGGGGAGATGTGTGTCCCTTTTGGGACATAGGTAGGCATGTGGGAACTACAGATACACAAAGGAAATATCACTGAGCAGAGCAGGAGAATGAGGCACATGTCTTGTTATCTGGTGCAGCCTGTGGCACTTTCCCTCATCTGCTTTGGTCTCGAATATCTTCAGTTTTCATTTTGCAAATATCAGCATTTCAGTGTCACTCAGTGTTGCACCGTAAGGATCCAGGCAGCGTACATAATTGTTATGGCCAGAAGGGGCCATTAGGACCATATAGCCTGATCGCCTGTACACATAAGGTATAAACTTCATCCAAGTTGAATTAAAGCATCTCTTTAAAGAATATCCTCTCTCAACCGCCCCTTGTAGGCTGTTCCAGTGTTAATTACCCTCATGGCTCAGAAGTTGCTTTGTATTTCATTCCTTAATTTGTCTAAGGCCCCATATATGCAAACACTCCTGCTGCAGAGTAATTAACTGTGGTGGTGTTTAGTTATGGAGTATTACTGCTCAGAAGAGTGCACACACGAGCAGCAGTAAATAATTTCCTTTGCAGTGTTAGACAGCGCTAATCTGCCAATGGCGTATCGTGGGATGTGCCTTTCATTGGAGCGGAATGTGGAGTGAATGCAGAACTTACTCCTTGGCAAGTGTACACATGTACAACAACTCTACAGCTAATCTGTAGTGGACTTAGAACTACTATCACAACTAGGTGTTAATATCTCCACAGTGACCTGAAAATTACTGCGGAGCAAAATGTTTCTAGAAACAAAAAAAACAAACCCTTTGCTACAGAGTTAATTTCATGCTGCAGAGTTACACTCATTAACTCCCCAGTTAAGTGAATATAATCTTCATGTATACAGTCCCTAACTTCCAGCCCCTCAGCCAGTCACTATGCTTGTGTTTGCATGACCAAAAGAGCTGACTGTCATCAGGCAGTTTTTGTCCCCTGAGGTCAGAGGTAAAGCCCACTCCAGTCTTTCCCTTGGTTCCAGGGCTTTGGGTCAAGCCATGGGGCAAAGCCGAGGGAGCTGTTTGAATTGCTAAGGAGAGTTGTGTGCAAAGAATTTTGCTGCACTGTCCCTTGGGTGGAGCTAGCTCGTCTGGCCTAGAAAGCACCATGCTGAGAAGTTGCTGAATCGATGGGAATTTTTTATTCAGACTTTGGAAAGAGGTCAGAGCTTCTCAGCTGCCCGTTTCCCAGTGCTGTTCCCTTGTCAATAGCATGCTGGAAGCGGGTCCTGTTTACACAGCAGCTGTTCTTACACAATCACAGTCAATCTGAATTAACTTTTAATCCAGATTGATTCATTTGGGGTTGCCTTATTCAGGAGTAACTGTTTACACGATCATTTTTAATAGGAAATAAGAATTCTGATTTACAGTATGAACAGGCTAATCTCGATTAGGAGTCACAAAGAAGACTGCGAAATCCCATGGTGCAGTGCAACCAGATTTCAGCATTCTCTTCCACTCTGATTTCTGGGAGTACAGCAACAGATAGAGCAGTCACCTTGTAAAATAGAGAGGTCGTCACCTTGGCGTGGTGGGTTTTAAATTTGGCATGCCAAGCAGAGACTGCTGGGTAAATTGCAGGATACCATAGAGATACAGATGGCTAGAGGGGAGACATGTCTATCTGCAGCACTCTATGGTGTCTGAGACTTAGTCTGGATTCAACGTTCACACACTCCCTAATTTGGATTGACCTTAATCTTAATTGACCTTAATTAAAATAAATCCTTGAAAAGGCTTCCAGAACCCAGGTTAAATTTTGAATTCGGGTTCAGTAATTCGGATTTAAGTGTTCACACAATCACCTTAATTTGGATTAAGAGCCGTTTAATCCAGATTAATGCACGTATAAAAACACCCAGCAATGAGAGAGCCTCAGGGGCTATGAGCAATAAGAGACCCTTAGCCCCTGAGAGACCGCTTTAAAGTTTGTTGCAAGGACGAGCCTGAAATAAAATCAAATGTCAACAGGTAAGAGAAGCAAAACCACCAGCCTCTTGATTTGCTAGCTCCTGTCCTGGGCATGGCTCCAAGCCTGGAACTGTTTCTAGACAGGAAACACCATTTTACTTAACACACAAACAAGGGCTTGGTTCTGATCTTGGTTGTAAATCTGGAGCACTTTTATTCTGGATTGACATTGGTGTAATTGAGAGAAGAATCAGGCCTGCTAGCTCCCTTATTGTAGAGCAGTTCACAGATCTTTGCTGTCTCCTTCCAGCCTCTGGAAGGAGACAGAATCAGGGAGACAAATGGAGTTATGCATATTTACACCCGCTAAGAATTGGCCCCCTGGCCCATATTATTGGATGAAGCCTGTTTCCAATAACCTTTTTTTCTTTTTCTTTTCAGTGTTACTGGTCAAAACAAAGCAGAAACACTGAAAATACATGGACTTGCCTTATTCTGAAGTCATTCTTTCCCCATAAGCTTGGGAAATATATTTAACTTAAGGGTTTTTCAAATATTAAGTAGTTCAAAGCCCATACATCAGGGTAGCTGCATGGAGTCCCACTAGTCCAAATTTTGGCCTATGTGATCCCCATTGTGGGACTTAAAATGTAGCCTAGGGGATAAGGTGTGGCACTTAAACCTGAGATGCCAAGGTTCAAATCCCATTTTAGCCATGAACTCATGGAGGTCACTTTTAGATGAGCAGAATGCGCTCATGCCAAAAAATCATGTGCCTTTGAAAAGTGCTGCGGGTTGGGTTTTGATGCACCTTGACCCACCTCATTGATGGTCATGCATTCCTTTGAAACTGCCGATTTAAGTACCTCGAGGTATTTAAATCGGCAGCTTTAAAGAAATGTGCGAGCGGCGATGACGTGATTTTTTTGGTGCGAGAGCATCCCGCTCATCTAACAGCAGCCTGAGTCACTAACTCAGCCTCAATTCCTAATTTGTATAATATGAATAATAATCATCTACCTCACAGGGTGGTTGTGAGGGCAAACTAGGTAGACTGTAAAGCACTCAGCACTGAGTTAGAGAAATGGTAGGTAAAGGTGTGTAGCTATAATAGGTGCAGTTGCACTGGGGCCCATAAGCCTGGAAGCCACACCCCCATGTAGAGTGCATTTACACGTTGGGTGTTCTTAGATGGACTCTTGCTTTGCCCCATCCCCAGGTGACCCATCTGCGCAAGTGAGTGAAGCGTGCTTGAGCAGGAGCAGAGCAGGCACCACCTGCTCCAGGCCAGCTCCAGCACCAGAACATCCTGGAGCACCAGCCAGGGGTGGAGCAGCGGTCCATCTACTAACAGGCTGCTGCAGTTCCACTTCCGGCTGGGGGCTGCCCCAACAGCAGCCATAGAGCTGCACGCAGCAGCCTAGAGCAGCTGGCGATCTGCTTGCAGCTCTATGGTGTGGGGGAGGGGGCACTGCATGGTTAGACTACTGTAGCCCATGGCAACCGCCTCCATTTGAGCCCACCGCAGCCACAGCAGACCTGGGGTCCCAGGGTCCATCTGAAAACACCCATTTGAGTGGAGTGCTGCAGCAAGGACCCCATTCTAACTTCTGCACCAGGGCCCATTCCCACCTACCCATGCCTCTACTAAATAATAAGCAACTGATCCTGTGATAGCAGGGAGCAACAAAGATGTGCAAAGTACATCAAATGCCCATCAGGATTGTAACCTCCTCTGCAGATGGTGCAATCCTGCTTGGGGTCCCCTGTCACAGTTTGAAAATCTCTGCTGTAGCCTCAGCAGCTTTGTGTGACAATGCTGTTGTTGATCATTCTATGTCTCTATGTTCTGTACAGCACCAGGTTGCACGACTGGCGCTATATAAATGTTTATAATAATAATAATTTATCTAACACTTTACATCTAATTCACTCTGACAAGTGACAACAAGCCTATGAGGTAGAGCATCATTTTTCCTATCTTACAACTGGGGCTGAATGACTTACCCAAGACACCCACCCAGAGAGTCATCAGCTAAGATGGGATTTGAACCCTGGTTTCCCAGGTCTGAGTGTGACATCTTATTGGCTAAGCTACACTGGCTGTTAGTGCAGGAAAGGTCTAGCTATACTACAATCAAATGTTGCATAGGGGACAAAAAGGCTACCCCATCCCTGTCTGTCTGGTCCACTCTTTGTGTATCCTTCCCTGCACAGGCTACATCTTGCTGCAGTGAGAAGCCTTGCATGTTCCATTGATTCCGAGAGTGAGGCTGGCTGGGATAAGACTGGGAAGGGCATCCTGGCATGCCCTGTGATGCTGCAGTGACTGGGCCAGCAGATCTTCTACCAAGTAGGGAGGTGCTGCTACCTGGGCCACTGCTCCTCCAGGTGGTTCTTTCTGGTTAGAGTCATTCGAATGGCAGTTACTTGGGCAATAATCTCTTCCCAAAGTTCCCTCACCCTGGGAGGTGGGTCTTCCAGCCCTGCTGCTGTCACTGTTCTACTGAGTTGCTAACGCTGCTGAGTTACCAAGCGGGCAAGGCGTCCTAGTGAGGGCAAGGCCAAAAGGGATACCTTGCTGCATGCAATAATCATGCACCACCTACATTGCTGCTGCTGTTGTTGTTTATATTGTGCCAAGCATTGAACAGTCGTGACTCAAGACAGGTCCCTGGTTTACAAACTGGGATGAAAAAGAACCTAAGAAGTGCTGTACCGGGCCAACCAATGGCCTGTCCAGCCCAGCATCCTGTGGCTGACAGTGGCCACCTTTTGGTTGCCCCAGAGAAGTGCCCAACAGGTCATAATGGAATGATCCATTCTCTGCTGTTAACTCCCATCAAGGGAGGGGAGACAAGGGAAAGGGCACATAGGGGGCAAGCAGACATGCAGGTGGCAAGGTGCCGCCCTGGGGCGAACAGCAGAGGCCACCACTTCCTGGGTTGGCATGAGGCACAGAAAAAAATGTGCATGTGACCCCTAGTGGTTGGCGAGCTGTCCCACTGTCCTCATGCCCCAGATAGGGCAGAGGAACCAAACATACGTGCAGGCAGACAGCCCCGTTCTTGCCCGGCTGTTCCCAGCACCCTGCCTCCACCATGATGTTCAGACATGGCGAACTGTGGGCAAGAGAAGCCTCTGCTCACCCTTCACAGTACTCTGGGAGAGCGGAGATGGAGGCAGGAGAAACAGGCCCCGACATCCCTGCTGGCAGCCAGAGGTGCTAGGCAGCCAGAGAGGGGACAGTCACCACCCACTGAAAGCAGGCTGTGGGGAGCAGGGCGAGCACAGGAATAAAAGGGGAAAGCAGAAGGGAGATTCATGAAAGCAGCTGCATGTGGTCCAAATATAACCAGTCCCCCCCGGCAGGCTGTCAGTCCGTTTCCTTCCAGACGCCATACACAACACGGGTCACAGTTCACTCACACTGGCGGTCCATAGGGCAGTTCCAAAGGGGTCATAGGGGACTTGAGGGGTGGGGAACTCCGCTCCTCCCACAGAGATCACTCACACAGCCAGTCCATAGTGGGAACATCTAAAGAGGTCCTGGCAGCTGGGGAGGAGTGGGGAACCCTGCTCCCTCTGCATCACATGCCCCTCTGGTAACCCCTCACCAGCAAACCCCATATAGTGTGAGTTGAAAGCATCCCCACAGGCCAGACCTCGTACACAACAGCAAGCTCGGCTGCAGTGGGTTCATCCTGCTGGAAGGCAG
This sequence comes from Sphenodon punctatus, assembly GCA_003113815.1. Classification (NCBI taxonomy): domain Eukaryota; kingdom Metazoa; phylum Chordata; class Lepidosauria; order Sphenodontia; family Sphenodontidae; genus Sphenodon; species Sphenodon punctatus. The sequence continues at coordinate 1,271,413 of QEPC01001471.1, read as the reverse complement.
CCCTCTTTGGGCCTGCCAGGAGGGAGCTCCAGCTCCGGAGGAGCAAGCAGGGGAGCAGAACTGTCGGGGGCTGCCCAGTTTGAGAACAGAAACCAAATTGGCTGTGGTGGGACTGGGACGATCCTATTCGGCTCCCTCTACGTCCTCCCCTAGCGTGACGCTGTGATCCCACATTGCCCATACGCTGCACCTGAACACCTAGATTTCAGCACGCAACCCAACCCCTGGACCATCCTTCCTCTCTGCACAGTTGAATATAAACCAGGAGTTCTTGTGATTTAATCTATGGGATGATCAGCGCAGGGAGTAGGGCAGGGAAATCATGAATGAAAGCTAAATAAACTATCATCTTTCTGGCTTTTGTTTCCAGCACTGACATGGCCAATATTGACCTTTTCCTGGTCCTTCACATTTCAGGGTGCACATGGCTTCTGGGAACATTTCTCGGGACTCCACTTGCCCTTGAATTTAATTGCTGTGGCTGAGCCCTGATGATGTCCCTCATTTCAGTAGCCTTCTGGCTATGTCAGGAAAGGGGAGTGACAGATCCTTTCCCCACCCATTTTCCAACTTAATCCCACCCCCTGCAGAGTGTCATAAGACTCTGCAGAGTGGGGCAGAGTTAAGTCATAAAGGGTCATGACCATCCCTTTGCCCCCACCTGCCATGCCCTGCCCCACTGGGTGAAAGCCTGGAGGAGTGGGGCTCTAGGTGACCAACTGCGGATATAAATGTGACTCAGTGAGAGGAGCCAATGCAGCCCTGCAAGCTGTATTTCTCATAAGCGTCCTCTAAAAATGTGCCTATATGCCATGGCAACCCTATGACTCGGTCCTGGGAGCTGTACTGGACAGAACTTGCCTCTGGGGAGTTAGCTGTACTGCCTGGCTGCGGGGCTGCACATGTTGGGTGTGGTGCCTCAGCAAGACGCTGAGCATCATTCATCAAAAGCACGGGTGCCGCCTGCTTCCCTAGCCAGCGAAACCCAGCATTTCACATTCCCTCGGCAGCAAAGGAAAACAAAAGAGGCTGCAATTTCTTTGATGATGAATTTGTTTTAAAACCTCACCCAGGGCTCCAAAGTCAGGCTTTATGAAATGGTTTTAAAATTTAAAAAAATAATAATTCAAGCCTGACAGGAATGGAGAGGTTCCCATGGAATTTTTAACATGGTCGTGAAAGCGTTTTTCATTGGTTAAAACAGCCTGGTCCAAAGACCCGCTCTCTGAAAAGGGTGTTTTTATTAGATGCAGATGTCAATCCTCGTCTTTTAAAGTCATGGGAATTTGACCACTGACTTCAGTGGGCTCAGGACTCAGCTTGCCAGTACCACTGAGTGCTCACTGCATAGATCTGATTGGATAATGAGGCTCTGGCATGGAACTCCATTGAATTAAATGATTTCTAGCCTAATTTGTGTCTGAATCAGAGCAGTGTTGACAACTTGTTGAAAATCCTGAGATTAGTTTTAAAAATTGTGAGATTTTAAAAATCAGATTTGGTTTGCCGTCTGCTTGAATCTCTGCATACCCTTGAGCTGTGAATTAAAGCTTTTCTTTGTGCACAGGAAGGCTAGAAACTTTTCCTTTTTTTTTTGAAGAGAGAGGAGGAGGTGGTTGGATCAGGGACATTAAACAAAATAATAAGGCTCGTAATAGAATTTTTGCCAATACTGGGTCAGCAATAATGCTTTCACTGTTAGAGCTAAGTTGATTTGTTACGTAAAGCAGACTTTCGGGAAACTTTTAAAATGATGAATAGAGCACACATGAGAAGGCAATGTTTGAAGTATTGCACGGTCAGCTCTTGCTCAGAACATAAAGCAAGATCACTCTGCTTGATTTGATTTAAAAAAAAAAGGATAGGGTAGAAATTATGTTTTTATTAAAATAATTCACAAGGGGCTTGAGATCCAGAGCTGCTCTGTTTGCTACAGCAGTGAAACACTCTGTTTACAAGAGGACGTGCCAAGCCCTGCCCCGTCTAGCTAACAGACAAAGCTGCCTGCATGGTTATGGTTACTGCCTCTGCACAGAACTTCAGTATCAAGTTGGGGGTTTGTAATGATCTATTCAATCTGTGATTGTGTTGATGTTTGCCACTTTGCAAGCAATGTTTTCTTTTCCCCTTGGCTGCAGTGCTTATATAAGCTAACAATGTGGACTGGTGGCTAACAAGGCAAGTGCTTCCTTGGCTTGCATGAACAGAAATGTTGTTTCCAAGATCCAAGAAGTAATCCTTCCACTCTCGGGTCTCCTCGAGAGGATGGTGTCCTCCGCTGTAAGAAGGCTGTTGTCAAACTGGAGGGATCCTAGGAGGGCAATGAGGATGCTAAACGGAATGGAAGGCAAGCTCTAGGAGGCGAGGTTGGGAATGATTAGCCTAGAGAAGGCGGGATAATGATTACAGTTTTCCATTGTGTCAAAGGCTGCTATAAACAAAACGGGTGCTGCTCAGTTGTTTCCTGTGGCTGCTGAAGAATTGGATTGGGGAAAAGACTTGAGGGTGCAATTCCTCCATCCTTTGAGGTCAATGGCTCAGCTCCCATTGAAACAAATAACAGAGGATTGTGCCCTTAGTCTAATATCAGGAAAAAACTTCTAACCATCAGGACAAGTAAACGGTAGAATAGATAATCAAGGGACGTGGTGATGTCCCCATCATTAAAAATGGGTTACGTGAACTCTTCTCAGGGACAACTTAGCAACAATTGGTCCTGTTTAAAGGAAAAGGGTCAGACTAGATGACCTTTTAAGGAACTGGTGAGGTTGCAGCTCGTCTGCATACGCTCCCAGCATCCTCAGCTGTCATCGCTTGAGGACACCACGACTCTCCTGGGGTTTGGCCTTTCTGCCACTCCAAGCTCCACCGACCAGCGGGCCGGCTACTTTTCTCCACTTCTTCTACTGTATTTTCCCCTCCTATCTTACTCATTAACATGCCTGCCCTATTTTCTCACCTTTTCTTTCCCTCCTCCCCTTCTCCTCTTCCTGTCCATCTTTTTCTCCCTCTACTTTTCTCCTCCCTGCTTCTTCCTCCCCCCAACCGATCACCACTCTCTAACCTCCCCCATCCATCCATTTCTCCCTTGGCTACGTTCTCACCTTGCTCCCCTTCCACTCCTCCTGTCTCTAGCCTTCCTCGACGCTCCCCTTCTCCCAATCTTATCCCTATTCCTCCTGTCTCTAGCCTTCCTCGACGCTCCCCTTCTCCCAATCTTATCCCTATTCCTTGCCTCCCCCCTCATCAACTACCATTTTTCTGCTCCCTCTGGAACTGTCGCTCATCTGTCAGTAAAGCTCCCTATATCCATGATCTTTTCCT
>QEPC01001471.1:1239169-1253197 GCA_003113815.1 Sphenodon punctatus | reverse complement strand
GGGCCGCCTCCCTGGTCGGGTGCTCCCGTGTGCCCCCTTCCTGCGCCTGTGCCCCCTCCACCTGCATCGCTGGGCCTGCCTGCACCTCCTCCGCCTCCTGGCCCGCCTCTGTCGCTCTCTGTGCCTCCGCTCTCTTCCGCCTCCCTCCTCGCTCCATCCCGCCACGCTTGCTTGCTGCTGATTTCGCTTTAAATCTCCCTCCGGCGTTTGTGTTGTTGCTGGTTGCCCGGCAGCGACGCTGTGTGCCTCGTCCCCAGCTGGGGCTCGTTTTGTTCCGTTCCGCCCGGGGATTGGCGTCCAGACGTTACTTTTGCTTGGTTCCCTGTGGGGCTAGCCCGGTAAGCGTGGTTGAACCTGACCCCATGTGGGTATTGAGCGTGGTGAACATCTGGCGCGCGCCATTCAGACGTTCAGGGCCCTTTGGCCCCACGGGGGGGTTGAGCGTGGTTCAGTGTGGTTGAGCGTGATCTCGTAACGTCTGAAAACACCCAAAGATGCACCTTATGGGTTGCCACCTCTCTGGATTTCACCCAGAATCTCCAGGGGAAGCCCCAGGTCTTCCAGATCATCCAGAGGTGCCCACAGTAACCCAAAGAAACCAAAGCTTCAGGAAAGCCCCAGAAAGGGGGTGGGCCATAGGGACTTCCTCACCCAAATTCTGATATGGCCCCACCTCTCTGGAGAGTCATGATGTCATGAGGGGTGAGTTATGTCAGAAGGGTGTGACAGCCCTTTTGCCCCTGCTGATGTGACTCTGCCTCCTCTGGAAATCAGGATGATCGGGTGGACTAAGCCACCACCATTTTGGCGGGACTTTGGGGATCAAGAAAAGTTTGCCATGGTTGCCACTTTCTTAGAATCTTTGACCCAAAAGGGGCAGGTCAGTGGGACTCTCCTGCTCCCTTGACAACCTGGCCATATTTAGGGTTGCCACTTCTCACAGTTTGACCCTGAGAATCCCATTTTGGCCTATGCGAGTCTCAGGATCAAACTGAGAGGTACCAGTCCTAGCCACCTCCCCTCTGAATCTTTGTGACACAACATGGTGTGCCACGATGAGGTGCTGGAGCATGTCAGAAGGGGCCAAGAGGGCCTCTTAGCCCCTCTCCTTTCTGATGTGGCCCCATTACCCCCCACGTCCCTCTTAAAGGTAATTCTAGTAGCGCCCCTTCTGGATAACCTCCAAGGAGCAGATGCGGGAGCGGCCTACCCAATAATGGATGCTGAACGTTGAGGAGGAGGAGCTAGGATGCTGCCCATGCCCTTGGGGGGTGGGGGGGGAGAGGGTTAGGAGGTAGCCTGCAAATCGTATTCTGCTGCTGTCAGGAAGCAGTAGAGGGAGGTCACTTAGTTCCTGCTTCTCCAAGCAAGAGGCATGTGCCCACTTGGCTGGCAGAAACCAAGCTCTGGAGAAAGGGACTGTTCCCCGCAACTTTTGCTCCTCCCAGGGTAGGCATCTTCCCACAGATAGGTGTTGGCCTTCTTATTCTTTAGCTACTCTTGATCAGCTGCCTCAGGTCTCAAAATACATTCCCATGGGAGAGAGGGAGGGATCTGGAGCAGGGCCCGCTCAGCTGTGCCACTGCTGCTCTCTGGCTTAGTCTGGAACTCTGCCATGTAGACCCTCTCCTTGCCCCAACTCAGCCATGTTCGCTCTTACTGGCTGCCAGCCGGCATAGAAGACTGGCCAATTACAGTAGGAAGCTGGGAAGAGCAACTCTTTTCTCATGTCCTCCCTCTGTGCCCACCTTTGTTCCAGGCCTTTCTCTGTCTCTGCTCTAGCTTCTTGTTTCCTGCTCGGACAGCCTTGGTCCCAGCCTTTGCTTTTCCTTTAACCCTTGTCTCCAGCCCTGATTTTTGATCCTGCCTGTACCTCAGCCCCCACCCGCATCCTGGATGTCCCCTGCCTGTAGAATCTTTCCTTTCAGTCCACCAGCTAAGACCCAGGAGACCTGTATCACTTGAGGATTTGATTGAAGCTTGGTTGATTGGCCCAGAAAGGCTCTCTGCTCCAGTCTGGTAGCCCTCCTGTCTCTGGGCAGACCGACCATGGATCACCACACTTTGCATTGAGTGCACACAGAGAGCTGAGTCCCTGGCCCAGGACAATGTTTGCATTAGTGAATTGTTCATCACATTCCCAAATGGCCTGAAAAGTGAAACCATCTGTTGGAAGCAGGATCAGCTTGCTGGCTTAGCACAGCCGAGACATTCTTGCTGCAGCCGATCATCTCGGACCGGAGGTGTCACTTTGCTTAAAGGGAAATGACTAAACAAGGGTGGGCTTCATGGACAGGACTTGGAATGTATTTTTCCTCCTTGCAGCTGTGGGAGGAACTGGGGAACTGAACCACAGTCCCAGATACTAATACCTTATTCACACAACACACTTTCCTCTAGCAAAATCACCACTTAATCTGTGTTTGCCTTCCCAGCAACAATGCATTTACATACCTGTTGATTCCCTGCATTTCCATAGCCCACCTCATGCACCAGTAGAGATGTCACCTGTGGTGGTTTTTTACCTGACACTCCCATAGGCCAAAATGGAAGTGACAGGTAAAAAACCATCAGAGGTGGCATCCCTATGCACCAGTACTCATTCACACAACTCTCTGAGGGAGGAGTGGCTCAAACCCACATTCTGACTGTTGTATAGAATCCTAATCATTTCCTGGGCTCCTTGATGATCCAGTGTAGATGAATCTTTGAAATTCAGCAGAGTCAGCACTGTGTGAATGCATTGCTGTAGGACAAGGCAAACGCAGATTAAGGAACAAGTGGTGAGTTTGTTTGTTTATTTATTTATTTATACGAGCACAAGCTTTTGCCATGACCCAAGCAGAATAGAACAGTAAAATGACAAGTTACAAAAAACCATTACTTATACACATAAAACATTAATAGGTCTGTAAAATCTCAACTAATCAATTATACAGAAGGGGCAATTAACGGATATTGATGTCTAATTGCCTCTGCTCTAAAAGCAAAGAGCACAAGATTCGTTAAGACATTAACCTTTTTCTGTCGAAGCAGCCATATCAGTTTTTCAGTCTTTGAAAAATATCTAACTTCATTCAGTAAGGGCTTAATAAAGATCTCTTATATTCTTAAAAAGGGGACATTCTAAAACATAATGAATTGTGCCTTCCACAACACCAAGAGAACAGGGGCAGCACCTTTGTTGTTTCAGGAGTTGTCGCCTCAGACCAGTCAGAACGGCTGTTGGCATTTGTTCCATACATAACCTAGATAAGGCCATCATAAGTTTCTGATTCAAGCCAATCTGCAGATACGCCTCTGTTTTCCAATCAGTTTTTCAGAAGCCGTAAACTGAAGCTATCCTACTAAATTTGATAGTAGCAAAATCATTTTGGTGCGCAATGTCATAACATCTCTGGAAGACTAGATTTTGTGGTTATCTTTAACATAATAACCAGACCCCATAGATGTAAGAACATTGACTATGAACAGGAGCCAAGGGGATTGGTGTAGGTGGGGGTGCTCTAGATCTTCAATATCACATATTTTGGGGAAACATGTTGGATGAAAAGTTAACATTTTGAGCCAATAACCCAAGAGCCTTTTAATCAGAACAGTTGCTAATGAATCTACACCTAATTCCAAAAGCAAAAAACCTGAAGGAACAGAGTGCGCAACTCTCAAGTAATAGACGCAAAAACTTGGTCTGGGGAATGTCAATTGGTCTGGGATCAGCCACGTGTCCCTAAACTTCTGCCCCATAGAGAATTTGTGACACCATCTTGGCCTGAAAAGCTTTTACAGTGGCTAAGGGTGATTTTGATGCATACAAATCATGAAAGCGTTTTACTGCTTGGGCAGATTGCATAGCCCTAATTTTAACATGCTGAATATGACTATTCCAAGCAGCAAAAGTATAACACCTATGTATCTATATTCCTGAACCACCTGAAGTCTGTTATTTGACATGTGCCAAGGATATTTCATCAACCAATTTCCCCAACACATAATTTTAGTCTTGGAGTAGTTACAATTCAATTCAATTCAATTCAACCTTTATTGCTTAGCCAGTTTGGCCATTGCAAATACCGTACTACATAAAAATATAAAAAACCATACAAAAAATATATAATCATTTTATAAAATAAATATAAAATAGATATAACATGCCTGAAAAAATATTTCCCCTTCTGATCACTCCCAGAATACTAACTGGAAATTGATCCCAAAATATATATTAACTTATTCTATGCTAGTTTTCATTTTCAGTTTCAAAGTGTAGACTAGCCACAAGAAATGGGCCACTTTCCCCATGACCACTGTAGAGTGATCGCCCAGCAAAAACCCTACATGGAACTCCAGGGCTCTTCCCGGGAAGGGGGCAATCAAGGGAAAGACATACCTCTTACGTACCTCCGTATAAAACAAACAATCCAGCAGGATGTGCTCCAGTGTGTCAATTTGTTTTAGGTTACACTGACATAACCGCTCGGCCAAAGGGGTACCTCTGTATCTGCCCTCCACCAGAACTGAAGGGAAAGAATTTAGTCTGGCCAGTAACAATAACCTCCTGTTCTTTGTGATTAAACTATTCAAATAAGGCATAGGGAGGTGAGTTCTGTTGGCAATCAATGGATATAAACCCAGGGCCCTACGTTCCCCAATAGCAACTCTTGTTTCTTGCCAAGTGTTGCCAGACAGCCTTTCTACTAGCAACTTTTTGGCACCTTTATATTCCACGGGGGCCAAGGCCTCTGGATCAAAAACCATGTGGTTTATTTTAGTCACCACAGCCTTGATCCATACATTCGGAGTCTTATCCTCAGTCACTAGTTGAGACAAGGGAGCAGCCATCTTAAAAAAAAGTGCAGCCAATAATTTATTGCTCCTGCCCAAAACCTCTTGTATAGAGGAAGTAAACCGCATTCCATACAGAGAGCCAAGTTACTTGCTCAGACAGACAATAGGGACCTGATAAAGTCCGATCGAAGTTTTTCTAAATTTTTGAGTTTATCAAGTGCCCACAAATGGGCTCCATGCAACATTTGAGGTATACATTTTTGGACAAAGATTTTAATCGCCGGAATAACCAAATAGCCCCCCCTCCCCTTGACTTAAAAAAGGATACTAAGGCTTTATTTAATTTTTTGGCCTTGTCCTGTGTTGCCTGAAGTTGCATGGACCAGCCTCCATTAGCTTGAAATAGCTCCCAAATATCTGAAGGCCCGGACTTATTTGATTTCCATATTGTTCACAAACCATTTATGTTTTATTTGCTTATGGGAAAAGACCAGTACCTAAAAGTTCTAAAAGGTTTTCCTGACAGTATTTCCCAAATTTCTCCAATAGTCGCCTCAGGCCCACCTGGGAGCCTGAGAGTAACACTGCATCATCTGCATAGAGAAGACAAGCAATGTCTATATCGCCTAGCTGGGGGACATGGAAGGACTTTGCAGCAAACTCTGCCACCACATCATTCAGAGAGATATTAAACAAAGTAGGGGCCAAAATGCAACCCTGTTTGACTCCCCTCTCAGTTTTAATTCTATCAGACAGAGCTCCACCAGTGTTTAATCTAACCTTTATCGAGGTATTCCTATACAAACTATAAATTAAAAATAGTAATCTTCTATTAATGTTTAGCAAGGCCAGTTTTTGCTAATGACGCTCTCTGGGGACCAAATCAAACGCTGCCCTAAGATCGATAAATGCAGCGTAAAATGCCTCTTGTGAACCTGCATACTTCTGGATTAGATGCGAGAGTAAGAAGCAATGATTGCCTGTTTATCTCCCTTCCCTAAAGCCAATCTGCTCATTTTTAAAAATATCGTTAGCTTTCAACCATCTTTTGGAGGAGCCCACTGTTACTGCATAACTCTACTCAAATTTGAACAGGGCTCTCTGTAGCCCAATAGGAGTCCTGGAAATTATCACCGCATTGTCAACATACATCAGAACGTTTACTGCTGTAGTCAACAGCTTAGGAGGGTGAAAATCTGCAATGGACATTTGACCAATGATAGCATTTATGTATAAATTGAATAACAGGAGGGCCAGGATACACATTTATTTATTTATTTATTCAATTTATATCCCCCCCCCTCCTGAGAACAGTTCGGGGCTGCTAACAGTTTCAAAAATATAAAACATACAGTTATAAAAATATTTTAAAACACTCATAAAAACAACAATTAAAACATGGCTAGGTCAACAATAAAACAATTAATACAATAAATAAGGGTGGAGGGAGCTAAAAAAACCTAACCCCCCCCCTCCCCAAAGGCCTGGGCGAACAGTCAGGTCTTGCAAATTCGCCGGAATGTTAAAAGGCTTGGGGCCAGGTGAGCTTCCTCTGGGAGGGAATTCCAAAGGCCACCGAGAATGCCCTCTCCATTGTGGCCCCCTGCATGATGAACTCCATGCGAAGTAGAGAACTTAGGTGTAAGCTCACCATTTAGGCCAAACCTGACCTGGGCCCAGGTATTCTTATGATATTCAATCAATATTTTCAGAAAAGTGGGAAGTGGTGAGTTTGCAAGGTGGAAGGGTGTTATGCAAATGAGCCATCAGATGGCAGAGAATAAGAGATTATCAAGAAGTGTCAAGGATTTCACACACACACTTAGAAGATCTGTCTGTGCCACTCCCCACTCTTAAGTTTTGTGTGAATGGGCAAGGGTAGGGTTGAAATATAACATAGGTCAAATAGCAACACTTACACACGTCTTCTATTTGTTTAGCTCCACCCACCAGCGAGTTGCATTGTATGCTGGGAAGGATATCCCAGAGTGTACTGTTCTGCAAGGGGAAAAGGATTGTATAAGGGAGCAGAGAAGGTCTTTGCTGGAGTCCTTCCCTCAAGGACTCACTGGGCATTGGTAGATTGAAAGCTGCCCCTTGTGAGGAGATTCATTTATGCAAAATAGTTGCTATGGGACACTTTGTCAAGTAGTCAGTTGCTTAAGAGGTTGCCACCTGCTACTCAACCCAGCAAACATTTGGCAAGTAGTAGCAGAGGCTGGGCACAAGCATCAAAATGGAACAACGGGCTGATTGTTACTGGACTAATGTTATGTGTGTTAAAACCCTGGCCCTACGTGCTTTTCAGTGGGTACCAGGTTCCCTATTTTTGCTTTTGAATGTCCCCGCCCGCCCTCACCCCCCACCTCCGCAATTACATATATGGCAGAGCAACATGTCCCTGTTGGGGTTGTCTTTCAGTCTCTGGCAGAAAGGCCTTGCTTTGTACCCACAGCCTGGCAAGCCCCAGAGCTCTGCCATCTACCCATCAACTGAGTTTGTCTAACTCCCTGACTCTTGCACACAAATGTTGCTCTAACTCTTTTAAAAAAAAAATTAAAAATTAAAAAAATCCTGACCTAGTTATTCAAGCTGCCCAAGAATGTTCCCCATTCAAGCTCTCCATTTCCCCTCCCGGCTCTAAATGAAATGCTGCTGTGCCCAGCGATGGAATGGGACGAATTTCTGGTGCTTTTCTTTGTGTATTTATTTTATTTTTCTTTTCAAAAAGTAAGTTTTTTCATTTGGCATCAGAAATAGCTTCCACTCCACAAATCACACTGCTTGACATCTATGGGGGGGCGTAGCTACGATGGAGCTGGGGAGGGCTCAGTTGAGTTCAGGCGCCGGACTCTGAGGGGGCCTTTGCAAGTAACCGGAGTGCTGTTGGGAAATGTTCCGAAGGGGAGGAAGTAGGGCCAGGCCAGCGCATCACCTCTGCCTTCCTAGCAGCGCTCCGGCTGCTTGCAAAGGGTCCCACCGAGAAGGAAGTTGTCAGAGTGGGCAGGTTGAAGTGCTGGTCGTGTCCCTCCCCACCTACTCTTAAAACCCCCCTGGCAGTGTTGCTGCTGCCCTGGGGGGTGGGAGGCAAGGAGAGAGCCGAGAGGGTGCTGCCTTCATTGGTAGGCACTGCCCCCAGCCTGGAGACCCCACTCCCTTGCCCTTGGGGGGACAGGAGCCCGAGCTCACCGCAGCCTTGTTATGCCACTGGTTTAGCTGTCTAGAGGCAGCGCTTGAAGGAACCAGAAAGGAGAGCGACCCTCCCACGTGGAAGCACCTGTCATTTCTCTGTAGCTTTGCCATCCTCATTGCTAAAGCAGAGCTGCCTGATGGCAGGATTAATGGAGGGGCTGCACCCCAGCTTTCTAGATCTGGAGGCCCCTAAGTGAATATGACCACAGCTCTAGCCTCTTCCCTAGCTGGGGATGGAGCTGGCACTGCTGGAGGTGGGAATGGAGATGCAGGTACAAATTTGATGACTGGGATTCATAGTACAGATCCATGATTTAGAAACCCTCCCCCCCCCAATTCCCTCATCAAGAGCACACCTCCCCAACATCTGTGCAGGCCGTACAGCTTGCAATCATTTTCTAAGTGGAGAGGAAAAGTTCCCTGCAGTCTGTAAGCTCCCTGGGGCAGTGACCTTCTCTTGCTGTGGGTAAGGGTAGCGCTTTGCCCGACTGGGCTCTTGATTTCAGCTAGGATCTCCAAGCTCTGCTGAATAAAGAAATATTATATCGTTCGAGATCTGAGGTTTTGGTTCATAATTTTGCAGAAGTCTGGGGAGCCACAAACATTTTGGAGCCAGTGCTGGAGTTAGGAGCTGTTTGGATGTGGGGTGTTCATTTGGTTCTGTCCCTAAGACAGACTCTTTCACCCAGAAAGCTATCACTTTAGCCACATGTCTGTCTGGGGCAGGGGGGTGGGCAAAGTTCCCAACCTTAAGAGCCATGGACCAAAAGCTTCATATGGACAAAAGACACAACACCCCCCCACACACACACACACGTGTGCACGCACACACAAATCTCTCCTGCTTTGTGATTGGTTGACGGAGCCAGTGTTTTGAGGTCCTGTCTGCTGAGACTGTAAGGCAGGGGTGGGGAACCTTAGGCCTGGGGGCCAGATGCGGCCAGCGGCAAGTCTTTATGTGGCCCCTTTCCACTTTCTGGATCTGGCCCTTGGATCCAATTCTTACCTCCAATCACTGAAAAACTGAGCTCAAGGAAATGGAGCAGAGATGAGGTCATGCAGACAAGGATAGGGGACAGTTCTATGGCACAGATCCATGATTTGGGGGCCCCTTTTCCTTAAGCACCCCCGCCCCAACTTCTGTGTGGCCCTCGGAGCTTGTGCAAGCTTTCAAAGTGGCCCCTGGGAGGGGATAGGTTCCCCACCCCTGCTCTAAAAGGAGCAGCTGTGATTCAGCTACAATGAAGTAGGACACAAGATCATTAAGGCAACATGGGGACTAGGACTGGGCCGGGAGCCGTAATTTCACTGCCTAAGAACCGTATTCAGCTCCTGAGCCACAGTTTTCCCATCCCTGATCTAGGGATTGGTTCTCTCTCACTGAAACACAACTCTGTCTATGGTGGAGGGGGGCTGCCATTCTGAGCCAGCAATGCTGAATGCAGTGTTGCTTTAGGAAGGGAGGGTTCCTCATTTAGCACTTAAGAGGAGTGGCCATGGCAGCTTGCTCTGGGGCAGATTTCTCCAGGGCAAAGTGGCTACCTATCTGTTTGCGTTCCACAGCAACTTGTGCTTGTTCCCTAGCAACCCTGTGGGCACCCTGGTCCTCAGCAAGTTGCCACTTGCTCCAGAGCAATCTGTGTGCACAACGACTTGCTGCAATGCAAAGCAAGTGAGACTTTCCCACAGAGCAGTGCGCCTGCATGGCCATTGGCACTCGGTTGCTACAGAGTGAGGGCAGCATCTACGAAGATTTCACCTGTGCTGAAGCTGCGGGAGCCCAGGAGCCAGCCAGCCTGCTTTGCTGAGGAGAGCATGAGGAGTTGATGGATGCTGTTTTGCTTTCCCCCATCCCAGATCCCAACATAGGCCAGGGCCACGATGTGATCAATCTCATCATTTCTGAGAGCCGGGCGCACTTCTTCCAGCAACTTGGCTACATCCTGGCCACGCTGCTCCTCTTCATCCTCCTCCTCATCGTCGTGGTCCTCATCACCCGGAGACACCGAAGGAGAGGTGAGCCCCACTGCTAGCCACAGTATCTGGGGGAGGAGGGGAAAGCCTGAGATCAAGGAGCAGCTCTAAATGCTTTCTGTAAAGCACAGGACTGAACCAAAGACCTGGTGAAAGGGAAAACCCAAAGAGGTCCAAGTCCCCACCCCTTGCCCCACCTCTAAGGGACAGCCACTACCTGTAAGGGACTGGGTCTTAACCAGGGCCTTGGAGGCTGTGGCTGGTTCCACTGCGCTGCTGCCATGCTCTTGCTGGAGCCAGGCTTTTCCATATAGGGCTACTGTGGCCATACACCCCTTAGCCAGCCTCCCAATTGGGCCTGGCTGTGGTGTATGCGTGAGAGAAACATCTCCAGCCATAGCTCCTCCTTTATTATTTTCCAACCACACCACTTCCCGGTCACTCTAGGGACTGAGGAGGAGCAGAGAATTGCCCCTTGCTCCGCCAAGCTTCCCGATTGGCTGTCTGCCAGTTAAAGGCTGGCAGCGAGTGGTAGGAAGCTGGAAGGATTCTCTGCCCTGCACTGTCTTCTGGACTTTGAGTCTTGGTTTGGCCCTAAATCCGGTGTACAGTTCTTGTTCCTGATGACTTTGGACCCTGACACTATCCCCTCTGCATACCCCACCTATTGGGGGATCATTAGGGTGGCCATACCTCCCCTTTAAAAGAGGACACTTATGAAAAATACACGGTGCAGGACTGCACTGGAACCAGTGCAGCCCTGCAACATGTATTTTTCATAAGCACCCTCTTTTAAAGGGGAGGTATGGCCACCCTAGGGGTCACGGATCAGGGCCCTGTCCAATTATGGCAAAGCCAGGCTCTGATGCTGGAGTCGGTTGAGGGGCCTTGACCCTGCCTGCATGGGGAGGGAAATCAACAGGGCTTTGGAATTAGATAGGATGGCTGAGCACAGACGAAAAGCACCGTGGGACTGAAATTCATCCCGGAGACTCTCATTCTTGATTAACAGCACCTTTTGGGAGGACAGGTGCCCCCTGCAAGTGTACAGCACTGGGTGTGTGGGTTTTGCCTGATCTCTGGAGTAGAGAGATGACAAGTCTGTTGCAGCGCTGCTGCATATCATCCGTGCTTACTTCAAGCTGCAGAGGTGCTTTTTTTTTTTTTTAGCTCTGTAGGTCACCAATTCAGTCCATAGTGTCTGCCAAGAGAGGGGCCATCACCCAAGTGAAGGTTCATCTGGCATACATCCCCAGTGGGTTATACGAGTGCCCCCTAGCAGCTGCTCCAAAGTGTGGAGTGAGCAGGGGTAGAGAGAGATGTGGTTCTTTGCCCCCACTTACTCTGTCTCTCTTTCCTCATCTAGGCTATGAGTACAATGTGAAGAAATACGATGAGTAAGTAAGAACCTGCAAGCTGTGCTAAGGGGATAAAACACTGGACAAGGGAAAGGGCCGCTCTGGGGCCAGATCCTCAGCAGTGCAAAGTTGTGTAGCTCCTTTGGCTTCAACAGAGACTGCTTTGCAGCAGTTCAGGATCTAACCATGATGGGAAGCCTGCAAGCATGTTGTCTGATGCGGTTTATCCACTCCACCCCCTGCAGTTCCTTTTTCTCTCCTTTCACCTGTGGCTCATGCAGGAGGAAGCTTGTGCTGTTCTCAAGATTTAAGCCTGTTTCTCTCAAGTTTCAAGATAGCCCCCTAATCACTGGACCATCAGTCTTTCCTGTAAGGAGAAGGGTGATGCCCCTCTAATTGAAGCATTGTCGTCTTGTGGTCCATTCCCTTATGGGAAAATCCTATTATTATTATTATTATTATTATAAACATTTATATAGCGCCAGTCGTGTGACCTGGTGCTGTACAGAACATAGAAATAGACGTGGTCCCTGCCTGTGGCTTACAATCTAAAAGTCAAGGAGGGGGAGACAGGGAGAGGGGACAGTGGGAGAGACAGGGGAGAAGACAAACAAACATTCAGGCGGATGCGAAGACTCAGATGCGTGTGCTTGGCTTGGTTACAGTCAGGTTGTGGCCGTCTGCAGAGGAGGGCAGACAGTAGGTATATGGGCTACGTCTAGCAGGCATTGGGAAAGACGGCGAGGAAGAGGTGGGTCTTGAGGAGGGATTTGAAGGAGCGGAGGGAGGGGCAAGGCGGATGTGGGCAGGGAGGGAATTCCAGGCATGGGGGGCAGCGAGAGAGAAGGGTCGAAGGCGATTAGGTGAGCAGGAGAAGCGAGGGAGAGTGAGGGAGGGGATAGAGGAAGACCGGAGAGCGTGTGCAGGAGTGCGTAGGGAGATTAGGTCCGAGAGATGAGGGGGAGCTTGGTCGTGGAGTGTTTTGAACGTGAATACCAGGAGTTTAAACAGGATACGTTCAGGAAGGGGGAGCCAGTGAAGACGAGAGAAGAGGAGAGGCTGCACATGGTCAAAGCGACAGGCAGAGTGAATGACCTTGGCAGCAGAGCTTTGGACTGCGATAAGGGGGGACAGGTGAGAGCGAGAGAGGCCAGCAAGGAGGAGGTTGCAGTAATCAAGGCGAGAGATAACCATGGCATGAACAAGGGTTTTGGCTGAGGAGGTAGAGAGAAAGGGACGGATCCGAGCAATGTTATGGAGGGCGAATCGGCAGGATTTGGCAACAGTCAATGTAAGGAGTTCAGTCTTGGCCATGTTGAACTTGAGTTGACGTCGGGACATCCAGGCGGAGATATCAGAGAGGCAGTTGACGAGGCATCAGTGGACAGAGGAGGAGAGAGAGGGGGTAGAAAGATAGAGTTGGGTGTCATCAGCGTAGAGATGATATTGGAATCCGTGTGAGGCAATAATTTTGCCAAGGGACAGTGTGTAAAAGAGAAGAGGAGAGGGCCAAGGACAGAGCCTTGGGGAACCCCAACTGAAAGGAAGAGGGAGGAGGAGCTGGAATTGATGAAGGGGCACATTAAAGGAGCGGTCAGAGAGGTGCGAGGAGAACCAGTCAAAGACAGAGCCACGGAAGCCCAAAGAGTAAAGTGAGTCCAATAGAAGCAAGTGGTCGACAAGTGTCAAAGGCAGCAGAGAGGTCAAGGAGGACAAGAATGGAGTAAGGTGCTTAGATTTAGCGACAAGTAGATTATTGGTGATCTTGACCAGGGCAATTTCAGTAGAGTGGAAGGGGCGGAAGCTGGGTTATAAATTTTTCGTAAATAAATAAATGTTTGTCAGTGCTCAGCGTCCACTCAAAGGATTGTGCCCTGAGATTTTCTTTTAACCATAAACCTCTACTTAGGCTTTCAGATCTGCATTCTAGAAATGCTCAAAGGTTTTGGACATCCTGGTTAGATCAGCAGGGATACACCTGGAATATTTATTTATTATTATTATTATTATTAGCTTTTATATAGCGCAAGCAATGTACTTGGCGCTTTACAGAGAATAAAATAGACATGGTCCCTGCCCGAGAGGTTACAATCTAAATATTTGCAAGGAATGTGCCTGCCCTTCAGGGAAATGCTTTTAAAATGAAGAGATCAGGGACTGGGATGTTTAATTAAAGCTGCAGAGCTGCTTCAGCTGACTCATTCAGGTCTCATTGATGTCAGTAGGAAAGTCACGTTCGTTTCCATTTATGTAAACTCATGACTGCAATTCTGAGCCTGTTGTAGCTAATGGGAAAACTCCAATTGACTATAATGAGTGAGAATTTCACCAGTGAGAGCATAAGTACCACCACACTGGATCAGAGCAATTGTCCATGGAGCCCAGCGTCCTGTTTCCAACAGTGGCCAATCTCCGTCACTTTGGAGAAGTACCCAGGTCATAATGGAGTGATCCATTCCCTGCTGTTCACCCCCAGCTCCCGACAGTCAGAGGGTTACTTATTATTATTATTATTAACAAACATTTATATAGCGCCAGCAGTGTACCTGGCACTTTACAAAGTAATAAAATAGACATGGTCCCTGCCCCTAGGGCTTACAATCTGAGAGACAGGAGCTGGGAGAGAGACATAGGAAGGGGAACAGAGGGAGAGACAAGGGGTTTAACATTCATGAAGATGCAAGGTCTCAAGTGCACGTACTTGACTTGGTTACGATGAGAA
>QEPC01001471.1:1207597-1233537 GCA_003113815.1 Sphenodon punctatus | reverse complement strand
TTGGGGGTACTCAATGGGTTAACGAGGGGAGAAGTCACAACTTTTGCTTCCATTACAAAGGTGACTCCAAGATATGCAAAAGATCTCTTTGACACACAGGGAAACTAAACAAAAAGTGAAGGGAGGGAAGGAAGGGCTAATGACAGATTTCAGGATACAATAAGTGTGTGTGTGTTTGGTTTCTCTTGGGGAATACGGAGATAGGATGTTGCTGCTCTGAGTCATGGCTACCAGTCCTTTGTCACAACAGGATGAGCCCCCTCTCCTTAATGACTCCATTCTTTACTCCGAGGGCTCTCCCTTCCAGTATTTTTCTCAACCTTAGGCTGGTATTTTTCCATGAGTGGTTCCTTTTGGCTAAGAGTTAGGGTGGTTGGACCCGATCCTTATTTTCCATGCCCCCCCCCTCCCTCCTCTTGCATCCAGTGTGGGGAGACTAACTTTTCCCCAAACCTCCTTGCCCTTGGTTACCCCTAGGGGCTTTGCCAACCCCCGGGTCCAATTTCATTGGCTATCACCATAAAGGGGAGGAGGGGGTACATCCATTCTGGGGGGAACCAGGGGTCCTGGCTAACAACTAGAGTTACCACTTCTTGCAGTTTGACCTTGAGACTCCCATTTTTGGCCTATGGGAGTCTTAGGGTCAAATTGTGAGAGATAGCACCCCTATGTACCACTGTGCTCCCTGCCAGCCTTTTGCATTTTCTAAAAGCTAGATACATGGATAGAGCCACCACTATTGTGGGACAACCAGGGGGTGGTGGAGTGTTGTGGGGCTCAGAGGGAGATGTCAGCACCCCACTTTGCTGCTACTCCTGTCCCTTCCCACATTATCCTTTCCCTCACTAGCCAAACAGCTGCAGCAACTGTGCTGAATGTGCCTCTGAAGACTATAGGAGTGTCCCACTCTCTGGGTGTCTTCAGACGGACGTGGGACTGGCCACCCCTGGAGCTGCTCTGGTGGTGCACCCCTGCATCCGCCAGTGTCCAGCCTCACCTGGGTCCATTTTAAATGGACCCAGCAGCTACCACTGCCCATGGTCCGCCCATGCAGCACCCCACTCCCCCACACCATGGAGTTACGTGATGATTGCCCAATGCTCTAGGCTGCCGCCTGCAACTCTATGGTGTTGCCTGGGCCAACCCCTGGCCAAGAGAGGAGCTGCAGTAGCTGTCCACTAAGCAGACAGATCGTAGCTCCACCTCAGGCCTGGGTTTGGCCGGCTTACTCCACTGGCAGCGCTCCAGGATGTTCCAGAGTGCCGCTGGCAGTGCTGCCCCAATGCAGGGACAGCCTACCCAGCCTGCACATTTGGTGGCCTGCCTTTAGATGGACAGACCACCTGGGGGTGCAGCAGAGCAGAGGTGGGGCTGCTGTCCGTCTGAAAACACCCTCTGTGTAGCCATATCCAGATGGGTGGAGGGAGGGATGTGGATGCCGTTAGGTGGCCATGCCCAAGCCGTGCAAGCTCCGCCTCCCAGGAGGCTACTCAGACTTGCACATTTTGTCTGTGATGTGCCTGGGACCAGCACCCTTCATCCTGGGGCAGCATTCGGTGATGCAAGCATGAGTGGGACTGGCAGTGTATTTGCCACAGCACTGGATAAACACAGGAGCAGGTGCACAGCTGAAGCGTGGTGCCACTCATGCATTGCTACATGGGAAATGGAGTGTGCAGAAATGCCCTTAATCATTTGATTTGTGGCCAGGATTCCCTTCAGCCACAGAACAAGCAAAAGCCCAGGAGCCCGATTCCCCTCTCAGTTCTGCTGGTGTCAATCCCAGAGCAGCAGCACCAAAGTCATCGGAATTATACCCGCGTGACGAAGGATCACGCATCGGCGGGATAGTAATGCAACGGCCACACACCATCTCCTAGGAAGCGGCAAGTTCTGTGGTTGATGTTGCCATGCCAGTACTGCACGGTGTATCATGAGAGCTATGGGGGATAGCTCCCCGGATTACATCTTGGGGGTGTGGTAGTTCCTACCTAGGCCAAGGTGTGGTGTCCTAGGAAACAAAGGATACACTGGGCCACTTTTGAATGCATGCTCTAGTAAGATGCCTTGTGAACTGAACACGAAGCTTATGAGAGGGAGAGGCTTCCCTTGGCGCAGCTGTCAGGAATCAGAGAGGTGGGGTTATAGACAAAAAGGCCTTGTACTCCAGAGTTACCTCACTTTAACCCTGCTTGTTCACACAATGAGAGGTTAAAGGTAAGGTTGTGACCCCTGAAGAAAAAGGAGGCAAAGAGAGGTGGATTTTTCTTATTCCAGATTGTGAGCAAAAGCAAGGAAAGGGGTCTCCAGCAGCAAGGGCATAGCTACAGCTGGGAGAGGAGGTGTAGCTGCACGAGACTGGTGGGGCCCAGATCACCTTGTGCAGCAGCAGCAGCAGCAGCAGCAGCAGCAGCAGCATCCCTTGCTACTGGGAGGGGCCCCCATTCCATCTTCTGCAGCACCTGAGCCCATTCTAACCTAGCTATGCCTCTGATCAGCAGAGTCTTCCTTGTACAGAGACCCCTTTCCCAGAATGCATTTTTATCCTCCTTATTCCATGTTGGGGTGTGCTCTGCCTGGGGCTACCCTTGAAGATGGGTCAGGGGCTGCAGCTGGTAAAGAAGGTGGCAGCAGCCCACCTCTTGACAGGGCTGGGTCACTGGGTGCACATTACACCAGTGCTCCAGAGTCCATGCTGGTTCCCAATAACATTCTGGGCACAATTCAACATGCTGGTTTTGATCTATAAAGCCCTAAACAGCCTGGGCCCTACACATCTAAACAGTTGCTTGCTATCCAGGGCTGGCCTTACTATTTTCTCTACTTCTGGGGCCCCCGCAATGGCCACTGTCTTCATCAGGTCCCTCCCAGTGGGACCCCAAACATGACCACCTCTAGCACCACACGAAAGGTGCCCTGACGGGGGTGGAGCCACCAAGAGCCCCATATTTTATCTTCACCTTGAGTTCTGCAATCAAATTCTTGCTGCCTCCTCCCCTGTCTCGCATCACGACCTTTGAGGTCTTGCAAATTCCGTCATGTCCACACATCAAGTGTGTGAAGAGAGGCATTTTCATTCAGTGGCTGCTCCGCAGCTCTGGAACTTCCTTTCCCTGGAGGTTCACCAAAGCCTATGTATTGTCCGGAGGCAATGTCAGACCTACCTGTTTGCCCAGGCATTTAACAAGCAAAGTTAGGATTTGGGGCATAATTGTAAGGGGGTTTATATGTTTTCTATGGGTTTTATTTTTATATTTTATATGTATCTATCTTTTTAATGAGGTTACCCACCCGGAGGCTTTGGGGGTGGGTGGGTTAAACATCTGAATAAATAAATAAACATGCGCAAAGTGGATTAATTACCCCAAGATGGCTGTGTGAACATAGGGATCTTGCCACAAACAGATGAGGTTATGGAGAAGAATGGCCTCTTATAATAAGGGTGGAAGCTGATCTGTTTGTGAGGCCGGCAGACGGCTCTCTCCTAGGCTGCAGGGATGGCTTGCAGTCAGCCTGCAAATACTAACTCACCTCTCCCTTCTGCTTTCAGATTTCAGGAAAGAGTACTGTAAATGAAGCTGACCCAAAGCTGCTGGCTGGACCAGAAGCTGCGATCAGAACTGAACCCACAAGAGAAGCATTTCCTTCTTACGTCATCCTTCCAGTTACTATAGAGCTTTCCATGTAGACTTTCTTCCCATTGGGCAAGCAAGGTGCTGCACACGCTGACAGAGTTAGGCCTCTTCTCGATTATAATTCTGTTTAGGATGGGTTTCTCCTTTTCTGCCTGCCCTGCTCCTTCTTTTTATAATTATTTTATTTCCTTTGCATCTTTTTTTTTTAGAGCTGAACCAGTAAATGTTTAGTAACCTAACTGCTTTAAATAAGCCCAACCAACACCAGAACCCTGAACCATTGTTATTAGGGGCTTTCACAATGCTACGTGCTCAGCAGAAAATAATCCAGGGCCCAATTCTGACCTCCTCTGTGCTTTGTGTAAATTGGGAGCCAAGAATTACCTAATTCAGTATCGTAACAGCACTGTGAGGTAAGCAAATAAGTATTATTGTAAGCTTTGGGTGGGAACTAAGATTGGTTCCATAGAATGAACATCTTCCATCTAAGTCCAACCCACCACCACTATTACTACCTATAATTTCTATAGCACTTCACAGTCAAAGATTTTCAGAGACAGGTCCCTGCCCAGGTAGGGTTGCCACCTGTGGTGGTTTTTTACCTTACACTCCCATAGGCCAAAATGGAAACGTCAGGTAAAAAAGGACCAAAAGTGGCAACCCTATGCTTACTCGTCTTATAATCTAAGATAGAGACGGATGAGGGGAACACACAGGGAAAGACAAGTGTACACACATTCCCATTTTACAGATGATGAACTGAGGCGGAGAGATTGCAACTTGCCCAAGGCCACCCAGTGAGTTCATTGGATAGGGAGAGATTAAAAACCTGGTCTCCCAGGTCCAAGTCCAACACCGTATCCACTACACCACACTGGCTAGACCAGGGGGTGGTGTCAGAGTGCTACAGCTGCTGTGCCCAACACCAGCTTTAGAAGGTGTGGGGCCCAAGGCAAAGATAAAATGTGGGGCCCCAGCTAGCCCCTTCGCATGAACCTGCCCCCTTGGGGCACCTTCCATGGGGCCCTGGAGGTGGTTGCATTTGGGGCTCTGCTGGGAGGGAGTGGGGGGCCTGTACTATGCCCTGGTGAAAACAGGGACCAATGCAGGGGCCCCAGAAGTAGAGAAAATAGTAGGGCCTGAGACAGTTGCCCCAGGTCACCCCATGGCAAGGCCAGCCTTGATGCCAAATACATTATTATCCTTTTAAAGACACAGGTGAAGCAACATGTACCTGGCCATAGGATGGAGTTTGCTCGTGGTTACATGTTACAAACCAAAGGGCTAGAAACAACATGCTTGTTATTTTAAAAGTAAGGGCAAGAAATGGAGACAGAGGATGAGTACTCACAGCCCTCCCCTCCAGCCTTCACTGGTTTGAGGACCACTGCTCTAAGCCAGTGGGACTCCCTTACTACAGAACAAATCTGACTGTGCCCTTAGCAGATAGAGCTCCCATTGTAGTCAATGAAGTTTTGCCCTTTTAAACACAGAATCTCAGCTCTTACTGTTTACAGAGCTTGAATTTTGGGGTCACTGCTGTGCATTCTGCTGGGTGAGTTTTGTTCTTACAAGGAGTACAGACTAGACCCACACTGTACGTCAGTTATCTATGGGATGGATCAGTGAGGAGAACCTTTCACCATGTACCAAACAGGCATCCTGTGCAGTAAATAGGGGCAATAAGACTTGACTGAGTTGGGCATCTGTGAGCAACAGAAAATAAAAGGGGGGAGGGGGGAGTTTCTTTGGATTTGGCCGTAACTGATTCAGGAAAAGCAGTCTCCCTCTGAGACTAGGTCATTGTGACATCTTCTTCCTGCTGCTGTTTTGTTTCTCTGTCAAACCTGACCATCTCCTACAAGAAAAAATGGAATCTTAGGAGTTTGGAAGCCTTTTGCAAACAAACAGCTCTTGGTCAGGCTGAGATTGTAGATACAGATCTGAGCCTCGGTCTTTTCTGTGCAGGGTGAAAATCAGCCAAGCCAATATTTCCAGCACTGGATTGCAGGCAGAGGTCTGGCAGGAGAGCCCTAGAATTGTAGGGATGCTCAAGGATCATCAGGTCCCATTCCATGCTCCCAGGATTAAAGCAGGGAAAAGAGGGTTAACTCCCCAAATCCAGAGTGAACCTGCCTGGCAAGACAAAGCCGCCTAACAGAGCAGAACAAGTGCTTGGTCAGTTCCTCAGTGATTGTAAACGGGGGGCTCTGCATTGACTCCAGCAGAGCTGAGTTGGGATACACCTGCAGCCACAAATCTGGCCCACTGACTTCAACTGAGTTGGCACATTTACCTGCTACTTGAGGATCTTCCTCACTGACTCGACTGGAATCAGTTTGATTTACACAAGCTGCACTACTGACCCATTGCTTCTAATGGACAAGTTTGATTTACAGGAGCTGGGGATCTGGCCCAGATTCTTTCTCCCTTTCTCTAGCTCTGGGCTTCCTGTCTGTATAATGCACTGCTGCACTCACGGGCCCTTTTTAAACGGGCCACAGCTGCGATGTGCCAGTGGGGTGGCAGCACATGGGTGCGTGCGTACATGCACACACACCCATCTCCACCCATGGACAGGACCGGCCCCAGGGTTTGTGAGGCCATGTGCGAAGTCTTGGTGCGGGGCCTAATTTGCATCATTAGGCCCCACCTAATGATGCAAATGTATAAATTTACATAAAACTTACTCCCTCTGGACAGGAAGGATTCCCATTCTCCACCCCTCAGAGCAACCATGGAGAAGAATGGCCTCCCAATGCCCCCCCCCCCCCCCCCGCTGAGTGTCTACCACCACTCCCCAGGAGTGGTTCCACTGCAGGGGCAGCCAAGCGGGCAGTGAGGCAGGCACAGAGAGACTGGCTGCGTCCACTGCCTTACTGGGGGAGGGAGGTGAGCTTAGCCAGCCTCGTCTTCAGGGCCTGTTGCTTCTTGCTGCCGGTGCCGCCTGTGCCTTGTTCACGCATGCAGTGTGACCAGTCCAGAGGTGCTGCTATCACACTCACAAGACACCCAAAATGCAGCTAGCTTATTAAGCGCATTATGCCATGAAAAGAGACATATAACCAGTTCAATTGTGCCCCCATAATCCTTTCATGCTGCCCCCACCCCATAACCAGTTCATTTGTGCCCCCGCCCCATATAATCAATTCACATTGTCCCCCACTCATAACCATTTAATTTGTGCCCACAGGGCAGCGTGAATTGATTATATGGGGGCAGGGGCACAAATTAACTGGTTATGGGGATGCGGGTTTAAAGACAGTATTCCTGTTGGCAATAACTTCATTAAGAAGAGTTAGTGAAATAACAGCCATAATAATCTCAGAACCATATTTGCAGATTTATTTTCCAAGACAGAATATATATTGCTTTACATCCTAAATTCCTACCTAAGATAGAATGTGGCCCTTTTTACACGGGTCTCTTCCACCCATGAACACGCAGATTTTTGTGTGTTCATGGGTGGGGGAGCCCCATGTGAACAATGTGGTGCACACGCCCATGGTGAGTGGGGGTACGTGCGCGCCCACCTAACACGCATCCCCACTCACACACACACCCCACTCGTCCCCACACAAGGAGCAACCGGGGGAAACGGTGGTTACTATGTGGGTGTGGATGAGTGGTGGGTGAGTGGGGATGCGTGTGCGGCCATATGTATGCCCCATCCATGCACTGGCACGCCCACGGACTCCCCACCCGGTGGAGCCATGTAAAAGTAGCATGTGAGGAGCCACTCGAAGAAGAACAGAAGGTTGCTACTTTGCAAACAAGGTTCTTTGAGATGGCTGTGAACATTCTCTCAACACCCACCCTTCCAGCCCAGCATGGAATTCTTTTCTTTTCTTTTTAGAAAGAGGTGGAAGGAACTGTCATTCTGAGGGAGGAGAGTGCTTTTTATACTAGAGGAGCTCGAGACCATCACGTGGTCTAATATTTGAATAGGGTGAGCATGCAGAACCCAGTTGTGAAAATGGTTGGAGCCATCTCAAAGAACTTTCTTTGCAAGGTAGCAACCTTCTGATGAGCACATGGGCAGGAGCTATTTGTAAACAAACAGCGCTATCTCCCAGCCCGATAGTGTCCCCACTGCTGCTGCTGCTGCAACTACTATCAGGGAGAGGCAGGTGAGGGATGGGGTCTGGAGCAATGGAGGGAAGGAAGAAGACCTTATTGGGGGAGAAGCTAGCTGGAGTCTGCTCCCCAGCCAGGCAAGTGCGGGGCTCCAGCTGGCTGCGGGGCCATGTGCGGCAGCACATGTGGCACATGCCTGGGGCCAGCCCTGCCCATGGAACAACCACTATTTTGGCCAATTGCTCTGTGCGTGGGCAGTGGGTGGAGATGGGTGGGGTGCGGGAGCACACGCACCCACCCACCTGCTGCAGAATTCACGCAGGAGGCATCCATGCATTTTAGACCTACCCATGTCTAAAAGCAGCCTCAGAGATAAGTATAGCCAATCTGTATGGGCATGCGTGGGTGCGTCTCGTGTAAAAAGGGCCACAGAATTAGAGTTCCCAGGGGGGAAGATGAGAGAAAAAAAGCAGTAGCTGGAGAGCTAATGACATTAGGCATTTTCACACGGACAGTTAGTCCACACTAACTGAATCTAGTGCAGACTAGTTTTTTCGTCTGAACGCTGGCAATGGTGCTTATTAGCACGGACTGAGGCTGCTTTTAGATGTGCGCGGTGAATACGCTGCATAAAATCACGCTGCGTGTAAATATGCCATGTGTGGGATTTAAATGCGACATTTCGCCGTTAAAGCCGGTCGTGCGTTCTTTTAAAGCCACAAATTAAATACCTTGCTGTTAAGGTATTTAATTCACGGCTTTAAAAGAATGCGTGACTGGCTTTAATGCGCAAAATGTCACATCGAAATCCCATATGCGGCATATTTACAAGCAACATGATTTTATGCAGTGTGTTCACTGTGCACTTCTAAAAGCAGCCTAAGAGATAAATATGGTTCTTATAAAACCCCAACCACTTGGTTTTATAAGAACCTATACTTAAAGTAGTCCACACTAATGTCCTTATTTGGTAGGCTACAATTATTTTCTGAGTCATTAATCCGCACTACATTGTCTGTCTAAAAGGCATCGCTATGTTAGTGCGGACTAACAAACACCGTACTTACTTCAAACTAGTGCACATCACTTTGGGCCGTCTGAAAATGCCCCTAGAAGGGTAGTGTCTGAGCACTAGAGTTGTAGCTCAGGGCAGGGAACCGTAGGCCCAGGGACCACGTTCAGCCCACAGCTAGCTTTGAACTGGGCCTTTTCCAGTACCTAGATCTGGCTTCTAGATCCAGTTCCTACCCCAGAGCACTAAAACATGGAGCTCAGGATAAGGCAGTAGAGATGAGGACATGCACACAAAAATATGGGACAGATCCATGCTTTGGATCCTCCTTTTCTTGAGCATGCCCTACAAGCAGCCCTGCCCCCCAACTTCCATGCAGCCCTCAGAACTTGTGCTAATTTTCAAAGTGGTCCCTGGGGGAGAGATGGTTCTCTCCCACCCCACTTTACAGATGAAGAGGAAGGGAGGGTGGGCAATGAGGAGTATTAGTATCAGCTAATGCATCTGACAGGAGCTACAAGGATTGAACAGGTAAATCAAGAAAAAGGAGAATTCTCCTGCACGGCTTCCCCCATGCCTTTCTGTCTTAATTTTGTAAATACTTAAACACCATGATATCTGTGCTTTTACCAGTGAAAGCCCCAACACTGTGTTCACACAAAATGGACCTTACCAGGAGTCAAAACTCGTTTGTGTGGTTGCTCTGACTAGGGGTTAATTGCCCCCTGTTAGTAGGCAGACATTTGTGGTAACTTTTCCCCACTGGTAAAGTAATATACACTCCCACAACCTCAGGACCTCTTAACCCCTGGGTAAATTAACTCAGGGGTGGCCTTAATCTGGGGTAGTTCATTTCTGGGTAAGAGTCATTTCCTGCGAACATACCTTTAGAACATGAAAAAAAGGGTAACTTTCCCTGTTGGTACTATACCACAGCCATGTGCTGTGCAATTTGATTTAATCCATGCAGCCCTATAACACCAAGAAACAAGGAAATGCCACCCCCAGCTTGGGATGGTGTGGGCAGAGGTGTGACTGGTACAGATTGTCTAGGACATTCGTTTTCTGAGTTCTAAACCATGCTACACTGAGCACTTTTTGCCAGTTTTGACCCAGAGACTCCCATTTTGGCCTATGGGAGCCTTAGGGTCTAACCACAAAAGGCTGGCAGCTCTAGCCTCACTTCCTGTTGTCTGAGGTAGTGGAAGCCCTTCCAACTGCTATGCACATGCATACACACCTTGCTCCCTCTCCCCCTTCCTTTACCTTCCCCCTGTTGAAGAAAACTCTCATACTCACAAGCTGCTGGTGAAAATCTGTCAGAGTTCTTTAATAATCTCAAAGCGCAAAGAGAGAGAGAATAATGAACCTATGCAAAGATTCAAAACTGGTCTCTCAAGCAGAAGTTACATAGCTATTTTATAGATACCAGTTCAAACAAATAAATACAAGTTGTCAATCAAAATAACATCATGCAAAGTGAAAGGCTACAGCAATTGTTTACATAGTCAGAAAGGATGTTCTCAAAACAATATGGCTGATCTAGCAAGTCTAAACAATTCAATTAGTTTATGCAGTTGCAAGGTTATCTCTCTCTTATCTATCAATGAAAAGTACAGGGAGAGCTGCTCCTCAACCTTGCTCTGAGACACAAAACTCAGAACAGAACTGTTTATATCTTGTGAGTAGGGCAAAGCTCATTTCTGTAAAGACTGGTTCTTTACCCAGCATACCTCTGTCTTCCATTTTACTCTGGTTCTTATGTTCATAAGGTCTTAATATAAAAATTCCTCCACACCCCCCATCCCATCAGTTTGGAAATTTCCCCCTAGCATCATGGAGCCAAGTATTTGTCAGCTGTGCTTCTTATCCTGTGCGTCTCCTCCCCAAATATCTTCCCTGCCCGCCCGCCCCCCCCTGTTTGAGAGCCACTGGTCCTGACCATCTGCAGAGTGCAGCTTCTGCTACTCGGTGAATGAAAAGGGATAAAGGGAAAAGCAAGTAGGTAAGGGAGGCAGTGCAGCCTCTGGCTGGGTAGAGTTTTCTCTGGGAAAAGGAGAGGGGTGGGGTCTGAGAAGCAGTTCTGGAAGCCAGATGGGGATCCTACATACAGTCAGGTGAAAGGAGCTGTATTTTAGTCTTCCTAAGTCAGTGACGAATGAGCTGGCATTGGCCACAATCCCTATGAAAAGCAACCTGTAGGACTGGGCCCTACTCGCCCCTAGAAACCATGCAGCTGTTTCTGCCTGGATTGAAATCCAGACCGCATTGCTGCAGGTGCGTGGGCGGGGAAGAGCTGTTTTTCTGCTCTCAGGATGGCAGCGTCTCAAGCAATCAGGCTGCGTGTCTTTCTCGCTCGCTTTCATGTCTCTGAGTCAAAGGTTGGAAACTTCTGACTTGCCAGTTCAAATTGCTTAGCACAGCTTGCAGAGACGCAAGCTTGAAACGGGGTCACTTAGTCATAAACTCCAGAGGCATTTAAATATTCATTTGACGCCTGGGCTGCGAGACAGCTTAAGGGGAAAGAAATGAGTGCAACTCCTGAAACACGCTCTGGAAATTGCTTTATAAGCTTCTTGACTTTGCTTTGATCACCTCTGTCAATCATGATAACCATTAGACCTTGCCGTGCAGAACCTTAGAGTGATCAAGAGGGAAGGCCCAAAATAGGAATGCCATATACAAATTTCCCAAAGCTAGGCCTCACAATTGGCATAATTAGTCTTACCTAGTTTGCATAATTTTGGCCAGCTGCTTAGTAGCATGGAGTAGCAGGAGTACCCATAACACAAGTCCCTGGTTGCAGGGTTAAATTTTAAGTTGGTCAGACCGCGTGGGATGACACTGAAATCCAAGTGGTTTCCAGCCTCCCAAGCAATATGTTACCATGAGCCAGGATGTTGTTATAGCCTCAAATTAAGAGATTAGATGGCCGGAGCTATTGGTTCTGAAGAGGCTGGAGGCTGGCATTCCAAAGGTGCTTGTAAAATCTGCGGGTGGAATTTTTGCTCACATCTGTGAGGCATCAGCAGAGCCAAAGGTGTGTTATCCAAACTCTGTGATTGTAGCATCTTTGCTGTCTGGCTTGAGCCTGTTTCTCTGAGCCTCGGCAAAAATGCTGGCTCTGTCAGGGAGGACTCTGCAAATTTTCTAGGCAGGGCAGACTCCCCCATTCAAAAAATGTGTCCTTTACAGTACAGACCATTTAGAGACAGAAACAAGAAGCCAGTCTGGTTTTGAGAGGCAGCATAGGAACATATATTTTTCCACAATAGGTTGCCTAGCTGGTACCTTGCTGCTGAAAGTAACGAGCACCATCTTCTCGGGAGAGAGCAGAAATCCCATGTTATATATTTGGCCAATTGCACAAATGCTGAACATCGAGGGACAACATTCTTAGGCTGCCACATGAAGATCTGCGAAGCAGTCATGCTCGGTGGCAATGCTAATGATCTCTTTGCTCTCCAGAGCATGACATCCTGTGGCTAATTATGGTACAGGGCTTCATCCTGCAAATACCTAGGGCCAACTGTAAGTGGAACCGTACAAGATATAGAGAAATCCAAAATATATTTGAACATGAGAGGAAGTTTAAAATGTCTATATAAGTTGTATGGGGACAGTTACAGGTGGCCATCATTTTATAGTTTGGCTTTTTAAAAATCCCTTTTCAGCACTAAATGTCTGACCCTTTTTCTTAACAAGAAGCAGCTGACAATACAGATTTTAAGGCTTCCTACAAGAATGCATCCCTCACAGGGATGGAAGGTGACTGCAGCTCCCCAGGTTAGAATCTGGCCTCTATAGATTGGATCAGCTACAGTGCAGTGTTGCTTTTTTATAACTGATCTAAAAAAACCAGGCCCAGTGAAGCACTGCACCGCTGTCCTGCCCCAGGGACTCCTCTATGGTGTGTAATTTATCTGGGTGAAGGCCTTTAACATGACAAGACTGCAGAATGATCTGGTTAGCATTTCCATAGTGGTATTAAATAACCAGCTGTAACCAGGCTCTGCGTGCCCAGTCAGGCAGCATCAGATGCCATGCATCTCTCCAGCACACTTGGGAAGCTCCTTTACTTGCTCTCTCTCTCCTTTTCACGCTCACTCTTGAATAGCATTGCTCCTTCACCTCAGCTTGATGACGCGTATGTTGAAATGATGTATGAAATGCCCCATATGACCATGGTAGTTAAGAAATGACAAAGAAAGACAAATTGGATCACACGCTCTTCCCCATCCAAGGGAAGCACCCACCTAGTCTCTTGACACAGGACATAACACCTATCCAGTTGAGAAGATGTGTGCTTTTAGGGAAGGTCACTGAGCCAGGAGATACGAGTTCTGCCTCTGGCTGACTGAGAGTTTGACCTTAGTGTCTATGGCTGTGGTACAGATTTCCAGAAGAGCTCAGCTGTCATTTATCCAGCACACTATGCTTGTCTGACAATCTGGCCATAGACGACCCTAGAAAACTACTGTTGTCTCAGCCCCTTTTTGAAAATTCACCCCTTGTTTTGCTGCTTAAGTGGAAGCCAAGCTCTTCTGCAAATCCGTATCTGATTCCTGGTGCTGAGCACTTAAAAATCTGGTCCTGAGCTCATATGGCCTTTAATCTCTTTGTGCCTCAGTTTCTCCTTCTGTAATATGGGGAGGGAGGAAGAATTGGGGAGGAACAATCAAGTAATATTTGCAAAGCACTTTGAGAACCACTTTTGTGCATATCACTATAGAAGTATGAGGTGGGATTACCATACTACACAGATGCTGCACATTGCTGTGGGATGTTGTGAGGGAGTATAGCGGAACAGTTGGGCAAAGGAATTGGTTGCTTAGGGAGATTGTGGAATCTCCTTCCTTGGATGTTTTTAAAAACCGGCTACAATATCTGTCTGTGATATTGTAAGTAAAGGGCATCTTGCATCCAAGCTGAGGGTTGGACTAGATTTGGTCCATGGGCCAGAGGTTCTCCACCCCTGGATTAGACAAATTAATGAAGGATAAATCCATCAATTGTAAGGAATTTCAGCCTCATACCCAGGGTGTCCTTAGAACTCTAGAAACTGGGAGTGAATGACTGGGGGTGGACCTCTCTATAGTCAGCCTGTTCTAATAGGATTTTTCTGACACATCCAGTGCTGGGCTAAACAGCCCATTGCTCTGACCAAGTATGACAGCTCTTATGTTCCAAGATGCTACCCTTAAACACTTAGCTAGCCTATTTCTTTTTTGTTCCCTAGTCATGATCTGTATCCTTCATAACATTCTGTGAAACACATTTCAGTTCTAACTGGTTAACAACAATAATAAAAAGGAGCCTTTTTATTATTGTCCTGAGTGGTTTCCTGGTTCTGCAGCCAGCTGGTGCTGGAAAATGGAAAGCCCCTGCTAAATTAATTAGAATTTTATGGACTGTAAACTTTTGTTTTGAAACAAGGGAATGGTTTACATCACTGACCTTAAAAAAGGTTACGTTAAATGCCAACTCGACCCAGCTCTTTGGAAAAAAGATTGTCCAAAAGATATATATATATATATATATATATATATATATATCCACACGAATTATGAATCTTGTCTTGATAGCAAATCTTTGATAGCCATTGACTGGGTCCCTTTGGTCTCTTTGTCCCAAGGCAGTTTCCTGTATGAAGCTTGCTCATAAGTGAGTTAATGATTCCAGAAGAACAGCCATACTGGGGCAGACCAATGGTCTTTGGTGGGAGCCCAGGAGGTTTGGTGGGAGCAGTAGCGCTGGTGTCCCTCCACACGTAGGTGACGCCTATGCCACCTAGCCTAATATTCAGTTTCCGACCAGATGCTTCAGACGAAGTGTAAAAAAAAATAGACCATCTACAAAGTGTTGTTCACTCCCAGCTACTGACAACCAGGGGTTTTACCCTCCAACCAACTTGGCTAATAGCCACTGATGGACTTATCCCCTGTGGACTTATCTAACCCTTTTATGACCCAGTTATGTTATTGGCCTTTAAAATATCTCCTAGCACTGAGTTCCATGGGTTAATTGTGCATTGTATGAAAAAGTGTTTCCTTTTGTTTGTTTTAACCCTGATGCCTGCTAATTTCATTGGGTGTCTCCCTCGCTCTAGAATTATGACAAAGGCTATTTTAGGCTTGAACGCATTCATTCTTTTTTCAGACACCCAAGAGAGAGGAATCCTATGATTAGTATAAGGAAGATGACATGGTCCTGATCTTAATCAGACATAAATAGGGAGCCTGTTCTGTATGGGATGGGAAGCAGACAGAGATAAAAGATCAAGGCATCTGTGTGGGGATCAAAGATTTGGAAAAGACAAAGAATGGAAAACCCTCTAGTGTTTAAGAGAGTCTGAAGGAAAAAATTATGAGATCTGGCATGAACTGGTGAGATTGTAAGTGAAGACTTATTGAGTTTAACTGGGAAGATGGTTTCATTTGAGGCTGCTGAGGGCCCCTGAGCAGGTGCTAAAGCAACAGAGGTCACGGCAGTCTCCAACGTTGCATCTTTCACCAGAAATTACACAGCTGCCTCTTGCCTGTGCAAAGTGATCATTTTAGCAGGTGCTTGATTAGAAATGTGCTAATTGCATTGTGGAGTCCCATCTAGATGACAGCCTTCCTGGCAGGTGTGATGATATAACTAGAGTTGAAAAGATTAGGACTTTGGGCATTCATGAATCAAATTTGAGCAGAGGGGAACCTAGAAGTTACTAACAGCTTGGGAACAGAGGTAGTTTGTAGCCCTGAACAATACTTTTCTGCTGGTTTTCACAAATGTGGACAACTGCCCCTTGATGTACAACCCATTATTATAGCTTGAAAAGCTTTAAGAATACACGATGCAGAGAAAATATTAAATTTACCATTCTGATTTAACTGTAGCAAAAACATGGATTTTAATGGATAGAAAACACAGTAAAAGAATCAGCCTAATTCTGAACGTTCAGTGACCTCAGTGCGATTCTTACACAGCTGGAATTATTCTGAATGTTCTACAACATCGCAACAGCTCAATTAGTTGCTACGGTGAGCTTGCAGGCAGGCAGATGGTTTTTAGCCTATTAAAATACAGAAGATCATACTATTATTGGTAAAAATAATTTTCCTTAAAAACTCTGAAACTGAAAGTGAAAAAAAAATGAAATTTCATTTGGGTGACAATTTTGAAATATCAAAATTGTTGAAACCAAATGTTGAGAATGCCTAACCAAAATGTATACAAAGTAGATTTTTTTTTTCTTAATGTAAATGTTTCAAGATCCTTTGCATAACTTTGAAACGTGTTGATGGAATTTTGTGAAAGTGGTTTCTGGGACGTTTGAAACTCTTGTTATTGGAAACTTGTTTTGTCAAAGAATTTGGAAGCATCTCCTAGCAATTGCCTTGGCCCTACATCTTATGATCTCAAAGTGCTTTACAACGTGGTGAGTACTTGTGGCAGAGTGGGATCACGGGCTGGAAAGGAGCCAAAATGGCTGCCAAGACCTAAGATGACTGCTGGCAGGAAGCCAGTGCGTTTGGGGCATGGCTCAGGGTACAAAAGCAAGTGGTTGAGCTCAGAACAGGGCCACAGCCAGAGAGAGAGAAAGCGCCAGCGGAAGCTAGCGAGCGCCTGACTGAGAGTAACGCAGCTCTGAAAGGGTAAATGGCTTGAGAGTTGGGATCCCTGCCTGTATGTGGGTAAGCGGGAAGGGGGGAGGAGAGAGGGGTTCACAAGGACAGGCCTGAGATTGGAACAATGGTCGGGGGGCGGGGGAAGGAAAAGGGAACCAAGACAAGGGGCGGCTTCCTCTCTGGAAGGAGTTTCTTTCGAAGATTATAATGTCCCTCAGGGTAGAGTGTGGGCTTTCCCCCTTACTCAGAGGGCAACCCGTGTCCTCATTGGGACTAATGAGAGGTAGCCAATCGCCCCAGAGAACAAGAACAACATGAGGAATGGGGTCAGACACTCGGGGGTGTATACGGGCCCCAGGGAACCGTGTAGGAGGAAGTGAGGGAAGGAGGAGGGATCCCGGGTAACAGGGAAAAGGGATGACAAAGGGGTTCAGGGAATAAGGGAAGGGTGACGGAGAGGGCTTGCTTTCTGGAGGAAGGAATTGCAAGGAAGGTACTGGAAGGAGTCGAAGGGTATTGAGGAAGGGAACAGGTAACCCACACACCAGGATGCCACCTTACTTTTGCACAGATAAGGACAACACAAGACTCTACAACGCACACTCACCCAAACACCAAATCAGGGAAGGGAAAGCATGGGGACCACTCACGCTCTCCAAACCCCAATAAGGATTAATCAAGAAGCGATACAAGCACCAAGGGGGCCAGTCTCTCACAAGTGATTACCGGCGGCAGCTCTTGGCCCCGCCGGTACCTTTTATAACCACTAATCTTGATTTGGGGCTGGTGTGCTCCGGGCAGGGCTCCCAACCCGTCGTGGAGCTTGCACCACGCTCAGCGTGCTGGGGGCGGGGCCCAGAGTGACGCAGAAGCGTGGGGTAACTCCGCCCCCAGTATCGGCGTCTTCAGCACTCCTGGACTCGCTGCCCCTCGGGCTATTCCTAGGCAGCGGAATCCCCGCTGCCAGCCCGAGCCGGGGTGGCGTGCGCCCTGACAGTAAGCAAGAGTAAGCTTAACCCTGAGAAATATATGGGAAACGTATAATGGCCTGTTTATACTGATTGAAGGTACTTTAAGTTATGTTATGCGGAATAAAGCCATTTGAGTTGATTCCTCTAAAGACTGTTTGATATTTGGGCAGCGTCTGGTAAAGACCTACGCCTAGCAAGAGGTGCCCTGCCGCAGTAGCGTTCTCTTTGCTTTCCAGGTGGGGAAACTGAGGCATGCTGCAATGTGTTGATTTGTCCAATGGCTCAGAGGAGAACTTAGGTGGGACTAAAACTTGCCAGCCACCCAGCTCGGTGCCCTATCCTTGCTGCATCTCTGAACCGAGAGGAGGATTTGGGCCATCAACTTGCTTTGTCTCTCTGTTGTAATATAATTCATTTCTCTTCTCTCATGGTTGCTGAATTGTCCCCATTTATCAAACAATTGTGTAGTTCTCCTTAGCTTTAACAAATAAAAGGAGAAAGTAACTGATTTTTCAAACACCGTCTGGTTTTATTTCCTGCTCTTCAACATGCCGTCTAAGCAGTTGGCAAACAGCAGCACATTCCTTCTTCTCTTCCTTCAATACTTTCTGTGCCAAAGGATCCCAAGCCACAGGCTCAATCCTGCGAGCTCTCAGTACAGGGAGCGCCCATTGGCTTCAGGGTGTTTCTAGAGTGGCCAAACCTACCACAAGTTCAGAGGAAGGTGCAGGATCAGGCCTAAGCTCTACATACACTCCATTACACCCACCACTTAGATACAATTTAGCAGCTACTTAATACACAGTAACTGCACACAACAGTTAAGCATGATGCAAAGCAAAGAATTATACACCATTTATATTCCAGGGGCAGATTTCAGTAAGGTGAGTATAGAACAGAGGTGGGCAAAGTCCCCAGAGCCCCATACCAACATGTTCATATTGTCAAGAGACACAAAACACTTTATGTTGATCATCTGCTTCTCTCAATCCTGGAGACAGAGCAGCATTAGTTACCCCTAGTCCTTCTCAGCAAAGCTCTAGCTCCCAGGCAGTTGGGTGGGTGGCTGGGCAGCAGCAATAGTCGCTGAGGGCACGCTGCACCCATTCCCATAGCCTTTGATCAATATAAAGGGTAGGTATACAAACATCACTTTATATATCATCTGCTTCTCACAAGCCTGGGGACAAGGCAGCGTGATTACCCCCAGGCCTCCCTCACGTCAAAGCATATAGTTGTGGCTCATTGGTCCACGCTGGCTGTTTACATGGCTGCTGAGCCATTGCTAGGGGCAACTCGTCAAGTAGCCCATTGTTCCAGTTGAAGAAGTAGCTACTTGCTACTGGACAAGTGAAGATTTTTGCCAAGTAGCAGACGGTCCACACAGAGTTTAACCCCCCACCCCACCCCCCAAAACAGCGCAAGGGCCAGTTGCTACTTGACCAACACTATGTCTACCTTTTTGTATAGCTGTGGCTCAGAGAGGAGTCTCTTGCTCAGCTCGAGACCACCCGGTGAACCTAGGATTTGAACTCGGGTCTCCCAGTTCTCAATACAACATGCTATCTGTACTGGGCTATGCTGCCTCTCCACGCAGGCTGTAGTTTAAGTTTATTTTAAGGAGAACAATTCTTGCACTGTCTAGCCAGAGGCCTCATGGCAGCATATATTAGCCCAGTTCAACAGCAGCTCTTTTTGTATCCACGTTGGCTTGATGTATTCTCATATGGTGCTCTACGTTCCCTACGGGGAAGCAGAACGAGGCATTCAAGGAGAAGCAGAACCAATGGCTTCAGGGAGCTGAGATCATCCTGGAATGGCTGCCAAGCCCCTCTGGGAAGGAACCTAACTTTTAGATCATTGTTGAGATTCAAAACTCTCCCTGTCTTGAGTTGGGTTTTTTTTCTTTCTAAAAGCCTCAAGCAAACGACAGCCACGTGCAGCAGAAAATGCTTACAAATTACACTGTAGATGCTGAAAGGCAGAGAGACTGGCAATTTGTTGGGTTGACAGAGGACACATGTGGGATTTGGTCATCACTGGGAATTGTGGAGTCTCAGCACAGTTCTTAAAGGGCCCTTCAAACATCTGCAAAGTGAATGGGCATTTGCATGCACGCACGCACACACATGCCCCTTACCATATGCACACACACTCTGCATGATTCCATGCGAACATAACCATCTGTGAGACGAAGCATGGAAAATTTCACACTTGCGTGTAACCCTACCAGTGAATATCATTAGAGGAACCAGCCCCAAATGCTCAAAAATTATGAGTTAAGTGCACCCCTTCCTCTAAAACCACAAGATTAATTTAAAAATGATAAATGAATATACATTTGACTTCCTTTTCTTTATCTTCTGGGTTAGGGTAAGCTGCAGTCACATTTACAAGCTTTTCTCTTCAACCAGGGATGGAAACTCGCTTTATTTTATTTTTTAAAATGCTCACAGTTTGAATGCAAGTCTTGTGATTGTAAGCATGAAGCCAACGGTTTCCAAACTGTGGTCCACAGACCACTGCTAGATTGTGAGTGTAAGGGGCCTGCAAAACTGATCATGCAAGTTTCACTTTGCTTGCTGTAGCCACAACACATGTCATCCTGCCCAGAGAGGGCCGGGGCACCTGTCAAGACTAAGGCCACTTGCCTAATGTAGCCATGGCCAGCCCTCAACTAGGACATACAAGGCATCTCCAGCAAGTATGTGGGAACTTAGCGAATTGGCAGTGATCTTTTGGTCCAAATGTGGGAACCATGGCACTGCTGTTAGCAACTCCTAAAACTGTGAGAGACATGTAGGGTTGCCACCTTAGGTTTGTTTGTCCAGGCCACTTATGAAGTTCCCACCTATGTATATTTTTCCTGCTGAGAGGGGGAAGGGGGGAGGGGAGTATGGGTGGGAATGGGGGTTATGCCATACCATAGCCCCCTGGTGAGAGGGAGGGACACAGGCATGGGAGGGGGGAATGGATACGAGCAGCGGTGGGGATAAGGTTGTGTGGAATGTGACGAAAGGATTAGGGAGAGGGTTAGTGAGTGGGGTTTGTGTTTTTAAAATTGTTATATTTGTTATGTGTTGTGTTGTTGTTTTGTAAGCTGCCCTGAGCTTCTGAGGGAAGGGCAAGAAAAAAATTGAAATAAATAAATAGTTGAAATAGCTTACTACTTCATTTGCTGCCTCTAAGCTGTTCTGTAGCATTGTTGCATGCCATTAAACAGCTGCCATGCTCCATCTCAGATGTGGCCGCATTTCAGTGTTTTGGTCATCATGTTTACAGAAAAGCATCTTGCTTTGAGTTTGGGTTTGTTGATCATAGGCATGCAAGAGGCCTCTTTATTTGTTAGTAATCAACAGCTCTCAAGTTGGTGATGGGTCCTTCTGTGGTGGACAGGAATCTGCGGAGAGCTACATAGTGGAATCTCTGAACCATCACTGACAGACTTGGGTACCTGAGGCTGAAGCCTTATCCTGCCTTTTCATGGAACACTGTAACAGAGCCCCTAATGGAATGGCAGCAGATTATAAGAACGTAAGAAGTGCTATGCTGTATCAAACCAATGGTCCATCTAGCTCAGCATCCTGCCTCTAACAGTGACCACCTTCAGTTACTTTGGAGAAGTACACAACAGATCATAATGGGGTAAACCTTTGGACACCCCTGCCAGCTGCAAAGCTGGTTAGTGGAAGGGAGAACTCTGTGTGCATGCACCAAGCTCCTTAACTGTTGGTTGGCAAACAACAACTGAGACTAGCCCTGTCTACTGCCATCCCTTGTGTGCTGAAACTGAAGCAGAGTTGCGTACCTCTCTTGATTCTGCACCATGGTGGGATCAACAGCTCTGCACCCAAGC
Source organism: Sphenodon punctatus (assembly GCA_003113815.1). NCBI lineage: Eukaryota > Metazoa > Chordata > Lepidosauria > Sphenodontia > Sphenodontidae > Sphenodon > Sphenodon punctatus. The sequence continues at coordinate 1,212,370 of QEPC01001471.1, read as the reverse complement.
ATTGCCACACACATTGACCTGGAAAATTACCTAGCAGTGGACTCAGTGCTGCTGCAGCTCCTCAGCACTTAGTGTTGCCAGATCAAAATTTCACAGACAAGTGATATTATGGAGCTGGGAAATCTCCTGCATTGGGTTCTATGGGTGTGGGCTGCCTAATCCATGGAATTAATGTCTTTTTGTGGGGTTCAGTGGAGTGGGGTGTCTTCTCCATGGGGTTCTATGGGACTGGGCTGCCTATTTCATGGAGCCAAGGTGTCTGCTGTTTGGGGTTTTATGGAGTGAGGCTGATTCTCTGTGGGGGTCTACGGTGCTGGGGTGTCTGTCCATGGAGTTGGGGGTGTTTTGAATTAAGAAATATTATCTTAAAAAAGCAGTTCCCACATTTCTCCAGACTGTGACCCTACGGAGAGAAAAGAAATCCTCACAACCCCAGGCTTTGGACGTTTGCATATCTGATGATGCAGATCCAGTCATGTCAGGACTCTATCCGTCAATGGGCCAACCCCATCTGGAGTCCTGACTGCGGGGACCCATCTAAAAATAAGGGTAATCTTGGTAACTCTATTTTCACCCAGTATCATAAGTCCCTCTGCCAGCAGCAGGCTCGGAGCCTATGACAGTTGCTACCCTGTCCTCAGGCTGTAAATGATACATTTATGCTGACAGGACAAATGGAGACTGCTAACCTTTTCCATTTGGAGCCTCTTGTTTCTCTGAATCCCAGAGGAGCCCAGACACTTCACGCTGCCCAGCCAATGGTATCGAGCTCCATTTTTTTCTCCATAATGTAAAGTACATTGTTTCATTCCTCCTGGAGGGCACAGACCTGTATCTGTGAAACCCCCAGGGGGCAAGGATATCTTTTGAGAAGACTTGTTCCTCCATTAGGAACATTCCCCTGAAATGTCTGAAAATGTCCAGCATCATATTTCACTCCAGATTATTTATTCTCTAAACCTGCCAAGGATGGAGAGACGGTTTGCTAAACTGCAACACTTTTGCTTCCCTCTGGTGGCTGATGCTTTTATTACCCAAATCTGAAATCTGCAATGACCTGCCTATAAAGGTGAGTAGCACAAGGAAGCGAGAGACTAAATAAATGAGACCCAGTGAACCAGTTCCTTAAGTGGTATACACCGGAATTGTTCTAGTGATTTTAATGTGCACCAACTTCATTACTTCTTAATTTTAGACAAATCTGGGCCCTGGGCCTTAGATTTATGGTCAGTACTTAATGCACCTTTCCTTTGTGAAAAGCTCTTAAGATCATTTCCATGGCTAGCTGCCAGCCACTTCCCCTGCTAGATCAGAGGAAACATTTACAGTCTAAATGGAATAAAACTGAAACACTTAACAGGAGATATAAACCTATCAGCGTCTCCTGGACTAAAAAGACTGTGAGTAGTAACTTTCCCTTTCAAACACACTCTGGTAATCTATTATCAGTGCCCTGCCCAATAAAAGGAAATGGGACCATTTAGACTCTCTTTTATTTATTTATTTATTTATTTATTTATTTATTTAAAGCGTGTATCCCGCCCCTCCTGCCCAAAGGCAGCTCGAGCCGGCGAACAACATAACATTTTTTTAACAATAAAACATTTAAAACAATCAACAAATCTTAAAACAACCCAAAAAACCTCCCCCTCCCTCCCAAACCCTACCCCCTCAACCCCCTCGCCAAAAGCCTGGCAGAAGAGCCAGGTCTTACACAAACGTCGAAACGACAGGAGGGTGGGGGCCAACCGAGCCTCCTCCGGGAATGAATTCCACAGCATGGGGGCAGCCACTGAAAAAGATCTCACATCAGTGGCCACCCATCTCGCCCGGGGAACCTCCAAAAAGGCCCTCACGGACGATCTCAGGGGCCGCACAGGCACATGGGGAGTGAGACGATCCCGCAGATAGGCAGGGCCCAGGCCGTGAAGGGCTTTAAAGGTCAAAACCAGCACTTTGAACCTAGCCCATGCTTTATAGGCAGTCAGTGCAGAGCCCGGAGCACAGGTGTCATGTGCTCCCTGCGGCCCGCCCCAGTAAGGAGACGGGCCGCGGCATTCTGCACCAGCTGCAGCCTCCGGACCAGCTTCTCGGGCAGCCCCACGTAGAGCGCGTTGCAGTAATCCAGCCTCAAGGTGATGAAGGCATGGATGACAGTGGCGAGGTCAGAGTCTGAGAGAGACAGCCAAAGCCGCTGGACAAGATGTAACTGCCGAAACACACTCCCCACCACGGCCACAACCTGAGATTCCAGGCTGAGCTGTGAATTGAGGAGCACACGCAGACTCCGTACCTGTAAGACCATGGGAGGGCAAACCCCTCCCCCCACAAGAGGAGATTCAACCACCCCCAGGCCCTCGCCCACCAACATCACCTCCGTCTTGTCAGGATTCAGTTGCAGATGACTCAACCTCATCCAAGCCCACACAGCCAACAGGCACTAGGAAAATAAAGAGACTGCATGGCCTGGGTCGATGGAAAAAGAGAGGTAGAGCTGAGTGTCATCAGCATACTGATGACACTGCATGCTCTGAAACCCGCTCATGATCTCCCCTAACGACTGCATATAGATGTTAAACAAGAGGGGGGACAGAATGGCACCCTGCGGGACTCCACACATGAGGTCCCAGGGGGGAAGACGTACACTCCCTCAAGACCACTCGGTGAGTTCTCCCGGCCAGGAATGAATGAAACCAGTCCAAGACTGTCCCGCCAATCCCGACACGGTCCCGCAGGCGAGTCACCAACACCTCATGATTGACTGTGTCGAATGCAGCCGAAAGGTCTAGCAGGACCAGTAAGGTCTGACGACCCTGGTCCAACGCCAGGCGGAGATCATCAACCAAGGCCACCAATGCAGTCTCCGTACCATACCCAGGCCGAAACCCGGACTGGGAGGGGTCAAGGAAACTGGTGCGGTTCAGGTGTTCTTGGAGCTGCCATGCCACAGTCCGTTCAATAACCTTCCCTAAAAAGGGAAGGTTAGAGACTGACCGATAACTGGCAGGAGCATCAGCGTCAAAAGATGGTTTCTTGAGCAGGGGCCTAACCATAGCCTCCTTCAGGCATTCAGACACCCTGCCCTCCTGAAGGGGGACAGGGCGGGCATGGATCTTGCTCACAAGTAGTGGCACGAACAGATCCCAACAAGGAATCCACATTGGTAGGCGGTACCATCTGAAACCGATCCCACAAAACAGGACAGGGCATCCATAGCCCCAAGATGATCCTCTGCAATAACTGCGGAACTGAAATTGTGGCAGATGTGCTTGATCTTACCTACAAAGTATTCAATAAACCGGTCACAGCAGTCACTGGATTGCTCCAGGTCCAGGCAGAGACAGGCAGGACTGACCAAACTTTTCACCACCTGGAAAAGCTCTGTTGGTCATGACTTTGCAGATGCAATAAGGGTAGCAAATAACTGCTTCTTTGCTGCCTGCACCACCATAGCATAGGCCTTTAAACTGCTCTTATGCTGCGATCGATCATACTCATCATGAGTCCGGCGCCACCGGTGCTCCAACCGCCTGCTCTCCCGCTTCAAACACCGCAGGCCCTCAGTAAACCAAGGAGACCTGTGGGAGACTCGGGAGGGCAGCGGATGCCTGGGAGCCACTCTGTCAATGGTCTTGGCCAACAAGGTGTTCCAGAAGGCTACAAGATCATCGACCGAGCGGGTATCAAGGTCCAGGGGAAACTCCCCCAGAGCATTCCGGACCCGATCCGGTTCCATAAGTCTCCGGGGGCGGACCGATCTAATAAGTCCTGCACCCTGTTGGAGGCTGACATGCGCCAGAATGCACGCCTTAAGGAGGTAATGGTCAGACCATGACAAGGGCTCCATCCCCCTGACTTCTACTCACTGACCCCAAGTCTCAAGGTCGATGCAGAAAACCAAATCCAGTGTATGTTCCTCCTCATGTGTGGGGCCACAGATTATTTGGGACAGACCCATAGTTGTCATGGAGGCCATGAACTCATGCCTCGATCCTCCAAGATCGGTGTCAGTGTGGATGTTAAAATCCCCCAGGACCACTAGTTTCGGGGTCCAGAGGATCACACCAGACACCAAATCAGCAAGAGCATGTAGGGATGCCTCCGGGCAATTGGGTGCACGGCAGTGGTGTAGCTACCGTGGCGCAGGGGGGCTCAGTTGCGCTCGGGCCCGTGGGGGCCCAGGGCCGGCCGAGGCATCATGGCCCCGCAGCGAGGGCATCCCTCCACTGCCATGCAGAGTCGGTACTTGGAAAACTCACTGTGCCGAGGGAGCAGCGTCCCCACTCCGCGTGGCAGCAGGGGAGCCCCTCACCGGGGGGGGCATGATGCCTTGGGCCGGTCTTCCCTGCCACGCTACCCTTGCTGCCTGTGCCTGCCGCTTCCCCCCCCAATGCAGCTCCTAGGCATCGCGAGCTGCAAGGAACAAAGGAAACTTTTTTTTTTTTCCTTTTAAATTGCCCATGCCGCATCCTGGCCCCTGGGGAGGGAAAGCACGCACTGCTGCGAGTTCTCCTCTCCCTCCCCAGTGGGACTAGGACGTGGCATGGGCAATTTAAAAAAACAACTGCCCACAGACACGCTGCATGGACTGGGTTTGTGGGTGCAGGGGGAGGCAGCGCCGTGCTGCCGCCCTCTGCACCCGCAAGTCCAGAGTCCCTGGAGCAATGCCGCCACGCGCCGGGGACTTCGGGCCAAGCCGAGGGGAGGCAACCAGGACCAGCCTCAGGTTAGTGGCATGTGACCCATGCCTGCCCCCATGCCCCCTTCCCTCCC